>VZSV01000197.1:728521-754990 GCA_013398735.1 Nothocercus julius | reverse complement strand
CTCCCCAGGTATAGGACCCTGCATTTGTCCTTGTAATTCTGTGAAGAGGGAGCAGAAACTCATGGAGCTTCTAGAGAGGAACCCTGGAACCGGCTGCCCAGAGAGGCTGTGGAGGCTCCTTCCCTGGAGATCTTCCCAATCCGCCTGGCTGCCACCCTGTGCCCCGTGCTCTGGGTGTCCCTGCTGGAGCAGGGGCTGGACTGGGTGATCTCTAGAGGTCCCTTCCAACCTCAACCACTCTGGGATTCTGGGATTCAGTATCAGAGCAGACTATGCAGGGCACTGTAGCTGCTGTTATAGTGACCTTCCCATCAAAATCAAGAGTGGGCATGTGTACCTGCTTTAGACTTCAGGTATAAATGTAATTTCTCACTCCCCTCTTTCTCTCCACCTCCACGTACAAATTTATTTAACCTCAGAAATATCAAGAATATCAAGCCTCATTTGTTTCTGCTGAAATCTCTCCTGGAAGATTTCTCTGGCCTCAGACTAAGAGCTTTCTTCCAATTGTTCAGTCAAGTAAGTGCATGCGTGGGAAACAGAAAGGAAGGATAATTTCTAATAGCGTAAATTAAAAATAAACCTTCCTACTTTCTCTCTGGTTTAGAAGGTTTAACTCTGCTAAGAATGGGAACATCACAAACTAGTTACCAAGTACCTAGAGGGGTGGGGGTAACAGTTCTAAACTAAAAATCATTCTAACACCTCCAAAACAGCTTCTTGGAAATATCCTCAGGGTGATTTTTAACCATTTAGCTTATAAAATAATAATAATAATAATAATAAAACCCAAGAAAACTTTGCACAGCTTTTTTTTTTTTTTTTTTAGCAGCAAGCCTAAACCCTATACCATCTTCTGGTAATCACTTTTCTTCCCCCCAAAACAGCTACTTGGCATAAATTCAAGCAGCTCTCCCTCAATCAACAAATATTTCACTTGCGTCCCAAGATCCTCAATCAACAAATATTTTACCTGGGTCCCAAGATCCTTCATCCTGGCCAAGGCAAGCTCTCTCAGGTTCCCGTGCTCCACTCCAGAGCTGACTAGTGGCATGGGGATATCTCTGCATAGGAAAGGAAAAACCCAAACCTCAGAAAAAAAAATGCATTAGAAGACATTAAACCAGAAAGTGCTATTATGGTCACGGAGGCCAAGATCCTATGCAGCAGCCCAAAGTACTTATCTGAAGCACCTTTGTTTCAAGTTACTGGTTGAACGAGAAATAATAGGCAATATCAACTAAAGACACAGGGAAAAATGGAGAGGTAAAAGTGCTACAGAACTCATTTTAGTAAGAAGACCGAAGACAAAACTAGGCTTTTGCAATCCTGACAGGTAGGTTATAATTTTGTTTTCAATTCTTCACTTGGAAAGCTGCAAAAAACGCTCATCCAGTCTAGCCTGTGCCTTGCCTAGGACACCAGGTCACAGTATCTGCTGTGGGAGAACAGCAATTGGGAACCAGACCACATCTTTCTGCTGCAAGTTGAATGCCCATCAGCGAAAAAACCACCAGATTTACAACTTTTTTTAAACTGGGATACTAGCTGTTTAAAAGTCAAGAAGTCCTGCTTAAGAAATGATTTGCAGCCAAGCCCAGACATAAAATCTAGGGCCCTCCTGTGAATGGGAATTGGTGAGTGTGTAAATCTTCCTTCAGTTCTCCAAGGGTGGTTCTAAAAAGGTACTTCTGTTTAACACTATATTATGTAGAGTAATTTCAAATTATTCCCCCTCTTCTGACTTAAAATCTACCTTGATACCTCTGATAACCCATTAGATCCCTGGATGTAATAAGGAGCACTACAGAAGGCAAGAAGGCACATTAGCTACCTATGGTAGAAAGCACAAGCTGGCTGTGAGAAAGTAGGAATTTTAACCAGCGTTGGGGCAGTTAGACTCAGGTGATCTTCAATCACCACTTATAAAACTCTAGAGTATTTTAAAATTAAAAACACTCTTTAAAAAGACACGGACAAACCTACTCAAGTACTATCTAATCCAAAACCCCTCAGATTTTCTACAGGGAAATAAGACCTATACAAGTGTGAAAGATGCTGAGTACAATGTAGAACGATTTAGTCTCAAAATGCAGTTCACACACATCCTTTGATGAGTATTCTTCCTTTTTCTTCATCTCTACGAGCACTCGGCAGAGTAAAGAGGAGAATATCATCAAAAAACATACAGAGAACAGGATGGTTGGGGAATTGGTAATGTAATTAGCTTAATCCATCTTGGTTCAGTAGTGATTGAAAGTCATCACCATTGAGCAGCTGTCTGATGACCTCTATAAAGAGTATTAATTGAGATCTATTCAGTTCCTTGCGGACTTGTGTTCACATCACGGCCACCGTTAACAGTTACTATTCTGGGCAAGAGCTGTACATGAGCTGTAACGGGCTGAGAGGGTCCTGCAGACCCCGTCCTTGCGCTGTTTCACTCTTGCGGAGGCCCAAGTCACTGGCAGGGGGCAAGAAAAGGAGGGTTCCTTTATTGTGGACAGGGAAAACAAGTACTTCAGATTCCAGGCTTCTCCTATTTCAGCATCCAATTTTGGTACAGCTTCTGCCAACAGACGCCTGGGTCCTGGGGGCCTCGTGTTTTACTTGCTTTCCTTGACCTTCTTTCTCTGAAGCCCAAGGGTCTCAGAAAGTTCCCCACCTCTTATACTTGCCTGACAAAAAGTTGAGGCAAAATACACTTAACTAACCAGTTCATTTATTCAGTGGATTTCTCTGAGTAAATAAGAGGTTGCAGAACCCACACAACATATTTCAAAGGGCTTCAATTAGAGGAAATGAGCACTTCACATTGTGACTAAGGGACACACTGGAGGAGAAGAGCATTTTCATCAGGGCATGTTAGATCTACAGTGCTAATCTAACCGAACGCCTTTCCTCTAATTATGGAACAACTCCAAAAAGTCAGGCTGCACGTATTTCCCCTGAAGGGGCACGGATGAAACGCACTTGCATCTTCCTGAAGTAGGTCTTTAGCAAAAATCCAGAGTCATCTAAGAAACAGTAAATAAACTACTGCAAATAAATGAAAGAACACAAAATACAGTAACCTCTCATCTGCCGACTAGGGAATAAATTAAAACAAAACATGAACTTTTGTGAAAAACAAACTTTTTAAGAAAAAGAAAGCAAGGGAGAATTTTTTTTTATCTTCACTTCAGATCAGGGTAGGATATATAAATAAATATTCTACGTACATCATGGGTATACACAATAAATGTGTTTTCTGAACAGCCGAGAGATAACATTGCACTAGTGATTCCAGGAGTTGTTAAAATGCTAAATAAATTCAGGCTAAGTAAGGGATTTGGAATTAAATCACAACCTTATTAAACTTAATGTGCTGTTTTCCAGGACCTTCAACAGGGCGTATTTAATCTTTGACTTTTCGAAGTTGAAGATTCGATTCTTAATCGCATTCAAACACTCTATGTTAGCACTCGTGAAGCAGTTGGTTCACACACACACGGTCAAAATCAAAAGACTTTGATTCTGCCCTTAACTTTGACTTCTCAGGTGGTCCCAAATGACTCGGGTGCTTTATATCTCCATGCCTACATATCCATCAGTAAAGTGAAAATAATATTCACATAAAACACAGGGATCCGTAGGAGGAAAGGCATCGTGGTCTCCAGCATCACTGCTGCCCTTTCATCTCACACACCAAAGCACCTGGGCACACATCAGGTTCTGAAGCATTCCGGTTAAACAGAGTATTAAACACCTCAAACAGTCAGGAAGCACCCATGAAGACCTTCTCTTCCAACCAGCCATTAGCAACATCCTCACAATCATTTTGTACGTATTTAACAAGGTTTTTGGAAGCAGAAGGTTTCTTAACTGTCCTGATGCCTCCTCCACGCTCACTTCACTCCTTAAGCTGGTAATTTTGAATATGTAACAAATTACCCAAGTGTTGAGTCCTTATGCTTCCTGAAAACCTGCCAGTAGACGACAGAAATCTCAAACAGAGACCCTAGTAAGGGTCAGTGAAGCAGTCCTGGGAATACAGGGCAAACACTTTAGAAATCAGGCTTTGTTCATTATTGTGCTACAGAGTAACACAATGATCCTGAAGGCAATTTAGATCCAAGTAATAGCTTTTGCACTTTGCACTGGAAGTGTCAAAATCTGTAATCACCAAGAACAAATTTCAGGTAACAGGAGCCAGTCAGTAAGGAAACAATTATTGCACTGGAACGTAATAACGAGGACTGGATGACAGCTGGATGGAGGCTTCTGCTGCTGACAAAAACAGAGCACGAGTGGGTTTTCCAGGTTTGTGTTCCTTAGGAGAAAGCCTACTAGGCTGCAAATTCACAGCCCCGTAAAATGAGCAGCTTTATTTTTGGATACAATACTATGCCAGCAATATCATGAATGAACGGACTACCGTGTCTGTATTGGAGTGCATCAGGAACAGGACAAGAGTTTTGCCTGTGAAAATGCTTCCACAAGTGACGTGGAAAGCCTGCAGTTCTGATCAAATAAGATATCCTGTAAGATGTGTTTTACCTTCTTTATCAGGTTCACATTTCCTCTTCAGAATTCAGCTGCAGCTCCCAGTTTCTCAAAGGAACAAAGAATTGAAGAAGGGATCTCCTGGGATCTGAAACTGCCTCTCAGTTACTACAGACTGTCAGATCACAATCACATTCATAAATCTAATCAAGCTTCACCATAGTAATAACTTGGTTCTCCTCCTCTTTAGTAAATTCAGAAAGGTGCTCCAAAAGTGTGTAGGGCTTTCTCATTTTGCCTGCTCTCAGAGTGCTATGCGGTGGCACTGTTTCCAATTCATGTAGCTAGAAATCAACTGAATATTGTCTGCACATACAAAAATGGGTAATGACGGCATAGTCTCCCTTCTTAACATTGGACAGACAAAAAAGAGAGGAAAAAAGAGCCAAGAAAGGCTTCACATTGAAAACAGAGAGCTCAAATCAAGTACTACCTAGCTCACTGGAAGGTGGGGATCTAGATGGAATATAAACTTAGGAAAGGAACTTAATCCACAGTCTAGGGGCAATTTTCCCATCAACATCATGTTCCACATCCTACGTTTTAGTCTGACTGGCAGCATAAGCGAGGCCTCCAGAAATCTGGAAATATACACGGGCACATCAGAGGGGCAGTTCAGTTTCAATACCCTCCAGTTTTACTTGGCCTTTCGCACAGTCAGACAGAGGCAGTTTTAAAAATCTTTAATGCGCTAACGATTAGGACTGGAAAATAACAGAAGAGTGAGTCACATCTTGCTGCAATTAAAGTAACGACCCCTCCCTGTGCAATAAATCAATGTGCCAGGCCCACCAAGGAACGTTACCTCTGAACGCGATACACGCGTGTCCAGGGGGGGACGAGAGCCAGGATCCTCGCCACCAGATCCACAAGGGTGCTGGGGGGGTAGCTCTTGTACCTCCCAGTTTTCCAGAGCTCGTATAGACCCGTGCCACGGATCACCAGCGTTGGATAGAGCTTCATCCCATCCGGGCGAAAGGCAGGATTCTCAAAAAACTCCTGGAAAACACAACAAAAACTGAAGTCAGAGAGTAACAAGCTGCAGTTTGTAGGGCTACAGAGGCCCCCAGACGGGCAAAAAACATTCCCAAAAAAACAGATTGTAAAATACATTTTATAAAACACAACTGGAAGTGTTACTAAAGAATGACTGACTTGCACTGAGTTTTGAATATTTATCAGTTTACAACGTTTTTAGGAATAAAAGAGTATATTCTAGATTTAGGGAGAAAAGCACTGAAAAAAACAAACACGTGACTGCTGTAAGTCAGACCTGTGCATTACTGCTACCTTTCAGCAGGAATTCAATAGATTCAACAGATACTGCACCATTTATTGTAACAGTCGTTACCCAGAATTAGAACAATAGAAATGAGGGTACTTATCTTCCATCTCAACAGACCACATTTAGAGATTAATCAATGTGTCTGGGACACATCATTTGAATAACAACGGAGAAAAACAGATTTATTCTACAGTGATGTTTGGAACAATCCTGCAGAAGGGGAGGACAAACCACATTTCCTCCTTACTTATGACTAGATACCAATACAGAGCTACAAATTGAACACCACTAGCTAACACTACACAATTGCACTATTTTTCTCATATTAAATTTCAGTAACAATGATTAAAATCACTTACAAAAATCAAAAAAAAAAAACAAAAAACAGCTGCACTCTGCAAAGTACCAAGTTACCATTAAAGCCACTTAAGCGATGACACAATCATCTTTTTAACAATGTCCAGGGGCAAATCTAATACTGGATTACACTAATGCACACTTGAAAGCCCCAGTTTGACCCAGGGCTCCGTCATCCTCATAGTCAGGGAAGATTTTCCCTCATGTTCAAACAGACCTCCTGGTGTTTCAGCTGGTGCCGTTGCCTGTTGTCCCATTGAGGAGAATCCGGCCCTGTGTCCTTTACACCCTCCCTTCAGATACTTATGCAATGGATGAGATGCCCCTCAGTCTTCTCTTCTCCAGGCTGAACAGGCCCAGCTCCCTCAGCCTTCCTCCTAGGACAAGATGCTCCAGCACCTTCATCATCATCGTGTCCCTCCCCTGGACTGGCTCCAGCAGCTCCACGTCTCGTACTGGGGAACCCAGCAGTGCACACAGGACTGAGATGCCGTCGCAACAGGGCAGAAGCACCTTCCTCCGCTTGCTGGCAACGCTCCTCCTCACACAGCCCACGATGCCCCTGGCTTTCTTGGCCACCAGGGCACCTTACTGCCTCACGGTCACCTTGTTGCCACCAGGACCCCAGGTCCCTCTCTGGAGGGCTCCTCTCCAGCAGGTCATCCCAGGCTCTCTGGGGCACAGGGCTATTCCTCACTGACGACAGGACGGTGCAATTTCGCTCCGTTGAACCCTATCAGGGTCTTCTCACGAACGTCACCAAACTCTGAACACGTTCACACCTCTCGCGCGGCCCAAACACTCGGGTATGTTGCCGTTTGTGCTAAGCGACCCCGCGGCGTGCCCAGCAAGCGCCGAGGCCAGCGCGGAGCATCGCGAGCGCGTTGCTGGGAGCGGGACCTCCACGCTTGCGCAGCGCCGAGCTCTCCTGCTGCCGCACAAAAACACCCAGGAGAAACCAGCAAACGCCCTTCTGCCAGCCTAGCACACTCAAAAGCATCTGCACGTACTCAAACGTGCGTTAGATCCAGCGCAACGAAGGGAGGATGCAAGCAGGATGGGAGCACCGTGTCCACCACCAGTTTGGGATGCACTATTTTAAAATTTTGCACTATTATTTTAACTTGGATCAACTCACTGACTTGAGTTACCTGGAGATTTGCAAATTATTTGGCCAAAAGCTGCAGCTGCTAAGAGGAAGGCACAAGAAGCCCACACGCTGCCCACTGTGGGGAGCTAGAACGATGCTCGAGGAAGGAGGACGTCTGTGCAGAAAGTGCAAGAGCCACCATCTCCGTGGTCAGACTCCAGGTGCGTTACCAAACTCACTCCCTTCTCACCAAGACCGCAAAGCAGACAGGGGAGACACCGTCCATGAGCCCCATCAAGCTGCAGGACTCTTGAAACGGTTTTAAAAGGGGCCAGAAACAGATGATTCTGCACAGCAGGCTCAAGGCACGGCTCCAGAAGGCACACGGGTAGGAGACCCTGGTCTCCTTTTCTCAGGGCTTACTGAGGTGAGAAAACATGGATAGCATGGAAAACATGGATATTGGGGTCAACTAAGGAGAGGGAATAAACAAAGGGTCTTCCCTTCCTTGAAGGCCCTTTGGGGTGGTTCTGGTTCAACCCAAGACACGCTGGTTCCTTCCCTGGCCCGTGCCGCTTGCTACGCGTCCCTTGGTGCCCGCTCCGATTCCCACCGGGCTCTTGGCCAAGAAGATTCCCCTCACTAATGCACAGGAGCCCAACACATGTTTTGGGGAGAGCCGTTTTCCTTCATGTGGCAGTCAGATTAGGTCATGGAGGAGCCTGCCGAGTACCAGATGGGGAGCAAAACCAGCAAAGGGATTTGTCCCCATGGGCGAGCAGGGGGCTGTTTCACCTGTCCATGCATCTTTCGCAAGTGTGTGACCTCCCCGCTGTCCCAAAGGTTGTGGGACGCTACAGGTAAGGCTGGCGGCGAAGGCAGACGTGCTCTGTGCTTGGCTGCCTGCCCTTCCTGCTGCTCCAGGATGTTGCTGTCCCTCAAAACGCAAGGAAGAAAAATCACCGGATTCATCTCGCAGGCAGCCGGCTGCAGCAGGCACGTTATCCGAAGCCACACGGCACATTAGGCAGCACAGGGGCAGCGATTAATTCAGGAGTGACATCCTGGCACAGCCCAAACGCAGGCCCTGCCATCCCTGGGAGGTGGTTGGAGGTGCTCTAAGGAGCAAAGGGGGAAGAAGGAGCAAGAAACCCTCTGGAGAGAGAAGCCCAGCAGCACTGAAAATGGGACAGACCTGAAGATAAGACCATGATGACGCTTCTACGGCAAGACACACAAGGTAGACACAGCGACCCAGCCACGAAACCAGCTATCCCATCTCCACCAAGGCTACGGATTAATATTCACAGCAATGCCAAAGCGGCTGCAGAAGCGCGTGTGATTCACCCGGCGGAATATTTAAACATTGGCTCATTTGCATTGCAGATCAGCTGCAAACACATCAACACGGCACTGGGGTTAAAGCCGCCCAGCAGGCAAAGGCAAGGGCAGAAGTTTAGGTTTCTAATCGCGCCGTGAGGTTGGCGGCTTCATACGTGCTGCATATTTCATGTTGAATATTAAGCCAGCTGATAACACTACTGTATTTTGGTTACACTGGCATTAAAAACCTAACAGCTTTTTGCATTTAGGTCTAAAACTGTTTCTCAAAGCATCCCTCAAGTTTAGTTATTAAATAAAACCTTCCAAATACAACACAATCCCCTTCTTTTGCTCCCGAAGCCCCTTCTCCCGGAGAACAGCGTGGCCTTATGCCAAGGCAGGTCCGTGACACAAACTTTAAAGCTTTGCTTTAAATCCCTGCTTTTAAGAGCTTAATCAAACCTGTTTACAAAGGAAAAATGGGCAAGTCTCTCCAAAATAAAGGCAGGCAAAATGCAAACACATCCAAAGCTTTGGTAGGAGCGCCAGCCAATTTTTTTTTTTTTTTAAATTAGACACCTTGAAAGGTGTCTTTAAATGATAAAAACGCTCAGAACATGTTGCTGCCAAGAAAAAAAATTCAATCCTTAGAGCAACATTTGTTCCAGCGACCACCATTGAAAGCATCTCTAGAGTCAACAGGAGTTTTCCCAGCGATACTAATACGCATCCGATTGGGACTTAAATCGGCATCTGCTAATGCATTTTAAAGTAAGAGGTTAAAGACAACCTAGGGAAAAAAGGATCCTTGTGTATTTCCATTTTTTTTTTCTCTTTTCAAATCATTTGAGGATGCAGCAAAGTGCTCTCGTACGCATGAATATTCCAGATGGAAACACAGGCAACTTCAAAGCCACTAAACCAATTTTCTTTGAATGTGAAGTTTTCTCCCCTCCAGCTACAGGCTGCAAGCCCAGCGCAGTTTAACACTTTTTGTATAACAAAGATGGACGCTAGAGTAAAATCTTTAATTTGTGCACACAGAGGATGGGCAGAGTCCGTGGGACTTCACGGCAGCTTAATAAAAGTGGTCAGATTCAGCTGAAACTTTAAAGCGATCTGGAAGTTGGTAAACATGGACCTTTTTATGCCCTTAAATAATGTTTCTCCCATCCTTGCCCTATTTATGCGGTATTAGGGAAAAGTTGAGCACTCTTCCACAGCAGATAATGTAATGAGTAAGCAGAAAGTCCTGGAATTCTGAATCTTTTTGCTTCATCCAAGCACCAAACAAATATATTTTACTCGTAGGACCAGCTGCTCTATGAATTACAAACAACGAATCCTAATAAGATCCCATCAGTACCTATTCAGTCTACAAGGTTATACAAGTTAGCCGCTAACATGTTTTATGAGAATAATAATTGATTTTACCAGCATCTGCCTTTGTTGTAGAAGTTCCCTGTTATTAAAGCTAATGGCATCTATAGGATCCATTCATCCAGCAGCTCATAAACTCCCTGCCACTATGAATAATCAGGGTCTAGTGGGTGTAAAATTAGTCATTTAGATGCCAAGAAGCCACTGATTTTTCCATCAATGCAGATGCATCAAAGTGGATGATGGAATCCTTTTGTCCAAGGCCCATAATTGCTTTGAGCCTTAAAAACTGCCTGACATTATTATTACTGCCCAACAAAGCAGACAGTGGCTAAGAAACAAAAGTCAACAGTAATATACAGAAAAAAAAAAAAAAAAGAAAAAAAAAGAGTGAGAAATAACAGAGCGCAAGAGGAGACGCAGCCTGGAGAGGAAGCCACAATCTCAAACAGCAAGGTGAAAATACTTTCCCATCTGCCTTGCAACATCCTTTTTAACAGAAAATCCGTCATCCACCTCTCTGCTCACAGCTGCCGCAGCAGGGTCAAGCGATTTGGATCAGCACCAGGCTGTGCAGTGGTTTCGTCCTGCTTTATCGTTCTGTCACAGAACGAACATGTTTTAAAGAGAGCCAAAAGCCACATTTCTGCCCCTCGCTCCAAAAAAGAGAAACACATTTTGTGGGATTTCACCTGTGCTTCTTTCTAACAGAAAGAGAATCCACTGCAATCTCCTGCTCTCGAGATGTTCAATAGTTCTAGGAGATAACAGCTATAGGATGAGTAGAGCCATTTTTAAGCTATTTACTAAAATGTCAGGATATATTAAAAATAAAGGTCATCAAACTCCAGCTTTGAGCGACTGCTCAGTAGAATTGAGTTACTGCTCAGTCCAATTCCATAAACGTACTCCAATGGGTCCATTTATTCAGTTACCTGCATTAAACAGATGATTAAATTCGTGTCCAACTGCATTAAGACGAACAATATCTTAACTCTCCATATTACAGCATCCCTTATCTCCCTCAGCTGTATTATTTATAACCACAAACATGGTTAATACTTGAAAGCTACAACGCTGAATGACACTTCCAACTCTCCAGGGAATGAGCGATCACTTAGTGGTTTAATTATAGGCATTAATAGAAGCTTGTGGCTCAAAGCTGCGCTTCCCTTCCAACTTTAAATTTGCATTTCCCCCCTCTTCCTGGCAAATAGCAGCCTAATTAAATGTAGCGATAGGATCTGCATTCGCTAATACCTACAATGGCCCATTGAGTGATTACTATAGAGCTCGTGTTGGGCACCCCTTGTCACCTGGGGAGGAGGGACATGCAGCACTGGCAGCCAGCTAAGGCACTGTCATTTTTAAGCCACTTCAACATCTCTCAGTTGTGGAATTTTTAGACCTCTTAGACTTACCAGAACATAAGATTAGCTTTAAATATGCATAAGTGAAATAAAACAAGTTCAAATATTTCCCCAATACAAGTTGGGAAATCCCAAAGTTGCTTTGGGTTCATGTATGGGCGATGCGTAGGAACCAGTCATGGCAAATACATCACAATTCCAGACGTAAACTGCCAAAGCTTTTTCAGTTTTCCTTTATTTTTTTTCCATACATTTTAAACCAAAACTAAGCAATGTCAGGGTTCCAGCCAGTACCAAGGGATCCTCAGTGACCACCAATGATCAGAGCTTTGGCTCCATTCACCTTCTCTTGAGATTTCTGCTCTGTGCTGGAAAGACACTACTAAGTCTACACATCTTGTGTGCAAATTAACTCTAAATGAAGCTAATAATTAATTTCTGCATTTTCCAAGATGACAAAAAGCTCCCCAGCACTCTCACCCATGAGGTCTCACCTCGGGGCTCCGCAGCCCTCCCTGACGGCTCATCCGCTCACAGGAAGGATTGAAGAGCAAAAGGATGAGCCAAGACCGGCTTCCCCAGCAAACGCTATTTTCAATATGTAATCTGCTGCCCACAATTTTCCCCCAAAGGAGCAGGAGAAGCATGCAAAAGCAGGAGGAGAAGATGGAAAAAGCGATTTCTGGACCACCAGGGAGAGAAGCATTTCCTAGCCTCCAACAGCAACGTTTCCTGCACATTCAGGTGCTCTTTGGAGACACTCGAAGCTGCAAATAATAAATCCTGCATCTGAATTGATGATGGCTGATGCAAACACGGTCAGCACAGCAGTATTTTTAATTAGGCTTGTTTGAAACGCAACTTGCAATATATATGACATCGTGAACCTGTATAAAAGTGATTCAGAGGTGCAGACATAAATCAAGTCATTTTTGGTTAATGCCTGCGCTCACAACAGGATCTCCTACAGAAGTGATCATGTGGCAAAGAGTTTCCAAAGCAGAAGACTCCAATTTCCAAGTCTCCAGGGTCCACTTATGCAGCACTCTGCAACCAAGGGAGGAAGACCAATTTCCAGTAGGCTGCTAAAATGTTCTTGGCTATTGACAGCTACGTAATAAAATCCTTACTGCTACTGACACGTTGAGCTGTCAAATTCCACCATACGGTTTATGATTATGGAAGCTCCTAAACCAAGAGAGCTGTGCCACAAAACCCACCTTTTCCGCCACAAGAGGCTCAGCTCTACAACCGTGATTAACATCTGTTTTCTGCCCAGCTGCCCACAAATTTCTTCAACACTGGCATAAACTGACACGTGGAAAAAGAGCACAAAGATTGTAGCACAGTAGGGGAACAGAATTTTTTTTCAGCTTCATTTTGCCAATCTTTAAATTCCTAGAAGAACTGGCTCAAAATACAAGAGAAGCTTAGCAGCAGTACAAACCTGAGGACCCCAGTGCGTCATATTGAGATATTAAGAGTAATTGAGACAAATTAGTAAAAACATACATTTTTGGTTGCTACCTCATTTACATGCTTACCTTAGGATGTTCTGTAACGCATCATATGCTGATTTTGAAAGCCAAAGAAAGAAAAGCAGATTTGCCTGCTAATATCCTACATGATGTTCACTCTGGATCTTGTAATTCCCTCTTTAAGGTTCTTGCCTCCTCCCTTCCCCAGCCTCAAAAACATTAAACTCAGATGCCACAGGGAACATTTCCAGAAGTGCCTTATAACACAAGCGACTCCTCGTAACAGTCACTCATAACATCACATTAAGCATGGGCACCATCTGCTCTTGTGTTAAGGAAAACAAACTAATTTACAGGAGCAGAAAAGTCAGCCCATAGATGCAAAGCTGCAACAAGTTGTTGATCAAGGCTGTGCTCCTTTCAGCTTCACAAATGCCACGTTCAATTCTCTACTTGCTAAAATGAGGAAACTCCTGTTGCTGGAGACCGAAGGAAATGCTTAATTCACTCCCATTCCGTATGTCTCGTGGTCGATTTTTACTTCTGGACCCTCAGGACCTCTATGCGGCCTCCTGAAGATGTTCTTTTCACCAAATTTGCACAGAACTTACCCACAGAGATCCCGGTGCACGGCAGTCCTAGGCACTGCTGCAATGCCACTCAGCAACAAGAAGAGCCATTTAACACTTGCAAGAGGCCGTGGGCGTCACGGCACGACCTTGGAGCGGGTTTCGACCCCTGAACACAGCATCTATCAGAGCAGCCGACAACCCTCTCCAGATTGTGCTCAGTGCACCAAGCAGTCCCATCTGCTCCGTCCTGCAGGTGCTCCAAGCGAGTCTACATTTATTACGCAGTTTTGGAGGAACCCATGGGAATACCTCAATCAATTTGCTGTGAAGTTTCACCTTCATTTTACCAAACACAGTGCTCTGGTCTGGATGTTTCTAAGAGGGTCAGCTATACCCAAGGGCAGGAAATACAGCATTTTTTATTGTCATAAGTTAGTGCACAAGTTTTGCAACACAGATCACCTTAAATAATACCTTCTGCTTTCGAAAACATTAAAATCAACAACCTTATAATGCTTCCAATAACCTAATCTTCCTTCAGCAGACCTCTCCTCCCCATAAGGAACACGATATAACCATTTGCTCTCTCCCACCCCATTCTGCCCTGCAAAAGCTTCTCAGTTACCTTCACAGCAAAACCAGCAAGAGCATTAAGGCTTTCCGGTGGCCTTAAAGAAAGGAGAAAGAGCATAAAAGTTACTTAAGTCCTTGAGGTTTTAATTTGGACTTCGTGGCGTCCCCGCCCTGGTGACAAGCATTAAGTTGTGCTGCTGAGTTGTGGTTAAAACATATATTTTACCACAATTTGGCAGTATAACTTAAAACTGCTCTGTTTGCCTGAATACTTGGGAAATTTGCACCCTCTATGTAAGGCTTATCCCTTTATCCCACTCTTGCTCCTTTATATATTTCCTATTCCCATATATATATATATATATATATATCTGTATATGTATTAGTGACTTCATCAGCAAGGGGCTTGAATAAAACACTCCCAGAAAACCTTCTTCTGAATTGCTAATAGAATAGAGGAATAGAGACCAAGCAACAGTGCACGTCTTCTATGCAATCCAAGTTGTCTGGAGAGTGTTAAACACAGAAATGATATTTTAGCTCAGGTAGGAAAAGGTTTTTTTTAGCTGTACCCTTATATTTAGCAGAAGCCTTTTCTGAATGGGTGGCTATTTAAAGATCGTGTTTGTTATTATCCACCTTTCACGGCTGGCGAGCTAGAGCAAGTTGCGCGTGCAGACAAAATACTAATTCCGAAGAGACAAAGGAGGTGAGCCCAGACCCGTAACAAATGCAATTTTTCTGCACAGCCTGGCAATTCATCATGTCCAGCCTCAAGGTATGGCGATAGGCATCGCTTCCATACTGCGAAACGCAGCGCAGCGAGGCTGGCGTTGCCACCGGAGCCGTCATCCTTGGCCTTTTCCCATCTCAACCGTGACACCCTGCCCGCGTTGCCGACGGAGCTCGCACAAGAGATGAGCGACCAAGCGGCCCTGCACTCTCCAGCTCACCCAGCTAGTCTCCTCCTGCACATCCCTGCACGCAGGGCTGGAGTTTTCACGCAGGGCCCCTCTCTCGTGCTGCACGTATCCAAAGACGGAACGGCCCAATCTGTTTTATAGGAAACATATCCAGAGCTGCAGCAAACACAGCCGGCAAGTAAAGGTTATTTCCCCACGAGTACTGGAGAGGAGCTTTGCACACATTATTTGACCATCTGCAGAAGCGAGCCCTTTATCTAGATATTTTATCCACAGAAATATGAGTGCAATTATCTGTGAAAACAGTCTAGAAATAGCCTGTTTCTTACTACCAGGATTCTCATCAGCATAAAATTATCACGGCATTGGCCATAGTTCGTGAAACTATAATTATTTCCAAAGTGAAGAGCTCTTTAGTTCTACCGCTTACTAAGTGCTTACTAAGTCTCCAAGAAACGCTCTAGAAGCTCTTGCTGAAGGGCTGGTCATTAAACATCACCTAATCTGCTTCCGCGAACGTGCCTGTGAAAAAGCAGGCAAGAAACGTTCAGAGCTCATGCTAGCTACCTGCCAGCAATGGCATTTCACTGAGATGGTTAGCAGAAAGGCAAATCATTTAACTCACTAAACATTTCAGAGATGTATTTAAAAACACAGATAATTGTCTTCCCAAAAGAGTAAAAATCAATGTAGATTAGCAGTTTAATCATCATTTATTACAGTTATTAAAAGCTCTTGATAGAGCTGTAATATATTAATTTCATTATGAAATTCAGCTCCTTAATAAAAAATGAAAACCCTCAGGAAAAGTAACTTTGCATTTACAGCTAGGGGTGAAACAACCGCATTTCAGGTCTTACAACACCATCAAATACATTTCCATGAGACAGGACAGGTGAATGGCCTGTTGTGTTACTCGGATGGTACTTTTCTCTCTCCCGTGGTCAGTATCCCAGAGAAGGCAGCAGCTCTCTGCTTAAGTTTGGATCATTAGGACAAAGGGTAATGGGTGCAAGCTGAAACCCAGGCAGTTCCATGTCCATGTGAGGAAGAACTTCTGAGGGTGCCAGAGCCCTGGGACCGGCTGCCCAGAGAGGCTGTGGAGGCTCCTTCCCTGGAGATCTTCCCAACCCGCCTGGCTGCCACCCTGTGCCCCGTGCTCTGGGTGTCCCTGCTGGAGCAGGGGCTGGACTGGAGGGTCTCTAGAGGTCCCTTCCAACCTCAACTGTTCCAGGATTCTATCATCATGCATTTTCACCTCCTTTATTACTGTGCAGCCTCAGATGGAGAGAGCAGAGTTACGGGACCTCTCTGTGCATCTCCTCACGACCGCGCTGCCCACCAGCAATGCTAGAAGGCTGCAGCTCGACAGGAGAAGGTCCCTCAGGTGCTGAGAGGCTCCATCTCGTGTGTGCGGGCAGCCCCCCACTCCCTGCACGCTGCCTTCAGAGATGCAAGAGCCTGATGGTGGCACCTCCAGACACTTCCCATGCTAGAAACTTCTAACCTCCTCCCTGCTTCCTTTTCATTTGCTGCCTCCTGGATTTATCCCATCTATCCCCTTTTGAGGAAGGTCTCTGAAGCTGTTCGAGATGGGTCTGCAGTCACCCCTGCTGGAGGACCAAGGGGAACCAAAAGGATTCAAGCTTAGACAAAAATGATAGAAGAAATAAATTAGGCAAACACAGCAACACCTTCTCCATTAATAAATGTTACTTGCTTAATATAATTTATACTAGAACAGCTGCAGTTTGCTTGTGCTATTGCTACCTACTGGCTCTGCAGAAACAGAACAAGGAATTAGCAACAGTGCCCTGGGAATTCTTTAGCCTCCTAAAGCTTTTGCTTAAATCCTGAAGTTCTGCTTGGTAGCCCTGTTGGCAAGTGTGATTCATGAGTCCTCCCAACCATTTACCCCTAGAGTCACCTCATCCCTCTCGTGCTCCAGCAGCAAAGCTGAATGTTTATCGCGTTCCGCAGGATGAGGTGTCTGCTCTGGTAACAATTCCATTATCCCCGCTGAGCCCTTGATTTATTCCAGCTATTATTCTAATTATTTTCCCGGACCACCCGCTAGGTGAGGCACCGCGGAGCGCTGTTATCCGTTGTGCTTGCCATCAACAAGCGGCCGCGGGTGTGCATGGCGAGGTGTGCATTTAGGTGTGCGCTACCTGATGCTCCTGGCACAACCATTGGTGGGGGAAGCAGAGCATATTCCCTCCTGCGGCATCTTCTCCGAGTTAGAATGGGAATAAAAGGCCTCAAGTAGAAAGGAAGTCCTCACGGACTATAAAAGGAACCAGCAGTAATGGGAAAAAAAGACATAGTAGCGGTGGGAAGAGGGGGGAGTGCAGCACAGCTAGGACACAGAACTTTTAAATCCATTCTGGGTTAAAAACTGTGGTGACATCCACAAGGAAATGGACAAAGGGACTGTGAGCTGCCACACACTGTCGAAAAGAGTATAGACATAGAATGAAATACCTAAGAGGTTGACTCCTCTTAACAAATAATTTAAATCAGCATTAATTTAATTGTTAATGATTGAACTTTCCAAGGAAACTGCTATATGTACACTCAAATTTGAAAATCTGGATAAACTTGCAAAAAAAGCAACCGATAGGTGTCCTAATGGCTGGAAGTAGTAGGAAACGCTACAAAAATCAATAGGTCATAAGGGTCAGAAGTGATGTTATTTTCACAGACATCATTATCTGCTCAATTTGAAGCAGCACACAGAAGTTTTAGTACTCAGTAGGCAAAATCACCAAGTTTTTTACCTTCCCAGAAGTCCCTATATTTAATTTATCAATGGGTAATGAAGGCAAGGTGCACAGATGTCTTTCTAAATTAATCTTAGTTCCTTTCTGGCATCAGAATCTTTCTCCCGTCTGAAAAGTCTGGGGCTGGAAAGAAGTTCAGTGTCACAACCAATAAATGCATTTTCTGAAACTCATTTAGCACTGCTCCAAAAGCAAAGATCTACCAGGATCCTTTACAAGATGCCAGTCTCTGTTCCAAATAGTTAGAGGTATCTTATAGTGAGATTTTGCCTTTTTTTGTGAATAAGAAAAATACAGAATCACGCAGTGCATAAAACAGCTCTGCTCCCGCTAATAAACAGCTCCGTACTGTTGTGTGGGAACACAACAGATGCTCTCCACTTGGTTCCTCTCTCTGCAATATAAGCATTTAATATTTACCAGCATGGAATACTATTTATATGGCAGAACAGGAAAAAAAAAGTTGTTTTTTGCTGTTGGTGGTTTTTGTTTTCTTTTACAACATAAGTTGTTTTTAACATCTCAAAACTACAACACAGAAATTTAAGGCAGGAAATTGAGAATGTGGTATCTAGCTGAAGCCTCAGGATAAAAAGGAATGACTGTTTTCTATGCTTTTTATTAGGTTCACTTGTACAGGGAGCTGAAAAAAAAAAAAAAAAGGGTCATTTTTACCCAGCTCTATTCTCTCCCATCTAAGACGAGTTTTCAAAAATAAATTATGAAGCATTTAAGATAGGAGGAGAAAGGCAGAGAAGGGAAGAGGACGAGAGTGCTACCACAGGCACTTTTGATTCCTTCTTTCTTTTACACCTCTTTCCTTTATGTTGCATTAAAGCAATGCAGGCACCATCCTGCTCCCCTCTTCCCCCAGAACGTGCCTTTCTGAATCCCATTTCTCTTCCTCACGCCGCAGCATTAGCTTCTTGAAGGCTCCACATCGATCACTCATCCTCCAACTCCTTATCTGCGTGTTTACTGGCATCAAATCTTAATTTGATCGGTGAATCCAGCTTGAAATGTCCTAACTCATCAATGCAGCTGTCACTCGAGCTGGTCTTCTGCCATCAACCTCTCTTTATTCTTGAATCCTCCTTTTAAACCATCATCTGTTTTTCTTTTTCTACCACTTCATCATTTCTCCTTCCTAGCCCTCCATGCAGCCTTTTTGACCACTCCAGCCCACAAGTCTCATCTGATCTTTCCCCCTCCTTTTCCTCCACTCAAAGACATCTTAATTCTCTCCAGGCCTCATTCTCATCTACTGTCAATTTTCTCATCCTTCCCATCACAAAGTGTAAATTCCCTCCTGCCACATCCCAGAGCTGCTGCTCTGCCAGCACTGGTTTTCCCAGCTCTGAAAACTGTGACACTTCTCACAGAAATAAAATATTCTAGACAGGTTTTGACTTTTTCTACTCTATTTTTCTGTCTTTGTTTCTTTACCACAGTCTATTTTCCCAGATTTTGTTTAATTCAATCCCCAGGCTTGCAAACCTCCAGCATTTCACCGCATTTTTGTCTCCTCTTTTAAAGTATTTTGCTTTCTATCTCTTCTGTTTCTGCAAAAACTGACAGCACTAAATGGACAAAATACAGCACAGCATTACCAGCCCCCTAACAAGCAAGAACTAACTCTGCTGAACCTGGAGGCAGTTCAGCACCACTTGAAGTTACAGTTTTTAAACAGACTGCTGGAAAACTTCTTCCAGAGCTTCCCAAAACCTCCTGCAAAGAAACTCTAGAGTCTATGAGTGAAAAGTCTTACACGTTCAACACGAGTAAGCAGGGAAGTATAAAAATCACTATATAAAATAAGACCTTCCCTAGTAGCTTGTAATTCTGCCCTTACGTAATTCCTCCCTCTTCGTTTTTACACCTTGCAAAAACTTTTTGTTAGCGTTTCCTTTTTCTTGGGTCCTAATCCAAGGTTAGGGTTTTAAATCTCTAAGTCACTACCACTATCTTACCATCATAAATCCTTTCCAGCCTGATACTACTTGAGTAATGACAGACTCATAAAGAAGCCAGGTTTAGAGCTACCACTCCACTACATATTCAGTAGAGGACCCAGGTTTTGCCTTACCCTGCAGCACAAGTAATTATATGAGAACACAGCTAATTTGATGTCCTCTGTCATTCTTTATCTTCTTCAGCATTATAAGAAAATAATTCAGGAGCAACAGAGCCTGGGTCAGGACATCTGAGTTAACTTTCAGCACTGTGACATTATGAAGGGCTCACAGAATTTTGCATAAAACTCCGTCTAGAAATTACCTAGTTTCAGTTTCCTCTCTGTATTGCATATCTTCATTTTGGATTACCTTTTACCTAGATGTCGGCAAAACTCTGAGATAAAAAAAACACACCTATTTCTATCATCATCTAATACTTCAGTATTTCTAACTGAAATAATCCTGCGCATCGACAGCTTTTTCATTCCAGAAAGCCCCATTACAATCACCTTGTCTGACCTTGCATGGAAATACACCTGTGATTCCTGTATCAGGACACTAATTCCTGCATCATCTGTCTTGAAAAGACAACAAATTTTGGCACTAATGGATAATTCTTTACCCTGTTTGCTGCATACGCTTTATTCCTCATCTCCGTTTCTCTCGAAAATAATTTTATATTTTCTTCCACATCATTGATAAAGATGTTGAATAGCACTGAGTCAGGAACATAGACGCTATATAACGCACCTACATACTCTGCTTTGCAATTAATTGCCTTTGAGATGGTATGCTTTTACCTTTGAAACGTATACTGCTCTAAATCCAAGGAAAGAAAACCATCTTGGAAAAAAGTAAGAGCCACAGTTAATATCGGAAGAGCTATATTCCACAGAGAGCTGAGTGACTCAGACTTTCATGAGGCAAGGATATAATTTTCTGGATGAAGTAGTTCAACAAATCTTTCTTACCCGGCTCCTTCAAAATGGGAATTTTAAATTATTTGTCCTTAAGAAAGCATCTGGGCTGCATTGTGTCTAACAGGTGAGCTAAGAAAGGGAGGCAGCGTTAGATAAATTGGAATATCCCCCCAAACTCCTGGGTATTTTCGGCCATACTCACGACGAATTGGTCGATGTCCCTTTCAAGGCCCACGTTTGGCAGATCGGGCATCATGTGTGCGACCACTTTGAAGCCGGCGTCCTTGGCCAGGTGGAAGGACTCGCACACGGCCTTCACGGTGTGACCTCTGCAAGAGCAGAAACAGGGTTAGAACCAGGCGCGGCAGAGCCCACGGGGGCACCACACGGCCACGCAGAAGACGCCAGATTTTGACGCGCCAAATTGGACGACAGCTACATAAAACCAACTAGCTGGAAGAAAAATCCCATCGCATGTGACAAGTCCTCCTCGAAGGCTCTGCTTTTGCTCTTGCCAGCTCCTCCGTAGCAGCCTGCAAACTCCATTTCTAGTCTCCCGGGGTCTGTTCCCATCTTTCCTCCACGTTATTTTCTTCCTCCCGCACTTGTGCTCCCGTTTGCCTTGTTGTTTGGGTTCCCTTGCCAACAGCTCAGCACATAGTCCTGCTCCTCCTCACCAGGCCTCTGATACCAAATTCACACTGTCCCAGCCATCCCTACAAACTCTCCACTCAATGCTAACCAACCCAGACAGCTTCTTTCCTTATTTTAAGGAGCTCTTCCTTCCTCTCCGCTCAAAGATTCTGCTACTGTTAAATCTCTACATGCAGTTTTATGGCTACAGTTTTATTTATGACTTTTGGGGAAAATGTTACAGTGTTTTTATAAGACTGTTCAAGGACAGTATTAGTCAAGACCCTGAGTAGCCTGAGGGGAGCAAATGGAGACTTGCTTCATAAATAAAAATTATTTTCATATTAGAAGTGGAATCTGAGCTGCATCAATAACTTGATTATTTGATGCCGAGATCTGTTCTTGAATATTTTTCTGCCTCACAGCCACCCAAAGCACTCAAAAAAACTCACTAATGACTTATGGAACATAATAGAAAGTAATTTCCAAACAGTTAGCCTAATTGGTTGTAATCTGCCACTTTGCTACAAGCTAAATGTTAAAAGTTTGAAGCACAACACCTCCCCCACAAAGTGACAGCAGAGTGGAAGCAAAGTGAGGTCGTTTGGGAAGACAGAAACTGCATCACCCTCTAGACACACATTCCAATTCCCCGTTCTGCAAAGGTGGAGAGAGGCGGCTGAGCTAAGAGGCTGCTGCAAAACAGCCCACGATTCCTGCAGCCCAGGCTTGTAAGAATCCAGCAAGCAGGTTTGGAAAGTGCCAAAACCTTAAAAAGCATATATATATATATATATACACACACACACACATATATACACACACACACACATATATACACAATTCTATACAGGATTGCTTCTTGGGGAAATAAAGCCAGTCATATACTGCTTCATTCTTCTTCTGATTTGCCAGCAGGAAAGCAAGGTGGCAAGAGAAGCTTCCAAGCCAGGAGGGACATGGAGCTTGGAATGATTTACGGCAGCAGCTCCCATCTCACGGATAAAGCTGGGGGGGAAAAAAACGGAGACAACTGTGGAGGTGACAGCTAAGCGGGCCTTCACACTCTCTCTTTAAAAGGAGCTCGTAAAAGAAGAATTAAAAGCTGAAAAAAAATAAAAAATGATTTGCTAGGTTTAAAATCTGTGTCAGACTTGGCTATCAGTGAATACATCCAGTCCAGGAGCAAGGTGCAGCTATATTCCTTAGTATGGACCTTTTCCTTTGGAAAGCTCTGACATCTAGAGGATGGAAGTGCCACCTTTTAATGTTAGGGCTCAGACTACTCCGTGAATGGTTTTCCCTGTCTGCTAAGACCAGGAGTGTGGCCAGGGCACAGCAGTGTCATCCTGCACCTCACACACCAGCAATACTACAGCTAAACCCGCAGGAGGAATATCGTTTGGGATCCTTTCTTGGGATTTCCAGAAGAAAATGTTCCGTTTTGCACTACTGCCTTTAAGGGAGGTATTAAGAAAAATGAGCTTTGCTTACCGAACCTTCCTCGTGATTCCCTGTCATCACTTATGATTGTGGTTATTAAGCGTCTTTCGTAAGTGACTGGAATGTGCAGCAAGAGCGAAGGCAGGTTGTACGTGTGTCAGAAATGAGAAGGCAAACACGAGAAAAGTCACCTCTTTCAAATGCTAAGGGAATTATCAGAATTGCAACGACAAAAAAAGACTGTTCTTCCCATCCCTTACAGGCAAGCAAGCCACTGTACTGCACATGCTGCCTTGCAGAACAACTGCTCTGGCCATAGCTCTGGGACGACAAGGAATAAAACAGAGACTTCTTGTGGATGTATTTTTACAATCCTGGAAACACTGTGCGCCTAGAACGGCTCTGGTTAATCTATGAGCAGGTCTCGTTTCTGGCCGTCTCGCACCCTGCCCTTGCCAAGCGGCATCTCTCCGATGCTCAGCAGAAAAACGTGGCTGCTGGAGGGAACGTGCTGTTAGCTTGTGAAGTGCCTCCAAAAGACTGCGCTGCGTTGCAGCTACTCGAGTCCACGCACTATGAATTATGCAGGACAAGAACTACGAGCTCTCCCCAAGTACGTTTTCTGCTTCACAATACTGCATATATTTATGAAGCAATGAAGAAAACAAACAATGCAGGAACAGAACATCAGTTTAAAACAAAATATCACAAAGCCAATTTCTCAAGCCATGGTCTACCCAATACCACAACGCTGTCCAGGAAGCCTTTGCACTTTATTACTTCCCTTCTTAACAGACATACAGCCACACAAGTGGGGAAACAAGTTAAATGGGTGTTCAAACAAGCAGGTCAAGACACTGCTGCTCTGGAGCACTCCACAAATTAAAGAGCGAGCAGCTGCGCTCAGCGTCACGGGGCAGGTTTCTTCTTACCGGTTGGTGTCCCTGGCCACGTCCTCATACACGCTCTGCACGCCGATTTCCAGCCTGGTGCAGCCGTAGGACAGCATGTCACTCAGGTGCCGCTTCAGGCAGTAATCCGGTCTGGTCTCTATCGTTATCCCAATGCATTTTGTGAGGCTTCGCTCTGAGTACCTGCAACAAATCCAGGCTGTTAACATCGGCACGTTCTCATGGGTGACCTCAGAGGAGTTTCCAAAAGCTTTCAGGGGAGGGTTTCTCCCAATCGCTGCCGCAGCTGGAATCCAGGTAAAAATCCCAAAGATCCAAGAGGCAGCCAAAAACACTCGTACAACACAGGGAGAAAACACATGAAGGAGGAAATAAGGGACGTCTGGGCCTTGCTTTGGAGTACGGCAGCTTGCGAGGGGGGTTGCTTTGCTTTATTTAGCTCTTTTCAAACAGTACTTGTTAGGAACAGGCTCTCAGAGCAGGCTGAGCCTGTAGTCCTTGTCACCTGGAAACACGGCCTGAGCAAAAGGGAAAACCAGAGCAGGCGACGAGAAACTGTGCTCAGCTTCAGGGCGGCGCTGCAAGACAGGCCGACCGCTTCCAGCTGCTCCGCGCTGAGTCCAGAGAGGCCTTTGTACAATCGGTACCTTCTCCTTTGAGTCCCCAAGGTGCAGAGAGAAACTGCAGAGCCCAGGACAAGATTCAGAGTTACGTGATGTGTTATGATAAGAAACCCCCTGAAAAGAGTATGGAAAAACTCCGCAACGCATCTACCCCTGCAACCAACTCAGGTGCTCTCAACTTCATTGAGGTCTAACACCAAAAAAAGCTCCTTGTTAACCTTTTTCTCCCTCCACTCTATTTACCACTGGATGTCTAACTGAGATTAATTGTTCCAGCTAATACAAAAACCTTCTTTTGGGGACAAACAGTAAATTATTGATCAATGAGAGGGGAAAACAAAAAGCAATTCAAAGCAGCCTTGAACCAAGGATCAGAAAAGAAAACCATAAATCAATGCAAACTCCCAACGCCATCAGCAGGGATAATATCCATTTCTGCATGGAAATTGCTTCACTCAGACCCCCAAAATAGTCACCTCTCCTGGTGAATATGGATGTTGTGTAACAGGCAACTGCAGCACAGAAGAGATTTACAGAAGGAGGAAGGAAACTTCTCTTGAAACCACCTGAAACTACAGAGATAACGTGGATAACTCCCAAAGCAGGATGCGAGCAGGATTAACAGCTCCTCTCCAAGAAGGACGTCGGCCTCTTTAATGACCCCAGATGATGAAGACCCCAGTGTTAAATGTGGTCAAAAAGAGGACACCTTGAGTAAGAGATATGAGCTGTGCCGACAACTGAAAGAACAGCGCATGCCAAAAGCATTAGGGTGACTAATTTCAGTACTTTATTATATGTTCTCTAAAGGTTCCTCATCTGACTTCCAGCCCAGCATAACCGGAAATTTCCCAACCAAAAACCAAGCCCCAGAATCACCCTTTTTTTCCTTAAGCAGTAGAGGTACAAACAAGTAGATTCAAATTCACAAACAAAAACACTAACTCCATTCAAATGCTTCCAGTCTAAAATACATGAAGCTTAAGATAGTTTCGGGAAGGCTATAATGGCTGTCAAAATATGCATATTGGGGAGAAACAAAAATAAATAAAAAGCATACATAAAACATTAAAACATTTCAGAGTTTGTGGCTCAGTGATCTGACAGACGAACAGAGCAGTTGTTTATCGTGTCAGGGAAAACATTGCCAACGTGTGATTCATTAACATCGGCCTAGGAAAGGCTGCTGCCTTCTGCAAGAATTAGAGAGGGAAATCTTAGCTATAGAAAAATAAAGTCACCAGATAATTCACTCATGGTGCCAGAGGGGACATGCTCGTATGAAGGAATAACCACCTGCAATCAGAGTAGAAATACAGAACGGAAACCAAAATAATTATTTTTCCCTCCTGGAGCAAATTTATGGCCAACTTATGAAAAAAGCTGAATATAATGAACACCAATGTACCCTAAACCATAACACCTACTAAAGGGATCAACCAGATTTCAGGTTGAAGGGCTGACGCTGGTCACAACATGGGATTCACGTTTAACGTCTTGGAGAAGGTATAGAAGAATTCTGCTAAGTAGATAGATGGCAGATTTATACTCTATTTTGTTAAGAGAAGAGCTCTGATTGAGTAGTCTTTATTTAATAAAAGCGGCTACGGCTTCTTTTTAAATAATTAGAAAAGGAAAGGAGTGTAGGACAACCAACCTCCCACTGCAAATTGTTTTGGTAACACACTTCCATCATTCCCCAAATAAACAGAAATTGGGTTTTTCTCCCTTTTCTTGACTTGCCAACTTTAATACATCTTGGGTATCTGAGCATTTTTCCTCCTTGCAGAAAAGGCAAATTCGTTTAATTTGAAACCTAATACTAAAACTAGGCAAAGGCACAAAACCTAAGATTATAAATCAGCAGAAGCCAAACACAGAACAGCAGAGCTGGACATCAATTAAAAGTTTGCCCAGTTTATATAAACCAGGATTTTATGGAAGGAGCTGTACTTAACTATTATTATCCAGCACAAAGTTGCATTACACAACTAATTTGGGGGACAGAGGGTGAGTTCAAGGTTCTTTTCTTTCTCATCTTAGTGTTCTGCATCTAGCTTCGTCATTTTCCTACCACAGTCAGCACCTCCTTCACTCATCAGGACTTTCTAAAAAGTTCAAAGTTGAGGAAGAGCTCAGAGACCTGAAAAAGGCAGGAAATACTTTTCGAAGTGTTATCTCCTAAACGCTGCGTTTACATCAAGACACACACTGAATTTATTCATTTATTTTTGTGGTGAAAGTTTCTTGGGGCTTTCTTTGGCTTTTTTGATGTTTGAAATCTGATCTCGTTTTACAGCTCTCC
>VZSV01000197.1:710927-728381 GCA_013398735.1 Nothocercus julius | reverse complement strand
CACTGGAAACATGGTGGTTTCCCATATTTCTCCACTGAGATCAAACCCCTAATCTACCTTTTTAAAAATCTTTTTTAAATCTTCTTAAAAAAAAAAAAAAAAAAAAACACTCTTTGGGAAGTCTTAGTATCATTTGGCTTGGAAGGGCCTTCTGATCAACATCCTTCTCTCCGTGCTCAAGGCAGTGAATCCAAGGTTAAGTGAAATTTAAGCTTTCTGAGTTCTCCATCCATGGAGATATCGACAGCCATTTGGGGATCTCATCCCAGGCTTCGACCTCCTTCACTGCAAAGATTGTTTCTTTGTATTTAACTCCTCTACCTAATTCCCTTTGCTGGGACTTGCCTGCTGCCTCTCCTCCTTTCACCTCACAGAAGATCCTGCCTCCATCTTCTCCATAATCTCCTGGTAGAGGTAGTTGAAGACAGTGACGAGATCTCTCCTTAACTTTCTCTCCTCCAGACTGAACAAACCCCTTTTTTTCCTGTCACCTGAATTTGAGGTGCTCCAGTCTCTAATTATCGCAGCAGCTTCACAGAATCCCAGAGTGGTTGAGGTTGGAAGGGACCTCTAGAGACCCTCCAGTCCAGCCCCTGCTCCAGCAGGGACACCCAGAGCACGGGGCACAGGGTGGCAGCCAGGCGGGTTGGGAAGATCTCCAGGGGAGGAGCCTCCACAGCCTCTCTGGGCAGCCGGTTCCAGGGTTCTGGCACCCTCACGGGAAAGAAGTTCTTCCGTCTAGGCTTTGTTCTTCCATCTAGGCTTTCAGCCATTGACCGCCGCCTCTTACACTTGACAGGTCAGAGGGTTTTTCTCCCACCTTGTTGTCTGCTCACCCAGTCCACACCTCCCTAATTCAGTTACGAACATGTTGTGGGAGACATTTTAGAAAATCTTGCTGCAGTCAAGGTGAATGTCCGCCGTTTTTCCCTCAATCCACAGAATGAGTCATCTATCTAACCACAGAAGGCAATCAGGTTGCTCAGGCACAATCTGACCTTGATGAGCCTGTGCTGAAGCTTCCTGGCCACTCTCCTGTGCATGGAAGCACCTTCCACTCCATGAATATCCCGGGGATAGAGGCAATCCGAACCGGTCTCCCGATTCTCCTTCACACACTCCTGAAGATGGGCATGGCATTTCCTGTTCTCCAGGCACCACCTTTCAAAGCAAACACAGAGCAGCCTCACGATGCCCTTCAAGATGGTTTAGCCCACCTGGGCTCCTCTGCCCTGTCCAGGACAGCATCCCATGGGATCCCATCTCTCCGTTTCCTGGAAAAGCTCAAGGCTGCTCTCCCAGATTCTGAGGATTCTTCCTCCTGCTCCCTGCCTTCCTGACGGCCCTCTGCATCTCACTGTCATTGCAGCTAAGATCACATCCCTGAATATGTCCCGACATCCCGCAAAGCCCCTCTCCCAGTTAGGCACTGGATGAGCCATTTCAAGACACCTTTGCACTGCACTCCAGAAGTCTCCCAAATTACTCATGCTCCACCATGACACTCTTCTCCAGGTATCAAACTAAGCTCAACAAGTTCTGTATGTTGTTTAGTAAGCACCTATCTTCTAATCTCGATATTTTTATGTCTCTTCTCAGCACATCTCCAATTTTTAAGCATTCTGCTTGTTGTCTTTAATACCAAAAACAGCCCCAGGGCTTTGCAGAAACACCAGTGCTAAATCCAGATGGAATATGATTTGCCTATTCCTATCCAATTTTCCACTATTTATAAAGTCAAGGGTAATTTGGCTGCTGAATCATACAAAAAGCTCATGATAAATGTGACTTAACTCCTAAATGTCTTCTAGATATTTCACTCCTCCTCAGAATAGAAACCTGCACCATTCCTAGAAAAACAGCTTTACATTTTACCATATTCAAGCGCACAGCTTGCTTGTATACAGCTCACTATAGGATACAGATTTATTCCTTATTTGCCCATCTCCACTATTGATAGCATCTGCCAGCTCTCAGAAATTACTATTTTAACACAAGTATTAAACACAGGGCCCAGAGGCAAAACCAACAGAATCCTATTAGGAACTGTTCAGGTCAATCACAGTAATTTTCTGTTACGCCTGTTTTGACCAGCAACGTAATGGGTGACGTGTTGTTCTGGCCTCTTTCTTAAAAGTCAAAATATGTTACTGTACCAAGTCAAGGCTCTTACAGAAGCTTAAGCATATTATACCATTAACTCATCCAAAAAATTCCTGTAACCTCACTGTTAGGAGGCAGGAGTTTTGCGTGATAACAGAGATGGCGAATTTGCTTTTTTTGAAAGACTGACTTCAGCATATTCAGAGGCAAGAGGTTAAGACAACCCTGATGATGAACACAACAAAACACTGTTAGAAGACCCAAAGAAGCAAAATACAGAAAGCGCTGAGAATATGATGAACTCAACCAGTTGAAAACTACATCCATTCTGTTAAACCCAACAGATTTCCAGGGCCATTCCAACTTTAGAATTTTGTCTGCAAATTCTTCTGGGAGCTGGAAACAGAGGTGGCTTTTACCTTCTCAAGCAGCAAACATGTTTCATTATTTCCCCTACTTCTTATTCTCAGAATAATCTTATTTGCTATTTGTAATACAGTGGTGTGAACAAACCTGAAGTGAAGAAAAAAAAAAAAAAAAAAATCCATCATGCTCCAAGAAAAATAAGAAGCTGAGACAAGCGGATAGCACAAGATGACAGTGGGACGATATTAATAAGACTGACCACAGATGTGAATTATTTAAATAAAATAGATGCTGAGCACCACAAAGGAATGAAATGAGATACACAGACCTTAAGATTTGCATAGATAGACCAAGGATAAAGTCATTTTTTCCCAGCATGACTATAGCACCCCATTTGCTTTACATTGATTTTTATGGCTATGAGGAAGGATTAATGGGGGGATTGATAATTTCAATCATTTGAGAATATTTACATATTCAGAAAAAAAAAGGGTACATCAAGCAGAAAAGCTGCACAAGTGAAAATCTGTCTCTTAAACTACTTTTTTTTTTAGATCAAAAACCAGTACCTACCTCTCCAGCAAGCACAGCACTTTGATACAGGGTCTCAGGGTACTTTCTCATTTAGAAAAAAAAACCACATGGCCCAGTCCTGGCACAAAACAACTCATTTAACAAAGCCTCTGCTCACTCTAAATTCAACTTTGGTCTAGAGACAAAAAAAGTAAAAAGAGCCATCAGCTGAGAGACCTGAACATCAAAGCAGCAATTAGTTACAATTCGTAACCCAGGAGCATCCAGACTCCCTGGTTAGGGATGCTAGACAACAAAGACCTGCCCTGTCCCAGGAAGCTCAGGAAAGATAAACTGCAAGAATGCAGCGTATTAATCAGAGGCCTTGTAGCATCCGTCTGCTTTACAAGAGCTTCAGAACACAGAAAGAGGAAGGAAAAAGAGAGAAAAAAAGATCAGAAAAAGGCGTGAGGAGAAGGAACAGCTCAGAAGCAACATCAAGGGGAAACAGTCATCAAGAGCAAGAAGTTTGCAGGTGTTCCTGCTTATATAGGAAGGAGGGAAGGATCCAGAACAGCTCATCCAACCCCACACCTGCAGGTAAGAAGAGAGGGTGAATTATGAGGCTGTTTGTATTACTTGATCAGTGTTGCTGCTAATGGGATTACTCCGTAGCAGTAGCTTCTACAAAACAGGGTTCTCCATACTGTTCCAATCACAATAATGGCAGAGTGACCCAGAAGTCATAAAATCCATCTGGAGGAAAAGCATTTCAGAGAGAACATTGCAATCAGTGGGCACTGATTGCAGCTCGGCTGGGAAGTGAAAGGGAAAAGGGGCCCGCATCGCTGCTCGCCTTCCCCAAATGAGCCTCAGGAAAAAAAGCAGCTGAAAACCTCCCTTAAAATAAGGGCTTATAGCCTGCTGGAGAAAGGGAAATGTTCCAAGGCTGGGTGGGAAAATCAAGAGCTTCCATTAGGGACCAAAGAAGTCCTGAGCAGGGGTTTCTTGGCCTTATGGCAGGGCAAGTTTCTTCACTTTGCAAGCAGCAGTGGTTGCAAATAGGCATCATCTCAAGTCTCTGCGACAACATCCTGAAAAACCATTCCTGCCTTATCACCACGCCAGTGTTTGTACCACAGCCAGAGATCATTAATTCAGTATCAACAGTTTCTTGCTAGGGAACAAAACAGGTGGCATCTTACTCAGCAGACACTTCAAAAGTTGCGGTTCTGATTGTTGTCCCAAGCAGGTATTTCCTGAAGCTCAAACTGCAGTTGTTGGACTTTAGACTGCTCCCTGCTGAGGACATCTCAGTGCTTTCTTTGTCACCAAGAGCAGGACCAAACACTGGGTCTTTTTAACAGCACCAGCTTCCCAAGGTTTAGTGTTCAAATATTGATTAAAAAAGTACCTTAAAACACAGGAATTTATCGCCTAAAATATAACTTTCAAATCTTGATAAAGTAACACTATTTATACCACCCACTAACAGATTAGCAAGAACAAATTTGTTTTCTTCTTTTTTTCCCCCCAAAAAATGCAACTAACAGGTTAAGTCATACATAAATAGGCTCCCTCCTGTTGTGCTACTCGGTTTTGGAAATCCAAGATAGGATCTATGTTGCATCCATTCTTAAGCAATAAAACAAAAAACACCCTAGAACTTGGTCTTTTCTGCCTTTTTAATTCCTTTACCGCATTTGCGGCTGCAATGAACGGCTCTGACATCTTGAAAATCCTCTGAAGACAGAGCCCAGCACGAGCAGAAGCAACACAGCTAAGTTAACACACTTCAGGCCTAATCAAAAGAGGGCTATTTCCATGGACTAATTAAACTCTAGCTCTAATGACAAGGAGGTAATGATGCCGGCTATAAAGGGAAGAGGGGGGCGTTGGGTTTATTTTTGTAGCATCACTCACAGCTTTCACAGAGCATCATCCTAAGGATGTAAAGGACTCCAGGGCGAGGAGGCTGGAGTGTCGCGGGGCGGATACGAGGAGCCGCATCCAACCTCTCCGGGAGCTGCCGCGCTCTTCCAAATAGGGGTTAAAACATGCAGAATCGTGTCAAAAACCATTCTCGTCGCCTGCTTCCAAGGGATACGTGAGCGGGCCCTGCAAGGCTTTTCTTAGCTCCAGAGGTGAGGAAAGGCCACTGAGCAGAGAACCCTGACAAGACCTTCCACCATTACAGCCCTTTTTTTTAATGAGTCCTCATCCATCAAGTTCAAGGTAAGAGCAACAGAGCTGCTGCTTTTTTCAGCAACGAATTGTAAGCAAGCTGGAACTGAAAACGCCACTAGGCATAAGCATATGTTCAAGTGAAATATTCCAAGCAAAAAAATAAAAACCCACCAAAAAGATAAAAGCCACAAATAGGATGGCTCCAACAGGAGCCATTCAACCCTTTTCTACCTGCCTCTGTCAAAACTAAAGGTTTGGAGGGGAAAAGGGAAAAAAAAAAAAAAAAAAACAACAAAGCAAGGCTTGCATGGGGAGCAGAGCACTCATCTCCTCCTCCTCGATGCTGCTTTTTACCCTTCGCCTCCTCGTCCCAGGGAGCAGAGCCAAAGGACAGCGATAGCCGGCTGCAGATGCTGAGACCAGAGCCTGAGCACCAGGGCAAGCCTGCAATGACATTTTTCTCTAAAGCCTCTAGCAGTTTCCTCTTCAGAGGCTTCCTGAACCAGAGGTGATGTCTTTTGTAGTAGTAATAGGTACCTTTAGTACTTAGCAGCCCATGTTTCAAGGCTGTACTGTGTGAATAAGTGCTGCCTTTGTCCTTAATTTGTATTTCATCTAAGCCCCTAGTTCCTATGCTATGAGATCATACCTTTTCTGTACCACTGAGTATTTTACAGGTCTCTTCTATACCACAAACAAGTATTTCTTGCCCTGAAGAGTCTTAGCTACTTAACTGACCCTTACATATGTGTTCTTCCATAGATCAGGCTATGCTTACTGCACTTCTCCGTGTTTTCCCCTGGATTCACCGTATTTTTTTTAAAAAAGGAGATCCAAACACAGCTCAATCTGTGGAAACACCATAGAATTAGACAGTAGAATAAACAACATGTTGCTCTCTCTTCCTTATAATTATTCATACTGTATTGCTCTTTCAACCAAAAGTGAACATCAAGCCAGTGCTTCCTGTCGTGGCTTACTATAAACTCAAAATCTTGTTCTTGGGTGGCATGAGCCAACTTGGAGCCCATTGCTCTCTAAGTACAAGAGGGTAAATTATTCTTGCTTTTATATATGTTGCTTTATATTTATCTACACTGATTTCCACCTGCCCCTTCATCCCCCACTCACATTCAGCATGGCAAGGTCTTCTACAGCTCTCCACAGGCTGCTCGTTGTGCTTAATAATTTATTTTCATCAGTTTTTCTTTTCTTCTATCTTTTCCCCAAGGATTATATAATGAATAAAAGAAAGTGGCCTTAATCCAATCCTAAGTGTCCTTTCTGTGGATTCCAGTAAAATTTTATTTTCTTTCAGTTAAATTCCACTCTTATTGAGTATTTACTATCAGCTCTTCCCACAGCACAGGTTTTTACGTCCCTTTCTCTACTCCTCCACGTGTGCAGAAGTAGGTCCAACATCCCCCGAGCAGTAAGTGATGCCAGAACAGCCGCACTGAAGTGCAAGCAACCTGCAAGCCACCACGTACAGCGAAATAAGACTGTCCTAACACTTGCCTGAGGACATGCCCAAGATTTGCCCTTCGTTTCCTCCTCTTTGCTGCACAATTTTGGCCAGGGGAACCTTGAAAGAATAATTCACTTGTCTGTTACCAAATCAATATGATCTACGGCAGACTTTTAATTATTTAGATAATTAATCTTTATCATGGAATAGTCAATATATAGTCACAGACACAGGTTAACAAGAGATCGTGGAGAAAAATGCTTAAATCCAGAAGTATGAAAATGACAGGAAGCATCCTTTAGATTTATATTTAATAATCCTAGATTATTAAATATAAATTAATTAAATCTCCTCCTGGATGTAATAATCTAGCTTGAAATTGAAGCTTTCCTTGCTGCACTTGATGTGAGACACTGCACCAGCTGCAGTTCAACATATCAAAAAAAAAAAAAAAAAAAATCACATTTCAGTTTGGATATTGAGTCACCATGGCCTAGGGAAAGTTGCATATTCTTAGTAATGAAGATTATGATGGAGGAAAATAACCATTTGCAGCATTGCAGGGCTGCACACAGAGGAGGACTAAACATGCTAAAATCTGCTGTTGCATAAAGGAAGGGTCCAGGAAAGGGCTCATTTTGGTGTTTCTGCACCTACCTACCCAAAGGAGTTAGTTTCGTTCCCATCTGACACTTTCAGAAATGCATTTGGCTTGAGGAAGGAGAACAGCTTGATTGCTGCTTGGAGGAAATGAAGAAATTGTATCAATAAAATTATAAACGGAGCCAATAAAATGCAGTCATCAGCCAAAACTGCCAGCAAAGAGCTGTGGTTTAGCTAATCGTGTTCTTTCGCCAAAATAACTCTCACCTGTAATGCAGCAATATGATCTTGCTCAACAAAGTGCTGCAGAGCATAAAAACACACATTTGCTTTTTCCATGCAGCTAGAGCTCTGTGTTCACGAGGAGATTTGGTGCAACTGCCCACAAGACCTATCGGTGCCATTTCACTGGTTTGGTTTTTCCATCCACCACAGCTCTAAGGCAGCACGTGATGTTCCAACCATGGATATTTCTTCCGGCACTGTCCCATTTAAAATATCTCATGCTGCTGCAACAGTTAAAACCAGCAGGCTCCCCGGGCATGAAATCCCTCACGACTCCAGGGAGGATGTGCCAGTCCCAAAGAAAGTTCCCTTGGCTCCACTGCTACTTCCCAGCCAAGGGAACACCTGGATTTTGAATGGGGAATGTTTTCCTGCCGGGCTATGGCTCCCTTTCTGGCACTTGGACAACTCACAGGAACGTGTTCTGGATAAATACAGCAGCAAAGAGGTAGAAGAGAAAATGAGGAAAAGATTTCTACAGAGAGGTGAAGCCAGTGACCATTTGTGTTATGGGAGAAGTGAGGAAAAGCAAAGACCAGAAAGGAGCACGGGACAGAAAGCCATGCTGGAAGAAATGGGAATGTCTGAAATACCCAAAGATGCACAACAGGCAGCAGCACAAGAAGCCAGACATTAAAGATCAAGCAGAAAAGCCTGGATTGGCACCAATGCTGGGGGTGCAGGATGCAGCTCAGGGCTGCACGCACCTGACTTGCGCCCAGGATCCTCTCCCAAGGGTGCCCGGGCCACCAGAGCCCGGAATGATTCAATGGGACGTGGGCGGCCGCCTCGGCACGAGCTGAATCACGAATTGGCACCAGCTCCGACGGCAGCAAGGGGAGACAAGCAGCCAGCTCACATGCAATAGAAGGGCTGAACCTGCGGCTCGCCTCTGAGCTTCCAGGGACAAGCAGAATCCTGTTTACACACAAGGCACTAAGGCCATTCCCACTAATTTTAGAAACCCAATTTCAAAAAAAAATAAAATCATATAGTCAAAGGATAAAGAGAGGACATTCAAAGCAGGGTTGCACAGAAGGCCGTAATGCCGTCAGTGTGTGACTTGGTAGGATTTGGCTTTGCAGACTTTGCACAGCATCCCAGGACTTGTAGCTGCAAGAAACTCCAGGGGAAAGACTCACTTCAACAGCAAACAGCCTTTGCACTGTGCAGTTCTCAAAGAGAGTCTCAGGAAAACCACTTCTTGACATTTTTCCCTAAAAATAAGAAAATTAAACCTGCTGTTTTTAGCTTTTGCACTGCCCTGACATTTCACTAGGAAACAACTTTTCTTTTGAGTGAATTGAGTGCTGCTGAAAGGCAACAGCTCTCAGTTTACACTACCAACGAGGCAAGCACAGCTGAGGGAACTATAAGCAGCATCGTGTTAGAATCACAGAATCATAGACATTCTTTTATCGGCGCATTTTAATTTGGGCTGGAAAGTAACCTGTGCTGCAGGAAGGCCGAACGGGAGCGCAGGTCACTCCCATGGGGCTGGGCACACTTCCACCTCACACATCGAGCACAGCCGAGGAAACTGCTGGAGGCCGCTGATGTTTCCAGCGCTGCAGCCTCACAGAACTGCAAACCATCATCTCATACCCGATCTTCTGCACGCCTGAAAAACAGGGAATGCAACTCGGGTAACACTTGTGTAATGCACAGGAAGGTGGCATGCTTTATGGTTTCCTTGGGCTTCCCTATTTCAGGCACGCTGTGTTTCCTCTTCATGGCACTACCTTGGGATCAGCGGCACAATTTGATCTGGAACTGTGTAACAGTTAAGCCCAGATTATATTTGTACCTGTGACACGGCAACAAATTAAATCCCCTTGACGGTTGCCATTCCTACCTGACCAGTCGGATCCCAACCTCGAATTAACATTTTAGTGCAGGTGACCAGAGAACTTGTTCTCCTTGCCAGATTACACACACACAGCAGCAAAGCAGCAAAAAGGAAAAAAGTATTCCCTTTGGCAGGGGCTCAGCAGTAATTTGTAGAAAATGTACAACCCCTCCATGAAATGCATTATTTAGCTTTGACAATGTCATGACCGCTGGGGCCACCATCCTTTCCACCAGCACAGGGCAAAATACAGATCAATAGCATTTACAAATACTGCTAAATTTGGTGCAATTCAAATTTCTGTTATGAATAAGCACTACCACCTCATAAGTTTTTGATACAGTTGTACTTTGCTCCAGCCTCTGCCTTAGAAAAACTCACGCCTGATGTGCTGCTGCATTTACAGAAGTCCGTGGGTATCTGTCTCACCTATCTCCCTTCCTCAGTCATCGACAGTCAATCCCAAACCTGAATATTTCACATACAGGAGAAAATGCTACAGAAATAGTGAACAGGGTAGATAACTCGATAGGCAATCACGTTTCACAGCTATAGGAGGAACAAGATGAACAGTTACTCTTAACGTGATTAGGATACAATCTGATGAAGAGACTTGCACTTATTTATCCTCCAAATAACACACTCCAGCAGCTAAAGTTGGGTCTTGCAGTAGAAAATAAGCAATGTAAAAGTAACAGGCACCAACAGAGGCCAGGCATATTGAGGGCAAATATCTTCAAGTGCTCCAAGCAGGAAAGATGTTATCTACGCTGAAGACATCTAGGAAGACTTGGCAGCAAACAGGCTTTAAAAGCAAACGTGGCTTCTGCACCACAAAAGAGTCACGCTCGATGACAAAGAAAAGCTGCTGCCTCTCCAGAACATTAGGGACGAGTCTCCAAATCTCTGGAAATAAAAGGAAATGTGAGCAGAAACTCTGCTGTAAATGATCTGGCACCAGAACAACAGCCAGTTACCTCCCAGCTGGCACTGAGGTGAAGGGAAGTCACTGCCCATGAGCTGTCCCACAGGATCTGCCGGGCGAGCGCTGACGGATGCAGTCACATCAGTTGGCAACTCCGCCACCTCCTGCTATTTCCCCTCCTTTCCCTGCCAGCAGCTCCTCTCCGCATGGGAGAAGCGCCCACACCTCAGTTACCCAAATTATAGTGAAAACAGTAGCTTAAACTGGCAATTACGGTGGCCTGTGCAAGAGCTAGAAGAGCTTACCTGTCAAAATACCTCCTCATTACAGCAGCTCAAGAGGCGAGATCTGACTATCTCATCCTGGTTATTTGTAGCAGAGTAATTTCATGGCTTGGCCTCATATCCTCCAAAATCCCTACCCATCTCCAATCCCGTGCTTCCACCACACCATGCGCTTTGGCAGAAAAAGGGTGGACAACTGTAGTGCCTGTTTTGGAAATGGTAACGTCAAGCAGAGGGTCAGGGTAGCTGAAGAGGAGCAGCAACCTTTTAAATTGCTCCAGAGTCAATCACTAGAGCTGGCAAGTCCAAGCCCCAGTCACCTTTGCTACAGAGAGACAATTAGTAGCTAAAAAGCACAATTAGGATAAATTAGTGGAACCAGCTTCTCACCAAGCCACCTGAATTGTGTAAAAGCATCTTCCTAGCCTGTATTAACTGCAAGGTCAAGCGTGTCTGCTTAAGTCTTCAGATTCAGGTACGCCAGGATTTCTCACAAATAGGGCCAGCAAAACACACCTGCAGGGACAAGTGCAACAGCACAGGCACAACAGCATCACTTCTCACTGTGTGTAATTCCATTTCATGTCTGTGCCCTAATGTTAAATTAACAGCTATAGCAGCAGTAAGACAAGACTTAATTTACCTGCAGAAACCTACTCGAGTCTTATTTTGGGGAATTCAGACCAGGCTTCTACCTTTGGCAATAAAGAGTGAGCTTTTACAAACAGGGTTATTCTTCCCCTTTGAAAAGCAGAATTGGGAGTTGCTTAGAGCAATCTGCACGACCACTAGATGATGAATTCCTAAATCCTCTGAGCTGCGGACAACTTCCAACCAGCCACATATCTCCTGCACACATCGTACCGCTCTAGCATCAAACTTATCATCGTTATCGAGTGTCACGCTCCCACAAAGCGGCAACGGTCTGAACAGGGGAGTGGTCAGGCCTCCTCACAAGGATCTTTCCACAAAATACATAATACAAAACTGCTTCTCTGCAGTTTTAAATACAGAGAAACCAGACTTCATGTCATAGTCCAAGGAGTTGCACACACAGCAGGTGCAGAACCTAGGGGGTCTTTCTGCCATCTTCTGCTTCTCTTTTGGCTTCATTTGCCCATTAATAGTCAAATCCTGGCTCACAGGAGATGCAGAGGTGCTCAGCCCTTGGAGTCCAGCGATGAGTCATGCCAGCAGTTAAATATGCCCAGCACCTCCAGTGAGTCACGGGTCAGGTGAGAGGAGCAAAATGATGGTGAGAAGCAATTCTCATTTGCATGTATATTTTACACCTTCTTGGTTCATGGTTTCACTGCCCTCCTGAAAGAGCAAATGCGGCCACAATTCCCCATCAACGCTTGGACTTGATGGGGACAGCTCCCCAGGATGGATGTATTTCCCCGGGGTAGGGAAAGCAGCAGTGCCAAATCAATCTCACAGCGACTCTCCTGCAGTAACTACACATCTCCTCCCAAAGCTTATCACCCCGTCCACGTTCTTGTTTGACAAACAACCTGAAACATATTGAAATTTCCTAAGATGTGGTCTCAGGAAACAGAAATTAAAATTTCTTAGTGTTGTTGCATATTCTCTCCAAAACTAAAATCCCCTCTGGCTCTGCAATTCTTTCCTCGTTCCTAGGCCGGTTTATCTCACAAAGCAGCACCTCAAGCAGACCTTCTGTCTGACGAGTCTAAAAGGCACCTATTACTGCAATAGAGGGGTGCTGAAGGGAGATTAATCACAAGGAAGACCTTCTTGGGGCAGTCATTTCCTTCCTGCACTTGCAATAGAGTCAACTATGAATGCCTAGCAGTTTTTCAATCTTTTCTCTTTTTAAAATCACATTTCTTTTGGGTAAAGAGTTGCCATAAGCAAATACCGTCACTTCTGCTCACATGTTCAGTTCATGCACCCATAAAAAACAAAATCTCAACTTGTTTCAGGTGCTCTCATGCAAAGATGTCCTACTGCTTCATAAATACAGCCATGAAGGGGGGTCTGCACATCTCCCAGGTGAGCTGCTCAGTTTATCCAGCCGCAGCACAAAGCGGCAAACTCACCCAGATGCTCCGAGACATCCCCCGAAGATCTGGGCTCTGCACTGACTCCATAAAGACACAAAAAGACAGTTTCACGTGTATTTATTTGGTAGCAGCTGTCTGGACCAGTGTCCCACTGCCCAGAGAAAGATCATTCCCACTCCCATGTCACTTTGGATACGAGCACAGCTGGTTTTGCAGCTGTATAATTTGCCCAAGTTGGTTTGACCACAGGTTTCTGAATCTGTAAAAGCCAGGAGCCAACTGAGCACATCAGCTGGGGCCCAAAGTGCAGCACAATTCGAGGGCTTAAAAAAAAAAAAAAAAAAAAAAAAAAAAAAAAAAAAAAAAAAAAAGAATAATAAGTCAGACATGATTTTTTCTGATGAGAAGCAGTATATTCTCTCATGGCAGGGTATGATTGTACCTTGCTGGTTGGAACTAAAAAGGGTCAAATCCTTTTTATCTGATTGATTGAAACCAGCTGCTGCAGTGGGCTGGTTAAGATAAAGTATCATATGAAAAAAATCCAAATGGTGACAAGATGAGAATGCCAGACTCATGAGCCCATCAGTGTGGCACAATTCAGGCAGTAAAGGTCAGCATAATCACTGGAAAGACAGTACTTGACATAAAATTAGAGCTCAAGTTTAGGAAAGGAAAAAAATGACTGGGCAGAAGAGGGCAAATGTGTGTTTTTAGGTGGATTGAGGCCTATACAAATAGATGCTACACTGCTTCAATCAAAGGTCATGCTCTGAAATACATTTGGAAAACCTGGAGGTCATTTGCAGCATGAAGAGAACCACTGTAGAAAGTCTAAAGCTTATTGATTAGTTTCACAAGGAGGAAAAAAAATCTCAAGGCTATTGCAGCCTCACTGAAAGGAAGGTGTGAGAGAGAACAGATCCCAAGATACTGCCAAGTATAATACCCAAAACAAGCAAAATATTGACAATATCCCCCCAAGTAGCACAGTTTCTGTTAATCAAAGAAGGGAGGGAGAAAGGCTGAATCTTCATACACAAAGAAACAAAAATTCCACTTTGAAAGTTTTTTTCCAAGTCTTATTGATCTCTAAACAGTACTGGAGTGACGTAGTACAACAGCTGTACGCAATAAGCACAAAAACTAAAAGCTCTGATTCATCTCAAGCACAATCTTGTCGCCTCTAGATTATTTGGGAAGTGCCACCTTAGTAACTCCCACCTACCTCCATTTACTAGTCATTTACCATGAATCTTATGTTAAAAATACCTTTTTTTTTTCCTGCTGAAAAAAGAAAAGCCCCACACATTGCTAGCGATGCTCAAGCTGGGTGCTTGCAAGGCAGCACACTGACTTCAGAGCCATTTCATTCACTTCTGCACCTAAAACCACCTGGTCACACAGTCTGCGTCATAATTAGCTTCCTTGATAATCTGCAGAGCAAAGGGTAGATTACTCCAAAAGTAATTTCGTCTCCAATAAAATTAGCTAGAAACCTGCAGCAGAAAACACTGAATAACCATCTTCTGAACCAGAAGCTAATTTGAATGGAAAACAGCAAATTTCAACCTTCTTCAAAAAAGAGTTTTGTTTTTAAAGACCTTGCAACCAGGACACAAGAGCAAATGAAATTTTACATTTCTGCTTCTTTGAGGTGTATTTTAACATGAGGCAGTTTCAAAGATTTCTGCATATTAACAATACCTTCAAGGAAGCCTTCAAAAATAAATGATCCAACAAAAGTACCTCTGTATGATCTGTATGACACCTACATTGCAGAGAAAAGCAATTCTTTCCTCAACTTGTTCATGATTTTATTGCCTTGATAATTCCACTTGGAAACAGCGGCACAGCACTTTTTCTTGTCTTCGAATGACAAGGGGAAAAAAAAAAAAAGTGTTTGCTGCCCTCCAGAGGAATAAAGATTAAATTACATCTTTAATATATGAAGCTATAAAACAGCTATTTCTATCCAGTTACAGCAGTGCTTTCCTCAGTAGATGACAACAGTATCAAGTAAAACTCATTTCACTAAACTTTGGCAGCAAGGTGGTTGCTAAAAATGTCAGTAGAGATGATCACCTACCAGTTCCAAAATATAAAACCTTTGAAGTTTTTCTTCTGTTTAACACCAAAAGATGCACTGCACAGTTGCCTATTGACTAACTGAAAGCACCTACAACCAAATCATTCTCTGCTTTTCAGTTCCATCAGCTGTAAAGTGAGAACAAGAGCATCTCCCTGTCAGGCAGAAACACTGCACGGATAACTGGGCGCAGAACTGGGAGTGCTGACGTTCTCGGGGTGACTCATCCCTTCCAGGAGTTGACGTCTGGCTGCCCTCCACGCCAGGATCGGTTCCCCTTCCCAGCTGAAGCCAAGAATCTTAGGGCAACACCACACGTCATGACTCCAAAGCAAGGGGCAGAGACATAAAAGGCAGAAGACCAGATGGAAGGCTGAGAAATTAGGAGAAACTTAGCATTTCCTACAGAAAAACAAAAAAGAGATAAACCACGACCTTATCTTCTGCTGCTGCTATGCAGTAAGCACAGCAAAACTGGAAGCCAAGCTATAAATACTCCATGCCTAAATATATTTGGATATCTAGCTGGAAACATTGCCTTTCAAAAAGTGAAGTCTGAATGCTTTATTCAGTACTTTTCTTAGACCAAAAAACTACCTTTAAATAAAGATAAGAATTATTCAAGAAGGCTAAAGAATACTTTCAGGTAATTAAAAAAAAATACATATGCTTACCTGACAGCCTCTGCTACGTTGTTGGAAGTATGTCCTGACAAGGCATCGTGAAGGTTACGAATGAAGTAATCCCTGTAGTCTTCAGGCAGGGCCATGAAAGTCCCACCCATCACAATGAATTCAACCTTATCCACACTGTGGCCCAATTGCTTCAGCTATAAAATTAAAATTACCAGTGAGTGACTTTTACCCAAAAGACTTATTTGAAAACCCTGCCATTCCCACAAGTGTAAATGTTTCCTTCATCACCTGTCTAATCTCTCATGTCTGACAAATCATTGGTACTCTTGCACAGACTTCTCGTAAGCCCAACCAAAACATCGAAAACTACTTTTTTACTGCAAAAACACAGTTTTTGAAAAATGCTTTAGAGAGAGATGGTATGGAGAGCACAGCAAAGGAACGAGAGCGGTACAAGTGGCGAAGCTCTTCATAAAAAAAGCTCAAAATGGAAAGATACTAGGATACTTCTAAATGGGAAAACACAGTGAAATCTGCGTACTCAGCCACCCAGATTCAAGATAGCTACTAGTTTGGAAATGCAAGGTCATGTTCAGGGACTGTGCTCAGGACTAACGGGCCTTCTTAACAGGTCAGATCAGTAGTCAGAGTGCAACGCCTTGGTAATGTAGTTACATGAATTCCACTTTGAAGTGATCTTGGACAGGACCAGGAGGAAGGAGTTTCTCCCATCTGCACCAATCCACACAGAACTATCCTTAAAAACTCGGGGGAGGGAAGAACGAGGCTGAATTCATCGACAATTCATAGATTTGGAGATAAACAGAAAAACTAGTAAAATGGGATGGAAGTTCTCTCTCTCTTTTTTTTTTTTTTTTTTATTCTCCAGCTAAGACAAAAACCTCATTTTGATAGGAAAGACATTAATTCATTAAAGATACTCTACATGCCAGTAATTATGAAAGATGAGCAGCTGCCACAAAAACAGTAAATTCTCATTTCAGTTTAAGTGTTTTAGTAGGGTCTCCTGTCAGTAAAAATTATTCCTCTGGGGGGTCAAGTTAGGTTAATACAGAATTACGGAATAGTTGGTGCTCTAGAGAGGACAACTCCAACTCCACTGTTTCAAGCAGAGTGACCTATAGAATGTTGCTCAGGACAGTGTCCAGTCAGGTTTGAGTATCTCCAAGGACAGAGGCTCCATAACCTCTCTGGACAATCTTTTCTGGTGTTTGACCACCCTCAGAAGTGAAAGAGATGTTATTTTAGATGCTTAAATTGATTTTCCTGCACTTCAGTGTGTGTCCATTATCTCTTGTCACTGGGCACCAAGATGACAAGTTTGGTTCCATCTTCCATCTAGTGAAACATATGCTTTAATGTTAAGACCCTCTGCTCTTACTGGATGATGCCAATCAAATGGTAGATTATAACTTTGTGAAATGGTACTTATATTTTTCTTTTCTCTATGCAAATATCTACGGTTACTGAAAACATCCAAAACCAAAAAGTACAAGATAAGCAAGTCCCCAGGTACCACCTCTCAGAAAATAACAATTCGAATACAGAACATTTGAGGCATCAGAAAGGTGGTAGGGCTCACAGGATTAACCACAAATTAAATGCCATAATTTTAGGATTTAGCCAAAGACGTTTGAGATTTACCTGTTCAACTCGATGTCTTGTCTGAAGGTAGGGGTCATATCTAGCCCGGATGGCCCTCATGGATGTTGGCTAAAAGACACGGAGATTGATTTAGTAATAGTTTTAACCACCACCACAATAAATAAATAAATAGGCATTGAAATGGATTCTTCAAACATTCAAACCTGATGATTTCAAATTCACAACTAGAGAATTGATCCAGTTCTAAGTCCAAATATAAATCCTTATAATAAATCCAATATTTCTGGACGTTATATTAAATACAAATCCAGTAGTTTTTAGAATTTTAACAAAACACCTTTTTGTCCCAAGATAGCAAAACAACATAAAAAGAAGGACACCATTTCAGATTTTTCATGAATTATGACAGGGTGGACAATAAATAACCTCTGCAGTGATTCATAATAAAAAAAACAAAAAAAAAAAAAAAAAAAAAAAAAAAAAAAAAAAAAAAA
>VZSV01000197.1:673570-708147 GCA_013398735.1 Nothocercus julius | reverse complement strand
GGTCTCAGTACAACAGTTCCCAAATTTCCCTTTTCTTTTCCATAACAGTCTTCTCCTGTCTGACTACTCTCATATGCAAAAATATTCAGAAACACACACAAGTTCCTTGCAGAATACTCCTAATTCTGACTTTGAGATACACTGCTATGACTAAGAGTCTCTTGCCCTGTCTGCTCAAAGGAGCACTACACACAAGAAGAGAAACTTAAAGCATGTTTATAAATCTAACCTATCAGAGTAATACAATAAATTTGATCATTAATATATTCTCCTGGCTACTCTATTCACTAAAATGTTTCTACTGAGTGAGTAGGGTTTGGCCCATGAAAGAAAAAGGCTTTGTCTTTGAAGAAGAAATCAAATGGATTCTTTAGTGCAATGTGTGGGATGGGCAGTTTGGATCCAATTTCCTGCATTTTTTTCCCTTGTGCAGAAAGCAAGTCTGTGGGCATATAAACAAGCTCCAAAGGAATGCTACTACAATACTAGATTCATACAGAAATACTGGAAAACAGCCCTCCCCTAGGTAACGCAAGCTTTCATACTTACACACATATGTTGCCTGTGAAGTTAATGTGTGGACACCTGTGTGGTTTACACATCACGGCCACGACAGCAATCTGCAATAAGCAGAGTTACAGAGCAGAGAAATTACAGTACTTGCACCAGAAATTACTAAAACAGTGTGCATCTTGAAAGGCTATATAAAGATAGGTATTTGCAAGACACTACAGATACTTTCTGCTCAGCTTACCACCTAAAATACTTGTGCATTAACTCTTGAAGGAAAGATGACGATATACCAAAAAACAAAAATCCCATTATTATATATTTTCATAACTCAGAATAATCTGGGAGAAGCAACTGTTTTGTGTCACTGTGCTCAAACAAGAGGACATAAAGCAAAGAGAACAGAGTAAAAATTAGCTTCCTCCTTCCACCTTTTTTTCCAGTCATGCCTCACATAGCCATTTAGATGTTAAATGCAAGGACAGTATAAGATATTATCATCCTTTTTTACAAAGAGCAAGGGAAAAAAGAGATAGGGACACGGGAGATTTTCAAGTGTCCACTCATTTTGAGCACTTAACTTTTAATACTTTTATTTTTTTTTAATTATGGTTGGAGTAAGATTTTAGTGAAATACTCTATAATCATAGGAGAAAGAAATAAACAAAAACCTAAAGAATTGAACACTCCCTGTGATTATGTTTTCTTATTTTTGTTAGCTTTGACATTAGACATGCTATATATTCATGATAGAAAAACTTTAAATTTAAAAACACGCACTTCAGTAGTATTACTACTTTCCATCCACACTCTTCTTCAAAGAAACGGGTTAAATACTAACATTTCACCTCTAATATTCATTGGCAGGGCCTGCAGATTAAGCTGCACTGTTTCTAGAGCAATTAAAACCCCAAGACATGCTAGTTTACTTCATAAGTTGAAATGAACCTCCACACCCCAGCTTTCTCTTCTCCCACATGCCTTAAATTAAATACACAGGTGCTCTGATAGCACAGAACAGACAACCTTGAAGTTGGCAATGCAGCTGTTAATGAAGTGCATCTTCATTAAAGCTTCTGGACACTCAGTATCCTCATCTTCGAGGGCGATTACACCCAGCATAACTTGTCCATGCAGAAGGGGACAGTGGCAGATGGAGAGAACGGGGCAGTAGGTGCCTGTTCTTACCCCACTGGCAGTTCTGATGGGCTTCGCTTTCAGCTTGGGCACCAGCACCTTGCGGTACTGGGGCGGAACAGCAGCAATGATGTCGACCAAACGAGGCTGAGCTGACAGTCCGTACTTGGCTGACGTCTTTGTTTTCAGCCTAAAGGCAGAAAGGCCTCAAATTAGTGATTACCATCAAACTTGCCTGGCCATCTTCCACAGCAGGGCTATCATGTTAAGGTGCTATCACAGGGAGATCTAGGCAGGTTCTCCCAATTTGCCTTTTCGGGCAGCTTATTTAAGAAGCAAGCAGATATTCCTGGCTACCACAACAGCAGCACTCAGCATTAAGACAGAGAAAATAAACTCCAAGTGAAACTGAAGCACAATAATTGCCAGTGTTTTGAGTTTCTGTGTGTTTTATTTCTAAAGGTGGGTTTACCCAAACCATTGTTAAAGCTGCCCCAGAGACTCCAGCTTCTCCATTTTCACTTAATCATTCTTTACATAAAACTTCCATCCAGCTGATTTCCCACAAACTCAGACTCCAGCTAGGTTAACTTTCAAGACATTATTTGTTTCCAGCATCAACAAAAAGTTTACAACTCTATCATGAATATAGAACAGGGATATTGGGCCAAAACTTCATTTTTCATTATTCTCCGTAAGTAAAGAAGAGGAAAGAGAAAACAGCTTTATTTGCAATACATTACTCAGAAAAAATGCTTTACTATTGCATATTGCATAAGTTATTCTCCCCTTCACATGATGGGATTGACTTTGGGCCTAGCAGATGGAAACACACAGGCAAACACAGGTTTCTTGGGGCTTTTTTCACAACACAACCCATTTCGTACTTTGAGCATCACAAACAAGAGTAGCAAGGCAGGATTTCTTATCAGCACAAAACTGACAAGTCTTTATAGCTGAAATTACAGCACACTTCATTGTCAGGCAATAGAAAAGGAGTTATGGTATCCCATGGAAGCAAAATATTGTTTTAAAATGAAACTTGGATATAACAGGCTGCACAGGACACATTACACAGGAATGACCCAACTGCCTGGTTTACCCAGGACTCACTACAGCTGGACTCCAGGATCTTGAAGGTCTTTTCTGACCACAATGATTCTATGATTCTGGGACTTACTTGTTCAGATTCACATCTTTCCCCTGCTCATGGGCGTCGATTAACTGCTTGATGATGTCTGCTATTGTCATCATCATCAGCTCTGCATGGCTGAAATCTCCTGAAAGAATAACCAAACAACAACCCACAGGTACAAAGGGCCTTTCCAGACACCTGTTACAATCAGGGCACATCCGCTGCATATTTTTAACATTTCCTGTGCTTTCAGGGTGCGGCACAGAGGAAACCTTGCGCCTGCAGAACCAGATTGTGCTTTCTCTTCATAGAGAGGCTCACATCACTACTTTTCCTTTACTTGCAGGAAAAGTTCTCCTTCCCAGAAGGAAAACTAAGTGTCCCTGCATGCCAAACACACAAGCCGTGCGACGGCAGCAGTACGTGGGCCCAGGAACCTGAGCGGCCTCGAGCAGGACGCTGGAAACAGAGTCGAGAGAGGCCACCCCTCACCAGAAACACTCCCGGCACTCGCAGAGCCCAGGGAAGGCGCAGAACCCCGGCCATGTCCCGTGTCCCCTGGCACCTTTTCTCTTCTGCCTCATGTTGCCGTTGCCGCTCGCTCCCCTCACGGCCCAGGTCAACGGCTACCGCCGTAAAGCGCCGCCACCCCCCTCGCCTCGTCGTGAAAACGTCGCGCACCCAGCGGCGCTGCCGTAAAGCGACGCAGGGGGGTAGCACGCGGGAGCGGACCCGCGCGGCGCATGCGCAGTGCGGAAGCGACCGGTACCGGCGCCGCCCGCCCGGGGGCGCTGAAGGGAGAGACCCAGGATGGGGGGGGGACAAGATGGCGGCCCTGAAATGGGGGTGGCCTCGAGCAGGGGTGTGGGGCGGTCTAGGAGAGGGGACACGGGCGCAGCTGGTGCCGGGGCGGCCTAGAAGCCGCCGGACAGATGTAGCGGAGCCGGCAGTGGCGGGACACGGATCTGCCCTGGAGAAGCGGCCACCGAGGGGAATCATGGAATCGTTAGGGTTGGAAAAGACCCTAAGGATCATGGAGTCCAACTGTAAACCTGTCACTGTCGTTCCTGCTAACCCGTGTCCGTGAGTGTCTCTTCCACACGTTTCTTGAACACTGCCAGGGATGGCGACTCCGTCACTTCCCTGGGCGGCCTGGCCCAAGGCTTCCCTGCTCTTTCCATGTAGGAATTCTTCCCAATGTCTAACCCGAGGCTTCCCTGGTTCAACTTGAGACCATTTCCTCTTGTCCTATCCATAGTTATTTCGGAGATGAGACCTCCAAAATAAGCCCCGCCTCACTACAAGCTCCTTTCAGGTAGTTGTAGAGAGTGACAAGGTCTCCCCTGAGCCTCCAGACCAGCCCCGTGTCCCTTGTCCTCCTTCCCCTGCTCCCTCTCGGCGCTAGATGGTGGCAAAGGATTTCAACGAGCTCCCTCCACCTCCAGGCAGAGGTGGAATCCGGCTCCGAGGGGGCTGGAGACACCGGCCGCAGTGGTGCTTGTGAGGGGCTGTGGGGATCCACCAGCCTCCGGGGATTCCTGGAGCCCGCGGGAGCTCCGGCGTCCGCGCACGGGGACCTGCAGCGACGTCTTGGGGGACGAGCGCCCTCCTCCAGCGTGTTTGCTGCGGGCAGCCACAAAAACACCCGCAACAAATGATTATAAAAAATCAGGAGAGCTAGTGGCATCTCTGCGTGTCCCGCTCTCGTGGTTTGCGGGAATAGGAAAAAACGCTGGGATCAGCCAGGAATGGGCAACAGGAGCAATCCAGTGGGAGTGACTTTGCCGAGGAAGGTGGCAAAAGGGGAACTCCAAAGCGCCACCTTTCTCCAAAAGCTGCATGATTTAGGGGCAGAATGAGAGGTTTTTGGTACAGTGCTTGCGGCTGGTGTAGATCCGGGCAGCAGGGCCCGGGCACGCGGGAATGGTGCGAGCATCGGGACTTGGCTCCCAACACCATCCCGGAGCGCGCGCCTGCGCTGTGAGGCCGTCCCGGCTTGCCCAACGCGCCCGGGTGGGTTTGGCAGCATCCCGGCGGTGGGAAGCGAGATGCTAGGGGGGAGCAGGTTGAAAGCGCCGCTCAGCCCAGCTGCTGCGGCCGCTGCCGGGCGCCTGCTGCCCGCGGGCCTTTCCCGAGGGCTGCATCCAGCTTCCTGGGTGCGGGATGTGCTCTGCAGTGCCTGGACCTGCCTGCACCGGGGATTGCACATCCTAGGAGGTCTCCCAGGCGTGTGGAGCCAGCCGGCTCCTTGGAAGCGGTTGGCAGAGCAGGTGGCACTCGGGATACGGGCTGCGCGGGTACGAAGTGGCTATAGTGGCTGGCGTCGGGGCAGGCGTCTCCTGCTGGCACCTCTTTCTGCAGCAACTGAGATAGGAAAGGCAAGGATTTCCTGGGAAATAACCTGGTGGTGCACGCGCTGCACAACGTGAACCTGCAGGAGAGGCCGGGTGTCTCTGCCCTGTGCAACTCGGTCCCGGAGCACGGGATGCACGGGAGGCCCTTGGCAGATGCACAGTGAGGTGACTGCTCCGAGGCCAAGGCAGCTGCCCTCAAATTGATTCTCCTACCCCACTCCCTTCCCTTAATTCACAGGGCCGTAAACGCGACCCCGCGCGCTGCGTCGCGGACCGCTCAGCCCTGCACCCCTTGTTGCGTGAGCGGATCTGGGCGCTCTCCTCGCAATCGGCTACATCCACCTATGGCAGCAACTTTCTACCTTGCCCTCCGCTACAGTCACTGGCCTCTTCCCATCTGCCTCAAGGCCTCCGCGCTCTTCTGTAACCACGTGTCGACCGATGATAACCCTGCAGCCGCAGCTGGGCCTTAGCTCCGGGAGTGCTCCTCCTTCCTCACACGCTCCTCTTGGGCTGCCCATTCAGTGGGAAGTTTCCCCCAGTTCCCCCCTTTTAATCAAACTGTGCTCCCACCTGTGACTCCCATCAGCTTCTGCTGCACATGCTGCTTTTCTCGAAAAAAATTCCTGTTTCTGCTGAAGAGCAGCGATGAGGAAACTTCATGTTGGCCGCAAAGCCAAGCTTCAACGCCAAGCTCTGCCGTGGCTCTTGGCAAGGAGCACCAGGTGAATTCAGGTGGAGTTTTGGGCAGAAAGGGGTGGTAAAGCTTGGGTAACAGGATGGCTGGCGTGTTTGGGTTTGTTCCCCACATCTGAGCGTGGCTGTAGCCTAGGGCCCGCATTTTGATCTTGCTCGTACTGGTGGAATTCACACGCAGCAACGCTGATTCATTGGCCCCCAGGGTTTGAAAGGTACTTTCAGTTCTTTAATCAAGCGCTGTGGCTAATGGGCCTTGCACAGGATCTGGAAATACCAAGCAGTGCAGGGAAATGCACATCTATGAGGGAAGGCACACAAAACCCACACTCCTCTGTTCTTATTTAGCGTTTTCTTATCTGCATTATCTCGGAGCACGTTATCAAAGCAGATAAATCCCATCTGCCTCTGCAGATCAGCAGCCCGGGGCGATTCCGCTTGCCCAGGGCCAGCGGCGGAGGCAGCTCATGGAGCCTCTGTGTCTCTCTCGCTTTTCTCTCCGTTCCAGGTCCTGGCCCGTCCTGTTACCTCAGGAATGTTTGTAAAGTATACGGCAAATATACATTTTATTCTAATAAATGGTGGGAGTTGCATTAAGGCACTCCATAGGCCTGCTGTTATTTCAAGGATAGACGATTTGGCTTTGTGGAGTCCTGGGCAACAACGTTAATTGCCATTAGCAATTTTATAGCATCGTAAATATATATAAAAAATAAATAAAAAGAAAGAAAAAGGAACTGTACAGAGCAGAGGAGATGGCCTTAAAACGTGCAGTGAGCACATGGGGTGCATGGTTCACTGCAGCCAAGGCACACCAAGCTAAGCCTAGCCTAAATGAGACAAAAAGAAAGAAGCCATTTAAGAAGCCACAGGAACATCCATGATGTTCTCAATTAAATTTGGTTTTCTGGGAGGAAAGGCTTGTGGTGCAACAGCAGGGAACTGAAGCTGGTGAATGTTTCAGGTGGGATTTACTCAAGCTAGCTTCAGATAGCCCAAAGTTCACTTTCTCAATTGGAATTGGTCAATCTAGGCTCCTAGGTAATCTATGGATGCTAAAATATGCAAGATTTTGCCATCTGGAAGTTCCTATTTCAGGTCCAAGCAACAGAGCTCAGACAACCAGCTCTTAGACCATTCCTTTGCATGAGATATCTCCCCTTTTTAAGCACACAGAGCAACCAGAAAGGAAAAAAGAAAGCGACGCTTGGGAGAGGGAGATGCTGTGAATCGTCTCATCATTGATCACTGAATCATCTCATCATTGATCACCGAATCATTTGATTGTTGATTTGGCCCTGGAAATGCACCCAACAGCCCAGCCAGCAGAGACTCTTCGGGCACGAGCCATGGTCCGTCGTGCCCAGCGCCTTGTCACGACAGCGGTCAGCGCGGCTTGAAGCCCTCACACGAAACAGCGCCAAATAATCTGCTCACAGAGGGGAGGTCTTCTCCAAATCCATGTCAGTTAATAGCCAGTATTTTCTCTGCAACATGATTTCTAACCTGTAAATGTTGAGGATTCATGGACGTACTGTACTTCTTGCTACATGGAAAGGCCCCCTTTTTTTTTTTTTTCCCCTGGTAGTGAGTTCGAGTTGCTGTGGATTTCATGCCTTTATCCTTAGAATTCCTCTTTGTTGAGTTGAGTTTACTGGATATCTCCTTAATACCTTTTATCCATTCTCTTAAATAATCAGACTGGTATCAGCTCCTGACATAAAGTGCTGTGCACTGCTATATTCCAGAGTCTAGGATCTGGCTTCATTCTCACAAACCTTGGGCGTATGATCAAGATCATGGAGTTGCTGTGTGGAACCAGAGATATTTTCCCTGAGCCTTTGGCTTTATAATCAGGAAACCACTTATATCACTGATGGCTGCTGAGAACCTTCCATAATCCCCCTGTGCCCACAGAGAGACAAATTTTCCTGTAATTGCTCAGGAAAGCATTCCAAAGGAGCTCAGGCCATGGGATGTGCCCTGAGATGCCCGAGTGCCACAGGGAAGCTCAGCACAATGAGGATGAGTGTCTCTAGCAGGGTTCTGCATGGGCATCTTCTGGTCCAGCAAGGCCAATCCACAGCTCAGATATGGTCAGTGATGCCGCAGGGATGATGTACGCGGAGATAAGGAGAAGGTGGCACCAGTTGGAGAGCAGCAGCAACAGGAAATGATGCTGAGAAGCTCAATGGGGACAAACAGATTTGATGCTGCTCCTCTTTGGAAACTGGAGATCCCAGCTGGACATGCCAGGGGCAGGCAGGAGACAATGCTGCGCTCACAAAAAGCACCAAGTCACTGCTCCAACACCTCTCTCTGGAAACTGTCCTCAAGGCAGTTCGTTCTCTTTTGTGCAGCCTAAGTGAGAATGGACCAGGATCTCGGCTGCCCATTTTGAGGTCAATGAGAATGTCCCTTTTACTGACAGCTGATAAAAACAAAGGTGGGTCCTTAGAAAAGGATGCAAAAGCGGCTGCTCTTCACTGAGCACAGCCTGGGAGTCAGTTAATGTTGCTGTTGTTTCCCAGGCAGATAAGCCTTTGTTCTGCTGACATGAAAGATACTCTGGATCCTCCTCACTCCGTATCAGATCCTTGGTTTGATGGAGGAATGTGCCATGGCTGCGCCTCAAACAGTGGAGGTGCTAGAAGGAGAAAAAAACACGTGAGAATCAGATACCTTTAGTTACAGAATTCAGATTTTAAAGATATTTGGGTACTTAGCCAATCCTTGGGATTTCAGTGCCATTTAATACCGCAAATACATTTACAAATCTGGATAGGATGGAAGGACTGTCTCCATTCATCATCTTATTATAGAGAAAATAATAATGTCAAAACCTCTTTAATCTTCTTGCCCACCTTTCTGACATGCCGCAAAGTTAGCCTGGTAAAGCCCAGCTGGAACACAAGCCCCAAGCTGCTAAATTTACCCTGGGAAAAGTCCAGCAGAGGTCCAGGAGAGGTCACTGAAGGAATTACGGGAGGATTTATATATAAAAAAAAAAAGTATAGTTTTGCCTAGCAAAGTGCCTCTAATCCAAAAGCAATCCCTCAGAGACAATTCACCTTGGTAATTTTTGGATCACAGCACTGGGGTTCGTAGGTAGCTTGTACGTTTGTCTGAGGGCCTCGTTTTAAATTTCTATGGGCTGGATGGTTCTGCAGTGAGCTCCATCCTGGCACTTTTCCCAGTGTGTTATCCCTGGTCTGTGTTTAAATACTTTCCTCTGTCTCCCATGGAAGGATTTAGGATCAGTCATCTGCCCTATGGGCCCTCTTCGTGGGGGTTGGCCTGTGCACCTGCTAATAATGCTGGAAGCTGGGAAGATCCTGCAGGTCTCCACATGCTCTGTTCTCCTCCTCCTACATGGGATCATTACTGAACAGTCACTGCCTTGTAGGAGCTGCCCTCACTCTACAATCTCTTCAAAAATCCTAGACAGCATCACGTCAGATGTCTTTTTCCCTTGTCCACTCCAGGTTCTTTATCCACAACCCCTGTTGGTCTACTGGAAAATAACCAGGGGTCCCAAACTACCAAATCCCTACCTGGACAACTCCCTTGTGAACCATCAGGGCTTTCACCTCAACCTGCAAAAGCATGGAGTGATTCTGAGACACCAAATATTCACCCAGAAAACCACAGACCCTCTGGAGGACCTTCTGGAGATGCTGAGTGTACCAAGAGGTCAAGTCTAAAGGAAAAGCTACCCAAGCCAGATCTGGACTGAAATGGCATAAAATTATTTTCAATGGTGACAGTTTGCCTCCTCATTTTTGGAAGGCCCTCACATACCCACTGCTTTCTCAGCTGTTCTGGAAGTTGCTTTCTAATTTGCTGAATAACCCAATAATACCCATTCCTCATGGCATCCGTCCAGGGTCTGGCAGAGTCGATGGACTTTGGCCTGAGCCCACTGTGACTTTTGCACCTCAGATTCCTTGCTTTGCCATGGAATTTTACTGAGCTAAACTCACGGCGAAGCCCTTGTCGGTGTTTATGATGGCCATGACAGACAGGTGGATCTAGTAATTGCTAGATTTGAAATTTTTGGCCATATGTTCACTTTCAAGGCAGCAAAACACACTCATTTGTATTCCTACCACCCAGAATGGCTGCCTTCTCCTTTGCCTGCAAGAATACACTCGCTTTGCTTTGCCCACAGGAATACTCTTGCAGCTTCTCCCTCCCTGTGTGCATTAAGCTCGGATAGGACCTACAGGAGCTTCCAAATGGGACAGGAGAGCCTACTAACATGGACACCTGGTGCGCATCCTGCTGAGGTCCTTCCTCCCTCTTTCCCGCCGCGTTGGCACTGCTGCTTGCACGGGCACGGGTCGTATCCCCGCGTTCCACCGGGAGCTTTGGACTAGGGTCTTCACTGCTGCTTTGCTGAGCACGTTTCCTGTTGACTCGTGAATGGCCCAGCTGGGACGACCAGGAGTTTTTGGGACAGACTCAAGATCTGCTGAAAGTGACAGCTAGGAAGAGATGGCAACAAGTGTCATGTTATCCTAACAGCTCCAGAGGAACTGACTATGTTGGAAACCTTTGAGGTCTTTAATCTATAAATTATATCCCTAACTGATGACATGAGCATAATTTTGTATTATTGCACGGGGGCTCTGTTATGTGCTAACCTTAAGGACAAAAGAACCCAATTATAAATTGATGTCAGCAAGACCAAACCCTCATTAATTGACTCTCTATATCAACTCACAAGGAATGTGCAAATTCTCCCCCATGCTGCTGGCTCCAGGTCCTCCCATTCTCACCTGCTCTTTGGAGTCTTGCAGTGCAAAGGATGTTTATATTAACATATTATTCAATAACCAATTTTCAATCAGAATAAAACTCGAGCAGAAAAATATCCTAGCAAGACAGTGATTGTTTATTCTTTGAAAAGGGTTCTAAACATTTAAAAAGCACAGGGGAAGGTGCTGCAGACCAACAACCTTGGCTCTTTTTACTGGATACAAATTACTTGCTAAGAATAATGAACGCTATAGAATGGAAGGACTTATGTAGAAACTCATTAAGAAACAACAAGGGCAGATAAGTTTGATGTGCAGCTAGTGCCCACAGTAACATGGCTGTGCAGAAAGACCCGGCCTCTCTTGGCAAAGAGAAATAAAGCCCAAGGCCAGGCTATGCCTTTAAAATTAAAGTCACATATATAAGCTGAGCTTGAATTTGTAAACATTATTCTGAGTCATTTTCCCTCTCAGGAGCAGTCCCATGAAGTTCAAAAGAATTTTGTGTACGAGTGAGTAAAATTCAAAATAAGCTTTGCAGGATATAGGTGGTGTCAATACACCCTGCACAGGACTGTGGTGTCTGTGCCTAGAGCCCTGGATATTCGTGTGGGATATATCCCGTGTATTTTATAACATAAATGTGATCCATACTCGAAACATCAACTCCTGGGCAAGAAGACATAGGAAAATTCACTCCTGACTTCAAACGCTGGAGTCTTCTTACTTTAGGATACAGGCGGTGAGGCAAGAGCGACTGCTCCTGTCAAAAAGATGTTCAGGGAGTGCTAAAAATAAGGCAGTGATTCAAGAACAGCTGTGAAGGTGGAGTCCCTCAAACAGAAACAAGCAGAGAGCTGAAAGGCAAAACCAGCATTGCAGCAATTGCAAAGCACCGTCAGAAGCACCAAGCTGCAGAGTTTTCACCTTCCTAATAAAGTATCCACGAATTACAGTGCCGGGAATTACCTAGGCTTAAATTCAGGCATTTCCCCTGCTACAAACCAGGGAGAATCACTGCTGAGCTGCATCTGCTACAGGAACTTCATGGAGCTCCGTATTCCCAGCACACTGCAGGGACATGAGGCTTGCACACGCGCTGGGAGGAAGGAACGTGGCCCTTCACTCAGAGACCTAATTTACTTTAATGCATTGTAATTTACTAGTTATTGTAATTTACCTAATTTACTTTAATTTACTTTAATTTATTGTAAATTAAACGTGAGTCTTGTGTCTTTTCTGCCACTGTTTGCCTGATTACTAATAAACTCCTCAACCCCACAGGTAGGAGGAAAACTGATTCACCGTATGCCAGTGGAGGTAAATCTAGGAGTTATGTCATGACCTTAATTACTTTTTTTCCTTCCATTTTGGTGTTCAGCAGGTGTTGTTTAGCCTTCTGCTCTTGGAAATCTGTATAATAGCCCTTTACACAACTTCCCTGTTGGCTGCAATATCCTTCATTCTCATCTTCTTGGATCATTGATCTATTCCTTTGGCAGCTTCATTTTAATATGACTGGATGTTTGCTTGCTTGAGGCACTTATTCTTTCAACATATTTCATTTGGCTTCCAAGGATTCACTAAAAGAGGCATTAAGCCTCTTTATTTGCGCTTGATTAAATATGAGTGTTTTTAACAGGTCTTCATTTCAACAAGATTCCCAGCGCTAATAATAATAAATGGAGATTAACTCAGGATAATTCCTAGTTAGTTATATATATATTCTTTTTCTGTGCATCATCCTGTATTTTCCTTTATTGTCAGGTAGTGTTGTAAACAGTAATAGCCAGCATAACAGCAGGGTTGTAATTTGGGATTACATGGAGAATAAATAAGACAACTTCGCAACTTATAGCGAAACCTCCCACTGATGTTATGCAGGAGGGGATTGACTTCACATCGGGAGCCAACCTGGGTACTTGTGTCTTTCTGATTGTGAGTTGCTGGTTAAATAGCTTAGAAGATGACAGAATTTTCCAAAAATGTGGGGAAAGAAAACCAAAGTCACCTTCTTCTACCCTGAACTAAGAACCATTCACTTCTGTGCTGACAATAAAACAGTTTTAAATTTGAAACAAGAAGCCACAGTGGAATGAATCTCTGTAAGGGCTCTCTGCTCTAACGGCTACTGAAGCAGCCTTTGGAGAATGGAAATCGTAAGACATGGGATGAATAACTTTAGTGATATTTTCTGTTCTTTAACAGTGCCTGAATCCCTTTCCTGGCAAACAGGCTGTATTTGGGTCAGGAGAAGGCCTCTCGATCTCAGGAGACAATGTGTCTCTTTTATGTAAACCTTTTTTAGCTCAACTCACATGTGTTCCCTACATTTCATCAGTTAAGAGACGCATTCCCAGTTTGCAAAAAATCCCACTATGCTTGTAAATACGTCCTCCTTCTGGCAGTTATTGGTTGCTACAGCTACAAAAGCTGAGACCCGTGACGCCGTCTGGAACCCTGACTTCCCTGCACTGCTTTCATGTGAGGATGCCCTATTTTAGCAGCAATGAGTGTGATGAATCCGCAGTATTGAGACCTAAGGGCTGCTTGCTCCGGCTTGGTGCAATGAGCAAAGTATAAATCGACATCAGACTACAACACTCAAAAGTTGTGAGCACAGAGGAGCCGCTTTGGGCAAAGATTTAAGTGTCATAAGAGAATTGATGCAGTGCTTTGTGAAGCATGGAAACTAGCTGGCAGGCTACTGGGCTGGATACTGTGACAAAAATCAGTGTCCACACACACAGAGTGCTTTTCCCACCAAGGCAGATGGACCATGTCTAGGCTGCAATGAGAGACTGCCCCCGGAGCAGCCTGCCACGGTATTCTGCTTATATCCTTTATATTCCTTCTGGCTGGACACCTCCTTCGGGAACAAGCAGCAAATGTGCCTAGCAGCCTGATAGCCAGGAGCGGAATTTCACAGTTCCCAAAGTTAACTCCATGCTCTGAGTAAAATGTTGCTGGGAGCAGCTGACATGGGGCCCTGGCTGCTACGGTCGCATCCCAGGAATACTCACCTGGGAATTTGCCTTCTGGAGCTTGTGAGCTCCTCGTGCCGGTTTCTTTTTTTTCTCGGCTGCCTGACGACTCAGGTCTGGGGTTTCCCCTCCTCCTTTCCTCCTCCTGTGGGGTGGAACAGAACAGCATTAATAAGTGTGATGCAGTTGATTCCTGGAGCTGGAGAAGAAGAAAATCCCTCCCAGTAGCCACCCAAAAAGACGTGGCTTAAGCTAAAACATTTTATTTTGCCCTGGTAGCAGACTAAGAGCACACAGTCAGGTACTGGGGCTCACAGGAGGGCAGTAATTCGCTATTTTTTAAGTTGCTGTAACCTCCCTGCACTTAAAAGTGTGCCCTTAGCTTGAGGCTTCCTCATTTAAGCTAAAACGACATAACCGGCTTTACATCAACTTAAGGGGATTCCCAGCAAGGCAGGTACCTGTTTAACCCAATCTATTTGAGAATCATTAGTTCAGTGTAACCTGTAACATGAACAAGGCGTGAGGATCGCCCTTCCAAAAAGTTGTTTATTCATTGCTTTTGCAGTCAAACACTTTTTTATTCTTGCATATGTATATACATTTGCATACAGCTATTATTAAAGTCAATGTAATTACCTGGCAGAACAGGAATATTCCAGAGTGTGAAAATAAGTGAAGTACACTGGAATACAGCCTGCTGACACATCATACCTATATCTGGTATAGAAACAGTGCTACATTAAAGCTTTTTTTAAGAACTCAGACAGGTCATAAACACATTTGCTCTGAAAGTGTTAGCTCCGCTTCCACATTCAAATTCTGCAAATGATTTCACAGGAAACTTTGCAAAAGCAGTAAATTTTAAGCAGGAGTTCTCTGTGCTCATCTACCAGCTCTGTCACCAGCATTCCTGGTCTCCTGGGAGGCATGCTGGAATGCAGATTATGGATGCAAAATCATGAATATATGGGATACGAACTGCCTCTAAAAGTAACATTCATCCCACAAGGAAACAGGACCACACATACAAGAGCCCCAAATCACCCAGGACCATTTGAAGTCTGTTTTTCTATAGCCCCACACCAGGCTGCAGAGGAAGAACCACAAAAATCAGAGCCGTTATTTCAAAGAGCAAATTGGGGAAAACTGCAGCCTGTTCATAAATACTTCGCTAACAGCCAGGAGAGAAAATCTGATCCAATTATAGGGAATGATAGAGTCATCCCTGAAATGACACTCTCCTTTCTGCCAGGAGGGATCTCCACTAGCTACAATGAGGAGCACTGGACCAGGTTACCACCGGCACCCGCCTCAAGTGCTGCCTCCTTGAAGCAAGGATGGTCATGGGAGAGGAAGGAGCTTTAATTTTGTTGTCACCAGAAGTAGCAGGGCTCTTCCTCGAGGCCCAAGAATGCAAGTCTGGCAAGGAGCCAGTGCTCGGATCAGGATTCTTTATCCATGATAAAAGTGGGAGGCAAATCTCTTGATTTATTGGCAGCGAGCAGCACAAACACCCGATGCCTTCTGGCAGGGCTGTGCACGCACGGAGCCCCGGAAACGCCCCTCCTGTTCTACTCCAGGCAGGCTGCATTCCCAGCAAACCTGGGGAAAATTTGCTGCTTTGTTCCACATTTTAGATAAAGAAGTCTCATTTCACCTTTGTAATACTGCTCTGCGTCCCAGAACAGACAAATCTGTCCTTGCCGGTCTCTGTTTTCTCAGTATCTGAAATGAAAAGCTACCTGGATGGTTCAGGTTGGAAACAAACCCAACCTAAGTCCAATCACCCTTATGATAAATTGCACAGAAACATACAGTAACACTGCAGGTTGCAGCTATGATTCCAGCATGGGATTTTGATAACCCCTTCCAGGCAATCTGTAACTCAAGCCCTGCCTGCATCTTTTCTCCTCCTCTGCACTCCCTCAACTCTGCTCTTCTTAATTTCACTGGTCAGCGATGATGAAGCTTTTGCCATATTCTCTCACCTAAATCAAATCTCCTCCTCCTCAATGACATGAACACCAGCACTGGCCACACCAAACCGCTCCTCCAGTTGCTCTACAGAAAGCTCTTCATTTATTTTACAAAGTTAAATTCCCTAAGTAAGGACATGTTCTCCCCTTTACAGCAGGGTAGTTTTGGTACCGCTGCGGAAGGGAGCATCATAGCTACTGGTTCCTCTGAAAAGACCAGCATGGAAACAGATGACACCTCTGCCATTTAGGTGACATTTTGGCCACAGAGTTAGCACCAGATTACGATGAATGGGAGTGTTCCTACCTCCCTTTGGACTAGGGGAGGATATAGCATGAGGTCCTGCAAAGAGAAGATTTGGATGAAGTGCAAGTGCTAGGAAAAAAAAAATCCTTTTTTTTTTGGTTACCTCTCAAATTCTGCAGAATTCAACCTGACATTAGGCAGGTGAACTTTGATTCAAAGAAGCAGCCAGTGACTAGTCTTGCACATAGCTTTGATCACAGCGTCAGGTATTCCTTTGATGTAATCCTGTTTATTCACCAAGAATTTTCTACAAGTCCTGTTTTCTTCAACACAGCAGAATTCAAACAGAAGAAAAATGGTTTCTCTGCTCTCATCTTGCCAGTCAACCTGGGAGCCTCCAACCCCATCTCTAGAGCTCCCCTCTCAGCCATCACTTTGGCTTTTAGCTGCTCCCTGGTAGTTCTGCTGCGTCTTTTGGAAACGCTCAGGATGTGCAGTGAGAAATTTCTGGTTCCTCTTTATACACATTCACACCACGCAAACCTCATTTGCCCTTGCAGCCTGCAAAACGCTGTGTTTTGGGAAACCCACCTCTTGCTTTAGGAATCTCAGTTTATACCGATTTCCTTTCTCTTGGCATTCAGTTTACAGGAACAGCCAACGTTATGCCCTCGAGCTCCAAGAATTCATCTGACCTAAAGAATGAATGTACCTAAAACAGCCTGGAGGGGCAGAGACTTCTATCTTGGTTCTCTGTGTTACTTTGCTGCCCCGAACACCAGTCAGGCCCAGTCTGCCTAAGCCAGTGGGTGAGATTAAACAGCTTGTTCAGGGTTCGTGTTTGCCTTCCTAGCCCAATGGATGAGATGTCCTTGCGTTGTCACTGACACAAGTGCCGGCATTGCCCATCGGCTGCCACAGCCACCTCCAGCAAGAGCTGCACTTTGGAAAGCCCACGAGTGAAGGGGACGTCTTGCTTCTGCTGCTGTCAGCAGGGAAGAGGAAGAAATTCAAGAGTTGCCATCCGCCAAGGACTGAAGAAGGGAAGTCACCATGTGGAGCCTCAGCTGGAGGAGATCCAGGCTGCAGAAGGGACTCTGCTGACCATGTATCCAACGAAAAGAAGTGAATTTTGTTATAAGAGTAAGGAGCTGGGTTGGCACCTGAAATAACTCAACCTGTGCTGCTGCACAACAGCGAGAGCCAGTGTGGAGGAGATGCACACGAGCAAGTGCTTGCAGCTTAAGTGATATTAAAAGGAGAGCCTTGGTAAATGAGGAAATCTCATTTCTCTCCTTGCAGTAATCCTCTGTAATTACAGATAACTGCCAGCTTTGCTAGAACACTGTGCATTAAAATGTTCTTAATGCAGAAATGGATAGAAGCTCAGGTTTCACTTAGGAGAAGCAAACACAGTCAAGGTGCTTCCTGGAGCATTAGCAGCTCAGAATCATTTGCTCCTCCTTGTTGCTGCACCTACAGCTCAACAGCAGAACACGCGACTTTTAAACTCTTCGAAAACTTGTCCCATTTTTGACATGTGGCCAGCACAATTCCAAACCCAAAAGAAACCTTTTGCAAGCTGCTATATAGAAACATTTAGTGCCACTAAAAATAATACCAGGACTTCGATGTGCAACAAGAAGCATTTTGTTAAAGTGCTTGGTTAAAAGCCTCAGTGAGCTCTGCAAAAAATGGTGCTAGAGTCAGGAAACGTACCACAAAAAGAGGGTGAGGTAGAAACTGGAAAGCTCTTTGAAGTGATGCTGCATCCTAGTCCTAGGGGACGCGGATTAAAAATGATTCATAAAAGGCTTTTGCTCAGACACTGGAACTCTGCGGAACACCCCGAAGCAGTGGTGGGTCCACCAGAGTTAAACACATTGAGAAAGAGCCCACGTGAGCACAACGCTGCCGAGCCCACATCTCTAGTCAGGGGACAATTCATGGGCTGAGAGTTCCTGCGCACAGGGCAAATCTCAGCTCTATCAGATATATCAGTTACATTCTTAAGGTGCAATCTGGATACTTCAGGGTTTTAATTGGTTGTCAAGGATTTTGCTGGCACGGTCTAGAGGGATGAGCAGCATCTCAGCACATGCAGTGGGGTGAGAATCTCTGTGGCCCTTCACACAGGGACGAGCTTCCCTTTTCACCAGACTCAGGTTAATGATGAAACTGATGGAAAATCTGAGATTCTGAAAACATGTGATGCCAGATGTGTCAAAGGAAGACACGGGGCTGTCTTAACACAATTTGGTATGCAAAACTGTGCAAGGCAAGAAAAATGTCTTTCTCGTGATGGTTGCTGAACAGATAATTCTGGGAAGGACTAATGGAGCTAGGCAGTGTCTCTCTGGCAATCTAGCTACAAATATTCCTCATTACTTAAATATTATGTAGCAGATATGCTCAAATATATAGGCTCACACATGCACCCTTATTCTAAATCTCTTTTCAGCCAGGAGATCCTCACACAGCCATGCCCCATGTCACAAAATGCCAAAGGGAAGAGACTCTTACGCCTGCCTCGCCTGCTCGATGGGATCGTAGTTGTCAAGGTAGTTGAATCGGATGGTGTCCGTTGGATGCCTGTCGGATGAGCGCCATGGCGGGAGCTCTTTTTTCTCCTTGTCTCTCCTCTTTCCTAGCACAGAAGCTGATCTCAAAGCTGACGAAAAAGAAAGTTTCCCCTCTGGAACATTCCTCCTTACTGGCTGCACGTCGGTAACTACAAACTCATCCTTTGGAGGGGTCTAATAAGAGAGAGGAAGAGAAGAAGGGACATTTTAGACTTTAATGAGAGTGGTATTTGTGTGCTTAACTTTAGTATTCAAAGAACTGGGTATCTAACCCAAAATCAGGCCCTGGTGGACAGAAATAAGCACCTTGACAGTGCAATCGATTGCCCTTGTCCCAAATACTGTATTAAGATGATTTAATTTCTGGATGCGTTGGCTTCTCTCCATTGACTACAGAGTGAGCCTGTGGGGACGGGTTAGAATTAGAGATATGACTTTTTAAAATGTTTAATGGAGACCAGAAGAATCCCACCTTCCTAGCCTCCAAACCAAGCACCAGTGAATCCGAGAAGAAACCCATGACTTTTGAGTAAAGCTCCACCTCCAGAAAATGGCCCTGCCAACTGTGAAGAAGACAGAAAGAGACAGCTCCAAGGGATTTTGATAGGCTGTGTGCTTTTTTTCAATACACAAGCTAAAATGACTCTGAAAATTTGGCATGGGTGAGGTAGGGTGCCCTATTTCTGCTTATCACAGGACCTGATTGATGGAGGTGGGCTAGAATATGCTCTGGAAGCTGGGGAAGAAGAGAAGGCAACAGCCTTGACTGCTGTTTTTAAATATCTTCCATTTTGCTAGTGCAAGACTATAGAAAGATAAAGAGATAAAGGACTTATAAGCCCTGCTGGCCCCGCGTTTTCCCACTGGAGGTAGCTACATACCTTTGGCCTTGTGACACGCAGCTCTTTCACCATCTCAATGTAATGTTTCTTCCAGATTCCTTGCTCAAATGGGGTTGGGGAGAAGTTGATATACCAGCCAAAACGTAGGCACTTCAGCATCCAGAGCTGATCCAGCTCCGACAGGTACTTCCAGTGCCAGCTCACCTGCAGATGCCCAGTAAACTAGGGATAAGTAGAGCAAAATCTCGGGGTTTCAAGCATCCAAAATGATAACAACGGGCTAGAGACCATCCCCTGTTGATGAAACTCCTCTCTGTACTTAAAACTAGTACAGTTCTGTTTATGCACCATTTAAACCCAAATTCAAGGTCTTTGTGAGCAGCGAGCAGTGCATGGGCTGAATTCCTCCCAAATCACTATCCTAGAGGACACACTCCAGCCTGTTTGAAGTAACTCCCTCATTTCTACTCAGTGAACATAAAGCAGCCTGAAAAAAAGACTCTGTGAGCTACCACTGGCAAACCCAGCAATAATAACCCCCCCCACGCTGACAGACCCAATCTCGGTGTTTTCTGTACCTTCATGTTTGCCATTATACTCCGTCACGCAGCCACCTTGCATCAATACTTCTTCCTGCCTAAGGGCAAACACTTTTATTTGCACAGCCCTGCTTATAAACACAGTTATCCAATGATATGACACAAGTAGCCTCATAAAGTAAGTAAGTAAGTACTTACCTAATGTCTAACTTAAGTAAGACATTTCCTAACCTGTCTTCTCCCTTCCTGTGAATGAATAGTGGGAGTTGCATCTACATAAAACATGAAGTGTTTTATGGAGAAAGATACTAGAGCGAGCTTTAACAAGCTAAGGTTTTGATATACTAGTCTTATTATCTGGAGTACTATGTTAGTGTGGTGAACATGTCACAAATATCTGAATTTATTCAGAACTACTTCAGGTACTGCCTCATGGCATTTTATGCCTTGCAAACTTACCTTCAGAGAAATAGCAGACCAAATCCCTAGCCACTGTATTCAAAACCACCTCTGTAAGGTCATTGCTTCCCCACATCCAATTCTTTAGCTTCAAGCATTTTAAAGCATCTGGTGTTTGCCGTCATTTCTCTTAAAGCATCTTACCCAATTCTTTGCAACCCACATGGGCCAATACTTTCCAAAGCAATAAATGCCTTTGCACACAGTGCAAGGCACTTTAAAAGAGCATGATTTTCAGAAAGAGCCAGGCCTCCTTGTTCAGAACAACTGACCTCGTAAAGTGCCACAAGTCAAAAGTCTTGGAGCTGAGCAGAGTTGAGCATCCAAAAATGCTCTTCACTTTTGTAAATCTTGGCTGCTCTGACTGAACTCTCAGGATGGATCTGTGCATGTGCAATATTGAGTATCATGCAAGAGTCCTGCAAAATGTCCTGAAGACATTTTGGCTTTGCAAAGAATAGCACTGATGTGCAGCATAAACTACAGCTGCTTCCTTCTGGTTCCTTTTTTTTACCTGGTTTCACCTGCCCTGCTGAACCTCAGATACGTGTTTGCTTTCTCACCTGTGCACATCGACAGAGGCTCCGAGGATCCAGGAAGGAGAAGATGTACAAGGAGAGCACTCGAGGGAGCTGCGTGGTGAAATCCAGCGCTGCGGCGGGAACTCGCTCCTGCAGGTGCTTGGCGCAGAATTTCTGCTGTGCCAGGGAGCAGCGCTCCAGCAGGTCCCCCAGCACCCTCCGCCTTTGGGTGTCTGTCCACTTGTCAAACTGAAGGGGAAAAAACAGCAAAAAAAAGGGATTTCAGCCTCTAAGAAACCTAAGCTTCAGCTGGTTAAAATAAAGCATATATTTAAGGCAAGGCAAAGTGCAGAAGCAGCAGCTTCTGGTGACTCATTCCAGGGCAAGGTGAGCACACAGGGACATATGGAGATGCTACATGGAAGGGGATGCTGAAGCCACAGAATTTATGGTTTACCATCCTCCAAGGATCCAGGATGGCCCAGGTTGGGAGACACTCATGCTCACAAGACTGCTCCTGGAACTAGTTCAGAGCCTTAGCATCACTCACGGACAGAAACAGACCCCAATGCGTGGTTGTAGGAGCAGATCCTAAATCAGAATGAGTTCACTGCCAATTCCCTGCCTATCCCAGCACTTATATGGCCCCCAAAACGGCAATATTTGAGTGCCTCACGAGCTGCGATGAGGTTATTCTCACAGTCCCACTGCACAGGGGAGAAATATCACCCATCTCCTTGTCCTGCTCCAAGCAGCTCGGTGGCAGCCACGGGGACAAGCGCTGGGGTTTAGCTCATGTTCATGGCAAATACCTGGTGTCCAGCTGGTGCTGACAGGAGTGGATGGGAAAGGTCCTGACAGCAGGAATCTCCTGGGAAGGGACTGACCTCACTGCCACAAAAATGCAAAATAAGAGGAAAAAGGGACAGTTCTCCCAACGTTTTGTTTTTTTTTTTTACTGTGGATAAATGGTTCAAAGTCGACTGTCCTTTCTTCTCCCCTCCACACTGCAGAACAGAAATTCAGATCTATTTTCCTCTGCTTCCCCAGAAGGTGCTATGGGCAAGTGAGGGACTGGCAGAATTATGGTTTAAAATATACTGTGCACATGAAAGGTAATTGAGAAGAAAGTCATTTAATCCCAGGTCATTTTAAACAACTCTTTGTTTCTTTTTCTTTGGATGTATCTAATTTTAGCACATGAGAAGAAATCCTAAGAAGTAAATAAGTCTCCTGCCCCTGGCAGACAAGGCTGCAAGGCCTTCGGGAAGGCAGAGAGGACAAGAAGGGCAGAATTAGCATTCCTGACATGAAATAAGCTGAAGAGAAGCAAGCTCCCCAAAGCCCATGCCTTTCCAAGCACAACCAGCCAGGGGAGCAGGGAATTCACCCTTTCCCTCCCACCCCTGCTTTGCATAGAAATTTCCCCTCTAATGGTGCTTTGCAGGGGACTAGGTAAAACCTGAAGCAGAATCAGGGGCTTTGACATGTGCTTGGAGATATAAAACCAGACAAAGATGTAACGGGGGGGCAGGGGGCCCTGCCTACCCCCTTCTCAGCCTCGGCTTGGTGGGAAAGGCTTCCTCTGATACCTGAGCTCCCCACACACTATCGCAACGGCGTCCTCTCCCGACCGAGCACAGCCACCCATTCGTGGTGACCGCTTGTTGTCCCATGCCGGAGCCAAGGGAGCAGCTGGCTTCCTTTCCAAGAGGTCGAATCCATGCTGTTTTGAACCCTTTCCAGCCCGCCACGGATTCTGCAGGCCCAGAGCTAAGCACCCGTTGCTGGTCTCTCTTCCAGCATTAACCAGCGCGTCCCCGTGCTACATTCAGCCGCCTTTTTCCACAGTTCCTCCCCTCGCCTGTGTTACAGCAACCCAACCAGTCGGACCGGATTCCCCTTTGGAACGTGCTGCGCCTTCCCCATCCGCAGCCAGCAATCATTTTCCCCCCTTTTTCTGCGTTTCCCGGAGCTGGGATGAACAATGTCTCCGCAGGGACCGCGTGACACAAAGGCTCCGCCGCCGCGTCGGGGAATGCGCCTGGATTTCGGCGCTCACTTCACAATTAATCCCTGAGTGCACAGGCACAAATAATAGTGCCTGACATGAGGGGAGAGCCCAGCACCCAGGCAGGGCAGCCCGAGGCTTAACCCAGAGGCCCCTAAGGATGGGCTCTTTTGCAGATTTGAAGGAGCTGCTGAAAGAGGCCATAACCCTCCCCTCCGACCGGGCACCGCGACACAGGTTCACAGGGTTAAAATCACACGCTCTGCAAAAGGAGGGCTGAGTTCTCCGGTCAATGAGGTGTTCTGGGGCATTGAGGCACACGGTGGTTTGCAAGGAGATCCAGGGGCTGGCTGTGGGCAGAAATGGTCTTTGTCTCTCTCCCCAGACAGCCTCTCTCACTCCTGATGGAGGGATTTGTCCCAGTTCGTGGGTGAGAGCAGAAGGGATGAAGCAGCCAGCACCAGGTCTCCTTAAGACACACTGATCCACCGAGTAAAATGTGAAGCTGCACTGGGACCAAGCAGCTCCTTGCCAGGCCCTTGCAGCTTGCCCTTGCACCTCTTCTTTTCAGTTTCTATCACCGCACTTAGAAAAAGTCAGCAATTAACCTGACAATCTGGAAGAGGAGATTTTGGGAAGGCTTAGGAGGAACGCTCCGGCCTGGCAGCACATAGTGGTACCTGTGAGCAGGAGCTGCTTCTGCACCTACCATAGGTAGGTACCGAGCTCAAACATACAAATTAGCACAGCACAGACAGAGCCCACAGGGTGAGCTGAATCACTATCCAAGCTCCCCTGAACTGTCTCGACCTCATTTGGTTATAACAGGAGCTGAAACGCTCAAATCAGCTGCAGACACTTCAGCTCAGGTGTCTTTATCTGCAAATTCAACCTCCGCCTCACTGTCAATTTATTCATCTGGGTGTCAGCATGATAACAAAAAGCTTTGGGGTGCAGCAAGATGTTTTCATGTTTTTTAAGTTGATGGGAGGAGTTTTTTAGCTGGCAATGTTGAGAACACAGTGGAAAGTGAAGCTGAAAGGGAGTGCACGAAGGCACGCGCCTGGGGTGCAATATAGAAGAACTAGAATAAAACAGGAAAATGGAAAGAAAAATGTTTGTGCTTTCCCACTTCATCCACCAAAAGGGTTTCAGCTGAAAGAGGGCAGCACAATTTATCTTTTGCATGGGTCTGGGTGACCCCGCAGATGAGAGCACAGCCAGCCCCAAGCAGGGACAAGCAGCCCCTTCGGTCCTGCGAGCTGTTTCTCAGCGTATTTTAGGGACCACAGTTGCCCAAGAGACATGAACGACGTTCTGTGAAACGATGGCACAAAAGAGCTAAGTGAAAACGGAGTCTTGAATGCATACAAATAAAATCAAGAGCAATAAAATAAATATATATATATACCCAAAGTATAATCTAATATTTACTTGGCTGTAAAGATAAACCACTGTGGCAGTGCTGCTCAAGGCAATCTGTTCTGCTTTCCAGAAGGCTAAATGGTCCTTCAGTTTAAAAAGGTTGAGAAACACTGAGCTAGTTCATGTCCCGCCGCAAGGCAGGATCTACTCCAGCTAAACCTTCCTGACAAGTGTTTGTCTAACCTGTTCTCCAAAGGCTTCAGTGATGGAGATTCCACCCCTAAGCCCTAGGCAAGCTATTCCAGCAGCAAGCTATCTGTACCACTAGATTTTCCTGATGTCTAAATTAGATCCCTGTAACAGCAATTCAAGGCATGATTCCTTGCTCCATGCAATGTGAGTGGAGAGGTAAGTTTATTCCTTTCCTCTTTCAAACAACTTTTATATGTCATTTGAAGAGTGTTACTATGTCTTTTCTCTGTACTCCCTAGAGTAAACAGGTGACTTCTAAATTTTCCGGACCTGAGACTGTTCTCACCTGCAACTTATTGTCTGAAGTATCGCCAACTGGTCCTCACTTGAAATATAGTGACCAGAACCGCCTTCCAGACAGCCCTTGAAGATATTGACCTCTGTTACAGCTACAAGACACCGTCAGCTCATACTCAGTTTGTGATCCACTATAATTCCCAGTGGGTTTCTTTTTGTAGAACTGCTGCATACTTGGGTTTTCTCACTTAGGCAGTTTTTGTAATGACCATTCTTAAATGTAGCACTTTTCACTCATCCTTATCAAAATGCATCCTATTTTGGCAGATTTTTGGCATTCAGGAAATCCCTCCAAGCACGGTATCATCCACAAACAAATATGTGCTTTCCATTCCATTGTCCAAACATTAGTTGAAGTATTGATTGGTTCTGGATTTAGCAGAGACTTCAGTCTGCCAGGCTACAATCATTTCTGACTACGCTGAATGCAGGTTCCCAGCCACAAACGCCACTTGTCAGCAGCTTCATCTGCTCCACACTTCCTGAGAGCACTAGGAGCCCATGTGAATCAACAGAAAGAGTTCTGCTAAGGGCCCTGTTATTTTTTGACACATTTTCTCCTAAACTGAAACTGCTCTAGCTTCGCATACCACACACCATTGTGCCACAGGCCACAAAGGCAGTAAGAGCAGCTTTTGTGCTTTCCTTGCCCTTTTCATTGGTTTGATGGATGCCATAACCACAAGAAAAATTAGCTCTAAAGGAGCATGATGACGGCTACAATCTGGTGTCATATGCAGGGTCAGGCATTTAACCCTTCGGAAAAAGATTCAGCACTCATGTCAAGGAGAGGGTTCATTTCCAGATTTCAGTTCCTTCACTGGGGGTTCCAATTGACGCATATTTGCACTTTTGCCACCATATATCTTATTGGCATTTTAAAATACCAGCAATTTTCAAGTTGGGTTTCAGATTTGTCTGTTACTGTCATGCTAAAAAGTGCTTTCTGAACAATAATCATTCAGTTACTTTGTTTTCTTGGTTTCCATGAAGCTCCTTATTATCCAAATGCACACAAATGAACAGATTATGGAGAGCATATTTCCTGTAAAGATGAATAATCCTTATGAGCTTAAAATCAAAATAATCATCCTTACAATCCATTTTACCGGCAGAAGATTTCCAGGAGTGAGCTATTAAGCATAAGGAATAAGTGTCACTTCCTTAAGTTCAAACAGACTTACTGTGCAAATACTCTTTATCAAAGCCTGCAGTTGAGGACCATCACTTCTATATTTCTGTTTAGCTTGTGTATTATATGGGGCCACATACCTGCTGCTTTGGTTCCTTTTTTAAAGATGTACATTTACTGCAGCAAGCTCCCTGAGCATGTACTCTTGTTTGCATAGGAGACAAGGCAGATGTGCTTTTCCCCAGTCACCTTTAAATGGATTTTGCCTCATAAAAGAGAAAGGACAATGTGGTACTGATGCTGTGAGGTTAGGACAGAGCAAATGGTCTATGGTTGTACAGTCTGTCATCAGCTTCCAGGGTAGGTCACTTAAGGTTATATTCCTTTAAATCAGTATAACTCCCTTCATAAGCTGTGGAAAGAAACGGGCATCTCTAGAGACCCATTCTTTCATCCTACAGTAAGTGAGATGAATTACCCCTTGGAAGTGCGGCTTTCTCTGTGTTGATTGTACAAGGAGGGTGTTGTGGCCAGACTAGCCCAGCTCACATATCTGTGATCCAGACATTCACTTCTGGCCAGAGAAAGCCTGTCCTGAATGCCTAAACTGCAGTCATGTGTGGCTGGGACAGACAGATCCTGTCTAAAGTCTCTTCATGCCTCATTTTTTCATCTGCAAAAGGGGTAGCAGCACTTTCCTGTCTCACATGGGAGCTGTGAATATAATGACAGAAAAAGATGGTGAGGTGTTCAGTTATTACAGTAGGAGAAGCCACATGTGTGTACTTGGCAGATAATGTATCTACCACTAGTTTTTAGAAGTTGCTAGCAGGAGATGGCAGTACTAAACATCCTCTTTGAAGACTTCACAGACTTTTCACAAGGCTTCTTATCCCATTTCAGAATCATTCTGAAAAAACGGAATGGAATTTCCCAAGTTCAGAACTTAACAGAATGTGGGCACAGAGGGAATTAAACGTCTACCTTCCTCAGCAGTAGAGCAGTTACAGTTCACTTTCACATTTACGTCAGTTAAAGGAGCTCCCTTCTTTCAAAACAGGCTGTTTTACATTCCCATTACAACTCAGAAATCCATGCATTTAAAGGTATGTAAATATATACTTAAAGAGAAAAGGTTACCCATTTTCCAAGCAGGACTCTTCTTTCTTCAAATACCTGTAAAAACATACACACACAATAAAATTGAATATTTAAAAAGAGATTCCATATGAAGAAAAAAAAAACAGCTTTAAAAACAATCTCTGTAACCCATAAAGATTAAATGGAATTACAGAATAGTTGAGGTTGAAAGGAACCCAGTCCAAATTCCCTGCTCAAAGCAAGGTCAAGTAAAGCAGGTTGCTCAGGGCTGTGTCCAGCTGGATTTGGAATATCTCCAAGGATGCAGGCTCCACAACCTCTCTGGGCAACTGTTCCTGGGTTTGGCCACCTTCCCCATAAAAAAAAAAAAGTCTTTTTTTTTAATGCTTAAATAGAATTTCATATATTGCGGTTTGTTTTCGTTGCCTCTTGTCCTTTCACTGGATGTCATCAGGAAATCTGGCTCCATCATCTTTCCTCCTTCCCACAAGGTGCACACTGTTGCACCCTGATAAAATGCACATGGATAAGATCCTCTCTGAGCCTTCTCTTCCCCAGGATCCACAATCCCAGTCTCCCATCCTTCTCCTGGATGTCAGATTCCCCAATCCCTTAATCATCTTTGTTGCCCTGCTTCATACCTTGCTTAAATTGGAGAGCTCAGTGGCAATGAGGATGCTATGGGAGACTGTGTCGACAGCCTTACTAAAGCCAAGACAAACAACAGCCACTGCTCTCCTCTCCTCCACCGAGCCAGTCACCCCATCGCAGAGGGCCATCAGGATCATCAAACATGATCCTGATGATCAAACATGATGATCCTCCAAAATCCTTCATAAATCCATCCCAATGGATGGATGGATGGACAGTGGCTGCACCGCTGTGTCTACTGCTGCCCAGGAGACTCTTGGCCTTCTCTGCCACTGGGTCACCTTGCAGGCTCCTGGTCACCTTCTTGACCATGAAGACCTCCAGGACCTTCTCCACAGAGCTGCTCTCCAGCAGGTCAGCCCTCAGGCTTTGCTGGAGCAGGATTGTTAGGGAGGAGAGGGTATCATCAGTCTTTGTGGCTCTGCTGTCACTGGCCACTTTGCAGTGACAAGCAACAAGAAGCCTGATCTGTGTCCAAATTTGTGACGTGGATCTTTGTCCATATGGAGGTCGGCTTGAAGGCACCAGCTCCACGTGACTTTCCAAAACTGCCTTGTGCGCTCAGGGTTGTGTCCTGGGAAGTGGGAAAACGCTGTAGATTTTTTTTTTTCAGAAGATAGATCAAAGAGGAAAAAAAACAGCTTATAACTGCACATAAAAACAGCTATTAACTACAACTAGGAAAACATGGTTAATCATTATGAACCCCAAACAAGATATTGCTTTGACAGCCTGCAAAGAAGGTTCCTGCAGAGAAAGACATTCTCAGCACTGTCGGTCTGGTAGAGCAGATGTCAGTGTTAGCTCTGTCTCTCGCAGCAGGAGCGTCTCTCGTGTGGGGCGGAAAAAATGACGTTGCTTTTATTTGCATGTTGACAGTTCCTGTTTGCTTTATTTGCACGTGGGACACTTGGCAAAGTAAAAAAGCCCCCTAACGAGCTTTGTATTGGCTGCACTTGGAAAGGATTTGCCACAAGCAAGTGATGAATAGCCAAAGATCTAAGTTTTGGGTTAGATAATTCAAGTGAAACAGGGAGCTATTTATATAACCGAAAGCAATCTTCATGGTCTTTGATCAAAGACAGACACGTATTTGCTTTTGGCATTCTTGGAGATACATCTGAGCCAACTCTTTCAGAAAGTTCTGCTTACTCCAGGCACTTGGAAGCATTAACTAGCAACAGAATGGCCCAATATGGGTATAATCCCCCACTACCTTCATCAAGCCCATGCTTATTGTCCTCCCCTCCAAGGCCTTGTAATTACATCCACACTCTGCCTGAGTTGGCTGCTCTTGGATGCAGCCAAAAGCCTGCAATGCTCCTGAGACCTGCCATCTCACATCGATTTCTTCAGGTGGTTTTATTTAAGCTCCAAGCTTGCTTGGCAAATCCCTCTAGCCCTTGCCACAAGTGTCCCTGGGGACTCTTGGACCCCACTACCAAACTGCTATCTAGCAGGAGGCCAGGTCCACATACAAACCTTTGCTTTGTGCAGCACGGCCCCACGGTCAGCAGAACTGACGCTGAGGGGTGCTCAGTTCTGCTAAGAGTGAACAAGTTGATGCATCCCCTAATTTCACTTCATCCTTACCTGTAGCCCAACTTCAGCATCTCTCCCTTTAAAACTACCACGGCTGCCCAGCCCACGTCCCAGCAATAAGCCCCAGAAGTGGGAGAGGTGGCAAATTTACTAACTGTCTTTGGGTTGGCTCCAAATAATGGTTTAGATGGAGCTTCAATAGTTAAATGTTTCTGTCTTGGATCAATTCTGAACTCTCATAAGTCTATTCTACCAACAAGCAGAAGAGATAACAAGTAGGACAGACAACAAGTCCATTCTACCTTGCCCAGGCACCTCTTTTCTCCCTACACTCTCACATTCTCTTTGTTTTTCACATCGAGTCTCATGACTACAAAGTCTTTTCTCTCTTCACTCAGGAATGCAGAAATGAGCAGAGAGATGACTGTAGGAAAATGGCACCTTCTCACCTACTAGATCCCTATGGATATTAATTTGATTATCTCCCGATTTCAGCTGTCAGCAATGTCTTTGTTGCAACTATTTTTTTCTGCAAAGCCAGCACTAGCAGTGGCACCCTGATAAACGAAACAGAGTTTCAGGTGGATTCATGCTGTAAAAGCCTGGATCAGAAACAAATAAACACTTTTTATCATGACTTTCATCACGGAGCACAGGTCTGGCAGATGATGCTACGTACTTTTCTTCCTGGAACATCTTCTAGGGCTGGAGTACACAACAATTCAAAGGGAGATCTTAAAGGTTTTGCTGCAGCCCAACTCACTTTTGGCTACTCAAGGAGCACAGGAGTTGGTAGGAAAGGGTGGTTTTATCCAGGAACTTATTGCTGGTGAGATGAGACTTTATGGCAAAAAGTGATGGAAAAAAAAAGTGTGGTACTTTTTTCTCCATCACTCCAAGAGAGTGTAGGAAAGAGACCTCAAAATGATTCAAAGGTTGGAGAATATGCCAGATTGGGAGGACTTCAAAGGGCTCAATCTGTTTAGTTTATCAAAAAAAATCAAGTGTTGGCTTGAGGCAGAGTAAGAGAACTTCCACAAAGAAAAGTATGCTGGTTATAGAAGAGCTTAATAAGCTAGCACCGGAAGATGTGAATGATGGCAACTAATGCTAGAGGTATTTCGAGAAATAATAAGATCTCCTCCTTTAATGGTACAGGGGATTAACTATCAGAAAAAAAAAATATCATGGGAAATGATGAAATTTACATTTTTTGATTAACTCCAAGAGGCTGGGTACTTTCCTGGAAGATACATTTCTGTCAAATTCTAGTCACTGAGCTCCAGACATGGAAAACTGTGCAAAACCAGAGGACCTGAGAAATCCAGAAAGTCAGATGTAATAGCCCACTCTGAATTAAACTCTATGAATCATCAACAGAAATCTAAACTGAATTTCAAGAGCAGAATATGCTCCTGGTGATGGTACATGAGCCAAAAATCCTCAGCTGTGTTAGCAGATCCCAGATATAGTTTGCAGAGTGGGAGGTTAGGAAATGCATCCTGTTATTTATAAATTAAGTGCATCACTTCAGTTTCCAAAATACTAAGGCAGCCTCAATGCTGCCAGGTCTAGCACAGAAGCCAGGATCTGGGAACTCAGCCCTCTCCTGGGAGCTGAGATGGAACACACCAGCCACCTGGAAACTTAGACCGACACTCACTTTGCTTTGAGGTTGAACTGAAGTCTTCTGATGCAAAACAATAATAAAAAAGGTTGAGTTAGCAACTTCCACTAAAGAAAATGAAGAGACTCTTTTTTAATTTAAAAACAACTGAATTGGCAAAATAAAAAGACAATACTTGGACTAAATACCTGCATGCTTTAAACAACATACAACATTTGATTTTTATATGACATATTGCTATATATATAAAGATGTGTTTGAGTGGACACATTTGTATATGATACATATATATATACTCTTAATAGTAAATAGAATCTGTAAATTCTTCCTTCATTATTCATGATCTTCACAGGGAAAACCACAAGTTATTTTTATCTGGGTCTTGAGAATTTGCCTTAGGATTTGGAAATATTCAAAATTCTGACAGGACAAGGACGCGAGCAGCCTGCTCTAGCTGAGGGTATTTTGAGCAGGGGGCTTGAACAGGACAATCTCCAGAGATCCCTTCCAACCTCAACCATTCTGTGATTCTGTGAATTTGACCCACAAAACCTCCCTTCAAAATTAAGGGCAGCTTTTCCATCTAGAGGTCAAATCCATCAGGTGATTCAAGTAGTGTCCACTCTTGTTTAAGTAATTTAGGTTTCAGCCTCTAATGGGTTATGTGGAACTTGCCTTGTCATTCATGAGTTGATGGTTGAGGGGAGTCCACGTGCTCATTTTGGTTTGTAGCTTTGGGCCATCCATGTTTTTAGGAGGTGCAAATGCCATAGATTTGTGAGACGGTGGATCCCCTGAGGTCCTGTTGGCTGCAAAAGCTGCAACAAATAGAATAAAGATCTGCATTATTTCTGCACTCCTCCACAACTGTATGTTAGTGAAAATCAAATCACTTGAAGGAAGAACTCTAAGATTTCACCACATAGCAATTACACAAGTAAATTTCTTGTTAAGTGAGCTGGTAAGACCTTCATTTGATTTTATATATCTACAATAACCAGGAGAGCGGAGGGCACATTTCCCGATGGAATCTCCGTGCAGTAATGCAGCCCAAATAATCAATAATCAAGTAGGTCTTTCCCATCACCGATGCTGAATACAGCCTCTGCTTTTCGCTTCATGAATAATGACAACAGGGCATTTGCAGCAAGCTAGAATGCAAATGAAATTTCCCTTTCCAGTTGTTGGCACTGAAAATTGTAGACAGCATACTGACCTGGAGTTTCTTTTTTTTAAGTGATGCAAAATAGGTTTTTACTGATTTTGATGGGCAAATAATGCCAGCTCTCAATGGGCCTGCTTGTTTCTATTACACTCATCTAAGAGAATTAAATTCAAAACAGTTCAGAATTGACTGAAATCTCTCAGGATTCTGTCTTCAGGCAGATTTTTAAGGACTGTTTGGACATATCACACAGCTGTGTGAAATCCCAAGCCCTCACTGCTTACCCAGACAGAATTCCTGTTGGTATCAATGGGAGTTTCATCTTCAAAAAAACACGGCAGGATCTGTCTGGGCACATCACCTTTTTTGATTAGTTTTCCCTCCCTTTCTCTCCTATGTTATTATGGAATCAAAGAGGAAAAAGGGAGTAAATGAAAGAGCTGCTGTTACATCTTTCTCTCTCCATCTGGTATGGCTCCAATGCTAGAAAATAAGTTCATTAGGAGAGTCTGGGTTTTTTCTTTCTTTTTGCTGGAGTTTCTTAAACAAATTCTTGTACATGAGCAGCAATTCCAGCTTCCCACAGAGATACCACTAAGAGCTAAAAGACCTGCAGAGGTTTCCGAGTTTTGCATTCAGAAATTAGCAAAAGTTCAAGACTTCTTGTGCAACTTCTTAGGTGCATTTGGGTAAACAGGATCACTTAGGGGTTTGGATGAGTTGTATGTTTGTGGATTTTTGTTTTCCTTTTTATTCCTGCAATGCTCCTGCCTTTGTCAATGCACAGAAGTGTAACATTGCAAGCTGGAGAAACAGCTCCACTGCCAAAAAAAACAGGTTCAGGCAACTATTCCCTGTTTTTCAGGGACATGCCTCTCCATTAGTCACAAACCCATCAGTTGTCACTGCAGCGCGCTCCCAAGCCTGTGTTGCCGTTCCTGTTTGCCTCCCCTCCAAGGCCCTGCTTGCCTGGTGCTAGGATGGCCATCCTGGCACAGCTCAGCAGAGCTCCTGGACCCACTTGCGCTCCTTACGTGCCAAAAACGGGACTTGCAGCACCCCTGGCAGAAGCTGCATTGCAGCCCCCCGTGCCAGAAATCCGCTTGAATTGAATGTGATATGAGCAATACGATGTGTAAAGTGGGCTGCAAAGGCAGGGAGCATCTAGGTAGGAGGTGAGCGCAGCTCGAGATTTGCATGCACGGCAAAGCCAGTCTGTTATCCCTGCCAGCTGCATTCGGGATCATGGGATAGGCAGGGAGGCAGGGAGCAACCCAGCAGCAACCTCATGTCCAGCCTCAGCAGCCTGTGTTTAGAGGACAAATTCCTTGGTGAAGCTGGGGCCTTGCAGTGTCACTTTAGAGCGTGTTTTATTTGGGTTCCTCCAAGGCATGCAGTGTACACTGGGATCCAATGAGCTTTTTCATTAAGGAGATCCTCAGTTCCATGCGATATAGCCAGCAGAGTTAGAAAATCTGGGAGTACCTTACCTGTAATACCCTGTTGGCTTAAAAATTGCATTGCAAGTTATTCATGGACCTTCTAAGACTTGGTTTACTGAGCACGGTTGTCTGTTGCCAAAGGCGAAACTTGCCCCTGTCGTCCCTACACACCAGCTCTCCCTATCCTTGGCAGGATCCTGCTTCTCCAAAAGTCTCGGATCACGTCAATCCAAGCAGGAATCTGCACCACACTGAAGGGGCTGCAGCAGCTTTATGCACTAAAATGAACACAAAAATATTCATAAACTAAAATGTGGCTGGTGTAGTGTACGCACCAGGGGCTGTCAAGGACTGTAGCTGGGGCCCCACTCCTCTTCAGCACTAGTCGTTATCTTTGGACTCCTTGCCCAAAACAACATTCCAGAGATTGCTCCAGCTGGTTCTTCACCTATCCTTGGATAAAATTCATCCAGCTCAGCTGATCTGAAGCACAGCCAACCAGCAAGAGATGGGAGATGAGGTTAACAAGCTTGAAATATATACAAGGCAAACATTGGTTCGCTGTGCAAGGAAGGGAAACTATAGAAGCATCTAATAATACCCATCTCTCAGAAAAAAAAAAAAAAAAAAGTGGGAGGCAGGCATAATAAATACCAGAGGAAAAGAGGTTTGGGGAAAAGGCAGTGGAAAGAATAATTTTTTTGAGCACATGCGGGGTCTCCAAGCTGCTTCTCTGAAATCTTGTCTGCTTGGCTTCAGTGGCAGAAATCCCACTGAAGCCAATGGAAACCCTTCTGCTGATTTCCCCACCAGGTGGGTCAAGCTCATAGTACAAAAAAAAATGCACTTAATGTTAATGATAGGGAATGATCATATCATATCTAACCCCCACCCCGGCCACCATCACCTCATGGGCAGCCTCAGCACTCTCCGCACCGTCTCCGCCTGCCCTCCTCCCGGCAGGGCCGCGCTGAGGCCTGGTCCTTTCCCACAGGACACGCTCCCCTGTACCCCACACGTCCCTCCGGACCGGGCCGGGCCGGGCCAGGCCAGGCGGCCCCTCACTCTCACCAGGCCTCCTTCCTCCCACCAGGCCGCCTCGCGTCGCCATGGCAACCGCTTCCCGCGGCCGGGGTCCCCCCCACAGGAGGGCGGCAGCCAATCAAAACGCGCCGCAGGGAAGGGGTTGTGGGGGGGGGCCTTCGGTTCATCATGGCAACCTGCCCGTCCCTGGCGCTGATTGGTTT
>VZSV01000197.1:629570-669694 GCA_013398735.1 Nothocercus julius | reverse complement strand
TAATATCTGAGGAGAACAATTACTCAAGACTGGAACTCATTGCTTAGTCGTTGCTTCCTCTTGGGAATATTGTTGGAGTACTTGTGGTTTTCTGGTTCAAACAGAATTTCCGAATCTGCTACCTTTTAATGCAGCCCATTATTTTGTTTTTTTCAAAGCAGCTGGCTGAATTTTGCAGGTTCATTGCTATAAGACAAAGCTGTTAAAGAAAAGGATTTCTTTGTACTCTTTCAGCACTGGCTGCTGCTTTTGCTGCTTTCACCTCTGATTCCCAAGTTTGTTTTTCCAGCAGACTGGTGCAATATGCTGAGTCCCTGTTCTACTTGTTCTACCTCTAGCCCCTTACTGCTGAGAAAGTGCAGATCCAGCCCTAGGCAATGATTGCTGTTTAAATTGGCTCTATAGGTATTAAGGAACTGGCAGAACAACCATAAATAGCCACCTTTGCAGTTTCCATCTTACTGCGTGTGGAGAAAGGGATGGTCAAAATTTCCTGTCTTCTGGCTTATCCTCAGCTTTAGGATGGTCTCTATAGGCACCATACTGCTGATAGCAAAGAGAAAGTGCTGAGGGGGCCAATATATTAACATTTTGTGGCCAGCCTGTGTCTGGGATTTGTGTGAGTAAAGTAGCTATGTTTCAGGACAGCTAGCTAAGCCGTGAATGCGACGTGCTGGGCAAAACACTAGTCTTTAATGCTGCAAGCTGTGACTTGTATACTGGTGCTGGCGACGACTGTTTTGTTTTTGTTTTATAATTATTCAGCAGAAGTTATGCGACCATGCAACTAAAGATACTATCGTGGTGAACGTACCTGTGGAGGTGCTGAATCATAAATAGTTTGGTTTCAATGTGGTCAACAGCTGTAATTATCACTTGGTTAAATTTAAAGTGTGTATTTTTTTTTTTTTAATGTTTACTTCATAGTAAATACATTCTTCTTTTTCCCCATTCATTTTAGATAATTTTTACAGCACACCATTTTTTTTTTCCCCTCACAAGAAAAAATATCTGCAAACGGAATTAGGACTTGGCAAGAGACCTTCTAATCTTTCACTTGTCTCTTACACTTGATGATTTCAAGCAATTTGTCTGGCAGATGATCTAGCATTAAATACTTAATAAATTACAGGACTCTTTATTGTATTCAATTTTTTATTTCAGGCCGTCTAACAAAAGAAGAACAACGCAGCTGCTGTTTAGTCAGAATGGAGTCAATTGTATGGGAATGTGGATAAACATCTTTGTGTCTTAACCAAATAACTGTTCTATAATAATGTGAAAAGAAAAAGCAAGATGTTTCACACCCCTGTCTCGAACACATCACTGGGACTGCACAGGGTCGTGTACAAAGAGCATCCAAGTTTTGAGGAGCCTTAAAGAAGGACTGAAAATATTGGCATTAAATTGAAATCTGAAGGTACGTGAGGCATTTAAAGAGTTTTCTGACTGGGCTCAATAACTGGCCCCATTCTTGTGGAAGGATGGCTGCTCGCTGGATGTTCTGTTACCTTTGGGTTTTGGACGTTTTGGTGGGGGACACAAGGGGACACAGCTTATTTTCGTGCGAGCCGATCATCTTGCGGATGTGCCAGGATCTGCCTTACAACACCACCTTTATGCCTAACCTTCTGAACCATTATGACCAGCAAACAGCTGCATTAGCAATGGAGGTAAGATTCAATCTACGTTTTTTTTTTTGACCTTTGTTTTAGACTTTTAATTGGCTAATTTGTAACAGAAATCCCAAAGATGGTTACATAATTTCAATATATAAACAAATACTGCTTAGAAAAGATGTATTGTAATATATACTAAAATATTCTTTGACTGCAGAATTTGCCTAATTTGGTGTAACTGAATGTGAAACAGTCTGGATGTGCTTGTATGTTAGCCTGTTACTTTAAATATTTAGACAGATCAAGAATGCATATTTTGAGTGCTCTGTCAGCTAACTACAAACCAGAAAGAAATGCATACTGAACAATTAATAAGAGATTTCTAGTTTTGAGTAGTGTGTTCTTCAGTGGTTTGGTAGCACTTCGTCTTTTCTTACTCCACAAAAATTGGATGTGAATGAAATATGAACAAGAGATGCCTAATTTACTAGTACAGCTTTTTTATTTTTTTTTTCCCAATTGCAAGTAAGTCTAATGTCTTGAAGTCAATTTAGTTAAACTGTTTTTGTCCTATATCCAGGCAGGCAAATTGGTATGCTTGTGCTTTTCTTGTTATAATCTTGTTATTAGCTACCATTATCCCCAAAAGCTTTCCTTGGGTTTACACATAATCATTTTCTCCTTTTTTAATTAGGTATATAACAAATTGTTCATTTCCTCTTCGAAATGTAGAACTTGAGGCATGAAAAGAAACAAAATAACCAGATTAACCCAATATTTCAGGGACCTGGGGGTTTTGTTTTGATTTTGCCCACTGAAAAAAATGCTCAGTAAAAGTTACTTGGGAAAGCCAAGTGTGGCTTATGCAAAAGGAAGTCTTGCCTTGCAAATCTCTTGGAATTTTCCGAGGGATTCGACAAACATGGATACCAATGATCCAGCTAATAGAGTTTACTTGACTGACCAGAAAATATTTTTTAAAATTTGCATCTTGTGTGTGGATAAAGTCATAGCAAGAATAGATAATTGCTAAGATGGGAAGTATCTGATGGAGGCATCTGCATAAATGATCTAGAAGACAGCAGTAAAGTGAGAAAGTCTGTTGGGACCATTGTGAACACCTTAAAGCTTAGGCCAAACCAGAGTGAAGAATTGTAAAGATCCCCTTGAGATTATTTCATAACCTGAGACTTAAAACAGTGGAGGAAATTCAAAGTGGTAAATATGTGGTGTTTTTTGTAAGTATCAAGATATGGCAGGAGGAAATAATAATTTTCATAACAGCGATAGTGGTCAGCATGTTTTCTTGGACTTACGATGTTCTGTTCCTGCTTCTCTTGTGCTTCCCCAGTATCCACAGTTCCTGAATTATGGGTGTTAGAAGATATACCCATGTCTGTTCCCTTTATAATATGATTTTATAGGCCTATTGTTGCTGAATTTGTCTAAATAATTTTTTGAATGCAATACAACCTTCCTTACCTTTCAGTGAAAGCAAACTGCAGAAGTTAACTAACAACAGTGTAAAGAAGGACTTATTCTCCAGCTTGTTTTAAAAGTCTCCTGCTAGTTTCACTGAATGCCCTGTTGTTCTAGCATTGTGCAAGATTGTTCTGCATTGACTTCCTCTGCTGCATTTGTGATTTTGGAAACCTCTGTTCTATCCCTCAGGCTTTTCCTCTCCGATTAGAAAAGTCCCAGATGTCTGGGTTTTTTCTTGCAATTGAGCTGCTTCATTCTAGGAATGGTTTTAGTTACCCTTCTCCGAACTGCATTCCACTGTTTCCAGCTCTCTGTCCTTGCGGAGGTGCAGGGATGACACAGCAGCACACAGTACTTTACATGTCAGCACACTAAGGATTTAAACAAAATGGTGCTTTTTGTTGTGAATAACTTCTTAGTAATAGCCAATGTTATCTTGCCTTTCCTGGCCTTTGTTACTTGCTAACACAAATAATTTCAGAGAACTGTCAAAATATCCCTTTCACTCTCCCTAATAGTCTGTTTATGGCCACTGCTGGAAGCAGCGAGGTAGACTATGTGGACTCTCTGTTCGAACCAGAATGATTGTTATAATTGTTCTTATCTTCTCCAAATAGCTTTCTGCTAAGGAGAGAAAAAGTTGAGAAGGGGATGTTCTTGACGCCAAGGTAATTTTTAAATGTAGCATAGGCCAACTGATGTTATATCCTATAAACACTAATGGGAGCATATGCAGTATCCCCTGCTGCCAATTTAATGTATAGGCCAGTGGTTTCAGCCTGAGGATGTGCTGCTCCTGAGTGCTGCATAGAATACAAGGCTATTGTCAGTACATTTAAATTCACTGCGCAGAGGCCTGCACCTCCATTCCAGGATTTCTAGGGCTTTGCCTGGGCGGGAAAAAAAAGAAAGAAAAACTGCAGGTTTGTATTAATATACTCTAACTCCTCAGATTAACGTAGATTCTCCTGTACTTTGTTATAAGAAGGTTTAGCATTTAGCATTTTAGCCCATATTTCAAGTTCCAGTAAAATGGATGGAATACTCAATTTGTGAACTGAATGCGGTCAAGTAAAACCTGCATGGTCATAATTCTGGGTAAATAACACTTATGTCTTAGCCCTCCTTAATTTTCTCCCCACACAAAAGAACATGGCAGCAAAGTCAGTGTGATTTAATCTTGTGTACTGGGGGAGATGAGTCCTATAATTAGTTTTCATTGGCACTTTTCAGCAGCAGTTCATAATAAAATTTGTTTGCTTTGATTGTGGGGTGCAGACGCTGAGCCACTAGCCAAGATTAGCATATAAACTGCAGGGGGAAAAAGCCTGTTACTGGAGTTCAATATAATGAGTGCTTTATAACATAATTTATGACACCTGTGTTAGTATACAAGGTGCTAGTTTTCATTGTTTCCTCATCTGTTTTACATATTAAAAAAAAAAAAAAAAAAGATTTTTGTAAGAGCTTCTATTACAATAAACTTGAAGCAAAAAAAAGAACTTTTACAGCTGCTGTCCTGCCTCCAATAAGCAAAATGTGCATCTCTTTCCATACTACTCATAGTTGTGTTGAAGGAACTGCTGAAAACTTCACTTATTGATGTCTCGAGACTGCAAGAAATACCAGTAGTCACCTTTTTGAGTCTTTAAACTAATATGGTTCCTTCAAAATTAAAACAAAGGTTAGTAATCCACTTTATGAATGGTTTCTTGTGTAGTTCCAGCAATATTGGTATTAACCACCTTGATTAAGTGAAGGAGAATAGATTATTACACCACTGATCCCTCTTGCTGTATGGCAGTCCATACTATAATCCGAACGTCTGCCTTTATTAATCCTAGGAGGGAGAAAATGCCTTAAGCTTCCTGCTGTGCTGCATGAGAAAGGGCAGCCTTAATCTGGGAGGACCGCAGGGAGGGATTTGTTGGGGGGGCTGCAGCATTACTTTGTTCCCAAGTATCTCTTAAGGGAATTACTCCTTCTGATTGCGATCAAACACCAGTTGCGCTAGTAGAACCTCCGATAACATCTGCCTGGCTGTAGTCGAGACCAAGACACGAGCAGTTACAATATCCTTTCCTTTCCAAAAGCAGCACTGTGTGTTGATGTCAGGTGTTAACTAACCCTCTGGTGGCTCTTGAGTATTGGAGCTTGAGGGTGAATGCTCCTCGGAGCTGCTCCCGGCAGAGCCTTGAGCCTGGGAGCTGTCCTGCAGGGCAGTCCTGCACGCCAGGGACTGCAGCAGCCTCAGCACCGTGTGCTTCCTGCCTTGCTGATCCGTGCTTTATGCTGTCCTGTTAGGCGTAAGGTATCTTGAAAACTTTCTATAAGCTGTAAACAGGTCACCCTGTTACACTAGCACAGTCTGTGCTACCTCTGCTGTTAATACTTTATTCTAGATGTCTTGGTGGTAATAGTTGTGGAGAAGCTACCACACTGTGATGCTCCCCCGTGTCCTTTCCGTGATGTAGATCACATGCTGGGCTGGATGGTGACAGTGGAGAAGCTTAATGGCCCTTCCTCCCTTGAGGAATCTGACCTTGCTTAGCTCTCCCGGGGATGATCATCGCTACACTGTGAAGATTTATCTTCACACCCCTTTTCATGAATTCAGTATTTCTCTGGCCTTGAAGGATTTGCTTACATGTAAGCCCAGAAAGCAGTGGGTTTAAGCTGCCTTAATGCACTTTTTGTGGACAAGTATTTTTATCAGAGTAAGTAACTAGCAGTAGCCTGCTGGAGCTTGCGAGCACATTATTAAAATATTTGTCACTGATGAAAAGAAAGGGTTTGATATGATGATTGCCAACACTTTTGCAGTTAAATGTGCTGCTCCCTCTCCCTTCTCCTTACCTTGATCTTTATGGGATCTCACAGATGATGCTAGGGATCAAAGAGACTTTAAAGGACTGCAGGCACATACAGTGGAGGGCTAAATGGGTCCCTCTGGGTGAATCCAGAAGCTTTTTCTTTGGGGATTTTAGTGGAGGTCAAAGGCTCTGGAGATGAGACAGCATAGTCACCATCTGGACAGAGGAGATAACACATCATTATTTCAGAGTCACTCACAACTTCTACTTCCACTTTGCATTTCAAAAAAGAAATGATAGACTTAGGGATGCACCGTGGCGAGGGTGATTAACATGTGTAGGTGGGAGGTGCAGAGGGACAAATAAAAAATAGTGTTATCCCACAGTGCTTTCTTTTATTTCTTCTTTTCTGCAGTGTGAGAGAGCTGGAAGGGGAGAGCAATAACAAAGGTACATGCAACTGGCCTGTCAGTGGGGCAGGGTTCACCAGCTGGGAGTCATTGGATTAATATAAAAAAAATCCAGCTTCAAATATTTAGAAGGAAAGTTACTATTTCATGGATTCTGTCACAAAATACTCAGCTGTAAATGTGAAGATACCTGACTTTTTTTTTTTTTTTTTATTCTTTCCTAGACTTACAGGATTCTTGGTGTACCAATTCTTGCAGAAAAGACAAAGTGTGTTGCAGGGAAAAGTGCCTACTACAAGATGTCTATACTATTGTTATTTATAAGTTTATGTATTTATAAATACATATATAGTTTTTATTTATAAAGCATAGTTTCTTATTTATGGCAATATTTTCTCTCCTCTCCTCCCCTTGGAGAGTTTTGAAGTCTTAGAAGTAGTTTATTTTTTGTACTTTAAGTGGAAAAGAACCTGGGTGAGAAAGTAACTTATAACTAAAAATGACATCAGTAGAAGATGGAGTTATCTTGTTCCCATCCTCATACTAGCATATGAGATGAGATATTGATATATTATTGATATTTTAGATACAAAGGGGAAGCCTCTTTCTGTTTCTCCCTGAGTAGACAAGAATGGGAAGAATGTAAGATGATGCTTAACTCATTCCCCTTTAATTTCATTTTTACTCATTTCCTCCATGTGTTTTTTCCCCTTTCCTATGTGTGTCCTATGCACTTCTAATCTCAGCAGTTTCCCCTGGCTTTTGATATTCAATTCTGCACTAAAAAACTGTAGATATATAAGTATGAAGTTAGTGCAAAAATAAGCTTTGATCAGCTGGTATTGTGTAAAGCATCATGATTTTCGAGTCTAATTTGAAGTAAGGATTAATCCACTATTTAGTGTGTAAGCTTGTGATGCTTGAAGACCAGTGCAACTGTACATACTCTTAGGAAATCAAGTTGTGCACCACCTAATTAACACCTACTCTTTCATTAACTTTATACTTTCCTACTCCTACCTACCCTAAATTTCTACCTTAGACACAGCCTGAGTAATGCCAAGGTAAAAATCCCAGATCCTCATAAAGATTTTTAGATCATCCAATTGCAATACCACTATATAGGTCCTGACACTAAAATTACAAAGCTGCTTCTGCGGAATGCAGGCAGACCAAAGGCGTTCCTGGTCACGTACCAAGAAATTCTTGCTTTAACAGAACCTGAGGTTTGTCCATTTGAAATGTGGCTTCAAAAGGGACCTGTAAGAGGTGTGAATGTTGTACAAAGGTGATAGAAGCCCTGAGTGTGTTAGGAAAATTTAGAGATGTTGTTATGACATGTAGGGTTTTTTTTTTGTTGTTGTTGTTGTGTGGTTTGTTTTTTTTTTTTTTTTATTGAGGCTTCCAAGGATGCTAATACTTGAACATCTCATATTAGGCCCTTGAATGATCTCATATTAGGCTCATCAATTTTATCCTTTTCACACTGAAATACAGCAAAATTCAAGATAATCTCAATCATCCAGTGAATATTAAAGCATTTAGAAACATTTGATAGGAAGAGCGGCGACGGGAGGACTGCACTGTGTAATTTATGTACTGATAAACCATATGGATATGCATATTTACTAGCTTTCAAGTTGCTTGCCTGGTAGTTACTGTGAATCTTGGTGTGGAAGCAGGACAAATCTGAGTGAAGTCTTGCAACGGTGTCTTGTTTCCAGTCTTGGACATGCAGAGGAAAGAGAACAGTAGAAATTCATAGCCACCTTAATCTGCACTTCCATTTTGCATTTTGTCACACTTTTTTTGTACTAGAGGCTTAGCTAAGGAGAAAAGGGAAAGATATTTGTGTTTTTTTTTTTCCAAAAATCTTCTGAAGCAATTCCCCCAAAGCAGTAACACTAGCAGAAAATGCATGCTAGATTTATATATTTTTTTTTCCTCCATAGACCATCTCACTCTGCTCCAGGAAACTGCATGCAGCTTTTATAGTACCACACAATATGAGAATAGAGTAGCAAAGAGCACTTTTGTTTAACACGGGGTTAAATCTTGCACATGTAGATCACGGGTGCTCAAATAGCCAAGCAGGATGGCAGGTGTTAGAAAGCTTTAATTTGCCTTGCTTGGCTAACAGGCTTCCTCAGGAGAGTCATTTCAGAAATACTGTTTCCTCATCTTTTATGTTTGTTAATGAGGATAAAACACCATATGAATATTTTCAAAATGCAGATCTTAGTGAGGCAAAAAAAAAAAGAAGAAATGTTCTTTTCTTGGTTAAATAAACTGCTGCTTGCACGGTGAAAATGAACTCTGCTACCTTGTTCATACTTTCTTAAGCATTTGAATTGTCATGCAGAGTTATGCTTTTGGAAATGTGGAAACAAAACTGTAATGGTTTGTTGCAAGCTTATGAAAAAAACATTCATTTTATGTAATGATTAAAGTGAATGATGTACATCTTAATCAACATCTATTCACAGCAGGCCTGTTTTCAGGGTCGTGGAGGCAGATGGCTCTGCAGTGTGGCTAATTCTGGAGCATCTGTGAGAGGCTTAAGGAGGAATCACTAGGAAAGGTGGAACACACATGAATTTATTTTGAATAGTCAATGACAACCCACTGTAGTTTGTAGTCTATTGTAGCTTTTTACCAGCAAATGTTAGTTCTGAAGCAAAAGAGCACTCTGACAGAGCACTCAGGGAATACTGCTTTTGCTATTTATTTTCTCCCTTACCTTCCTCAAGGATATAGTCATCAATCCTTATCTTTCTGTGTGTATTTTTTCTCTAGATTAATCAAAGTCATCCAACTAATTGCATTTTAGCTTCATCTTCTACGGGGCAAAACCCGCATTTGTTTGTTTTCTGTCATATGCCATAGTACTGTGGGTGGTTATTTGTTTTGATGCCTTGGTCTTATCTCTAGCAGGATTTGCAACTTGGGCAAAGATGTAGTTGTGCTAAACGACTCCAGAGGTCTGCCCAAACAAGGATGGAGTCCAGTGTGTGTGTGTGTGTGTGTGTGTGTGTGTGCAAGATGCAATGTCACTATTTCAGTATTAATTACCACTTCTGTTTAGTCCAAATTATGAGATAAAGACCTTTATCTTCCCTTTTTACCTTCCTGTGATATTCTTATTATCTAGAAACAATATTTTTAACTTGTTAGCTGACATAATACATTAAAATGTCTTTAGTCTTCTTTTCAGTTGTCATTCTTCCAGAGCTTTTTTCCTGTAAAAAAGTAGCAGTGATCTCAATAACCATGGACTTCTTCAAAGCTCTTGGGCTTGGCTAGGAAATAACTTTTTCTATTGCTGGTCACTTGGAAATGATGTATTTTTTTTTTCATTTTTTTCTTTTTATGTGGTGTTGATTCCTCTTTCAGAATACTCTGATTGAAAACGAAAAGCCCAACAGGCTTTCTCAACAAGAGAATAATAGCAAACAATTTAAGCAGCAAGAAGCAGTGATCAGAGCTTGTACCAGTCGTCCTCCTGGCATGGCTGCAATTTTCTTCTTTGTTTTGGAAGAGATTCATGGTGACTTTAAAGAAAGCAGGGGTGGCTTTTATGGATTTGAATCATTTTTGTGTCAGTGGGATGCTCCTGCGTGACTGCAACTCTGCTGTGCTCTGTGGTTTGACAGGAAGAATATATAGAAATGTTGTTAATGTTCAAAGAGTGTTTCCTTATTCCTGATTTTGTATCCTGATCATTATAGGAAGCAGGTGCATAAGGGATTTGTGACTTGCTGAGGGAAAACAAGCCTGTTTATATCCTGCCTATGGTGCAGATTGGGAATGCAGCAAAGTACCCCATGGCTTGTAAAATACCCTTAACACTTGCAGAACACAGTGCTCTTGAATTCTGAATTCGCTGTTCAATCCTTCAGTGTTTTTGACCTGAAAAGCAATGATAATTTTATGAATTTTGCCTTTAAAGAATATATTTTATATGATTCTATGGTGCCTCACTGTGGGAGCTGGATGGGAAGGCAGAAGAGCAAGGCAAGTGTGTCACAATATTCCATGCTGCGCATCTGCATCCAACGATTTGTTGCTTGGAAATTATGTCTTTGCATTAGTAATGCCTGTATGGATGCATATTTTTTCACCAATTTATCCGTTTTCCTGCTGAACTCTCATAATCTTTTAGCATCTGCAAGATGCTAAAAGATTCTGCAGTGAGGAGTTACAAAATACTTCACACAACACCTTTAACTGAACTTGCTGGGGAGAGTTTAGTGGGGAGGGGGATCTTTTTGAAAGAGCCACCTGCTGTTTTTATTTCCTACTTTCTGTAGAGACAGTGAAAAACTAGACCATATTTTTGCTTTGCATATCATCTGTGGTTTTACAGATCCACTTCATACCTGATCATCCTGCTGTCTTTTCTTCCAAGGTGTAAGAAAAACACCATAGCTAAATTTTGATGATGTTTATAAATCACTGGCTGTTGAGATCCAGGTTACCATGCTGTACATTGACCCGCTCTGCCAGATCTGCAGCAACTAGAGCAAGTGCTGGACTCTATGTACCATGTTTTGCAGAGCTGTTGGTTGGTGCAAATTTTGAACTGTAGTCCCATAGAAATCTTTCTAAAGCTGCATTACAACCACTTACCTGGAAGTCTTCTGGAGCCTGGAGGGGAAAATCTTATTCAGGATCTTTGCAGGAGAAATAGATTAAATAGTGTATCTGCTCTGAGAATCAGCTTTGCCCAGTTTCACAGGGCTCGATTGGGATTTAACATCATGGATTTATATGGACTTGAAACAATGAGGAAGTTGGGTGTTCGGTCCTTAAAGTTTTATTTTGATGAGTGTTTTGATGCTCTTGCACATGAGCTTCCAACCTGTGGCCTCTAGCACAGCATATCCCACGGGTTGTGCATCCGGCCCCGATGCTCCTGCTCACTGTCCGTGCTCCATTCCTATGGCTACCCCGCTCACAGGGTGACAGAGTTGGAATCCTCCTTCTCAGGAGCCAAATTGTGCCCTTTGACTCTCTCCCCTTTTCACACCCCGGCCAAGCGTGGCCTCTTGCTCCGCTCGGCGGCTTCTCTGCAAGGGGGTTCCCATGGCTACGCGGAAGGAAATTTGAAAAGAGGCGAGGAGTGAATGGAGCACAAAGACCTGCTTGATTTGAATGTGAACAAGGGAGGAAGGCTCCTTGCAGCTCATCTTTGTGTGCCAGAAATCCCAAATTTATCTTTGAAAAGTTGCTTTCAATTTGTCGACTTGTGTATGTTCCCTGTTTCTTGATTTTATAGAACAAGAGTTGTCATGCTGGAGGCATTGAGCAGCAAGAAACATCTTTCTTAAATTCAGTGATAGAGTTCTGATCCTGTTAGCGCTTCTTCTCCTCTACAGTCAAAAAACATGATTTAGGTTTTAATGTTTTTTTTTTTTTTTCCTGAGAACTTTTGTGTGTTACATATATGTTGTTTTTCATTAGGATGGCAATTCAGTCATCCTATCAATTCTCTAATGTCCCAACATCCTTTTTTTTTTTGTGAAGGAATGAAGGAATACATTGTAGTTCAGAATCAGCAGACCTGTTAGCTGAGTTCCTTGGGCTAAATACTCCTCAGAGGAGTCGCAGCGTGATGGAATAAAGGACGTGGTTTTGATCCAGAGGGTGTCCAGCAGCATCCATGGAATGTGCAGATATACGTCTTCCAGCCAGGGATATTTGCTTCTACTTACTCCATTTCTTTTTTTACTCGTCTCCTCCCGTTGTTGTCCCCTTGCGCCTCGTGCTATCCAGCTAATCCCGCTATTGTGTCCCATCGTTCCTGCTTGTCTGGAATGTTTCAAGGACATGCGCTACACGCTGCGGGTGCATTTTATTTTTCCCCAAGCCTGGGTTAGAAGAAAACTAATCACAAACTTCCCCTGTCTTCATTATGGAGAAATAGATTGACCCTCAAGGGCAAAATATTATTTAATGTATTTTGAGAGGTGCAAACATGCTTTTAGGGTGCCATATAAATAGGCAGAGGCACCGTGGGAATTCCTGTCAAATATTTTTCTTGTGAATTATTAACTACTGGGAAGAAAAGTCAACTTGAGGGCTTGGCTTTGGTCTTGATTTGACAATTTTTGGAGGCTTTCAGAATTGGTCATTTGGATGTTCGCCTTGTGGATATCTGCCTTCTGTCCAGTGGAAAAATGTGCAATTGCAATTATTTTTTTTTTTGTAATTCCTGTTCCCTCTCCTCCCCTGTCGAGTTTATTTTTGACCTCATTAACTTAGCCCTAAATAGGAGGAATGGCATCCCCTGATCAATCTTAAATTTTAATTTACTGCTGCTGTGTTCTGGCATGTTTTTGAAAAGTAGTTAATTATTAAAATTAAAGCCACCAACTAATTATCTTAAAGCTGCAGTTTTAACCAGGAACCAATTTTCATTTAATATGCTAGGATAAATTGGGATTTTTTTTCCTCAGTCTTTACACTTCTGTGCTCCTGTCTGCTGAAGCAGAGAGTCCCACTTAGAGTTCAGTAATGAGAGAAAACAAATTTATGTGGGGATGGATAGTCTCTCTCCTTTTTAATTTTTATAGTTTGTAAATATAATTTGTAAAATTTCTAAAAAAAAGATAGAGTCAGTGTTTGGTCTGAACATACATACTCACTGTAGAATTATAATGAAAGAAAAATTCATTTCAGAGGCTGAAAACTCACTAAGTGATCCCATTGTCACAGTGTTCTTGTGTCCAACTGTACCTAGCACACAGAGAAATTCATATATAGTACCAAAAAAAAAAAAAAAAAATATTCCCCAGATTCAACTCTCTCTAGGTCAGTTTTTATTTTGGTATTGGATTTATTTTTCTTGTTCATGGAAACAGCCAATAATATAGGAAAATGCTGCATAGAGCCCCTTTCATAGACACTGGAAGATGCGGTGTTCATTTCTTTGCTTGTTTTCAAACTTCCAGGTGTATATACTGATTTTCCTAAATAAATTATAAATTAGATCAGCATCTGCCCACATCTTTCCTGTTACTGCATTGAGAAGCATACCAAGTATTACTGCTTGACTTTACTTGGGTTAAAGAAAAATTGTCAAACTAATTTTATTAGCCAGATAGAAATTCCCTAGGAGTCCTTACAATCAAAACAATATGAAAACTATAATTGTTATATGAGAGGAAGGATAAAAGATAGCGGCTCTTTCATAGTAACTGTAAAATACAGTGTAAAATGCTGCTCAAGGGAGATTTGGAGATGGTGAGGTTTGATTTCAATTGGATCCTACCCTAATGAATGTGTAGGAGACAACAGGGCTGCAGGTTTATAAGGGTATAGAGGTTTATAGAGTAGAAACAGTCCTGCACTATGTATTCATGGAAAATGATTTACTGAATTTTTAGAATCAGCTATTTTAATAAAATAGCTTAATATACTGAAATGATAGAGTAGCCTTTCTGAGACTTATATGCTAGGGAAAGAAAAGAAAAAGTCATCAAGCCAGTAGATCAATATGTTTAGGGCAATATTTTAGTTTAGAGAGTGAAGATGCAAATTTTCCCTATTATCCAGCTGTTGATATGTGCATGTGGGTATATATATTTTTTGTTGGTATATAGATATACAGATGTCTTGTAATGTCTTGTTTTGTCACAGCTGTTAAAATATTAGCACTCATTTTGCAGATAGATTTTTGATAGTAGGAATTCAACAGATGATGCTTCTGTTTGCATCATATTATTTATGTAGATGGTTGTGCTGGATCTGTATGGTGCCTTGCTGCTTTCCAGAGAGCTGAACAAAACCCTTGACTTTTTCATTGCTAGGGAGGTGATATTTTATTACCTGTGCATTCTTTGTGATTTTCAACTTGAACAATAAATATTAGGCAGTATTAAGAAAAATCCCAGTATAGAGCCAGACACATCCGTAAGTGCATTTGGCACAACTAGTTTTGTTTTTTTAATTTGTGTAAGAACACAATTACTGAATTAACCAACAGTTTCGTGGCGGTTATTCAAGATTGTCACTTGAAATCTTCAGGTTAGATTCATGCAGACTTTCCCGAGAGCAAAATCAAGTAATTGAACCTTAATTTCTATGTACAAATAGATGCAGATCATAATGCAGCCAGGTAAGACATGAGAACTTTAAAGCTCCTGTTTTTCAAGCGGGAAAATTATTTATGATGATGCCCAAAACTGCCATTGAATTCCTATATATTAACGGCAGATGTTTTGATTACTTGGGGAATCTAGTTGGAGAATTTTCACAGTGAACTGACTGCAAAGAGGAGAGCAAAGAGCTTCCTGAAGTCCCTTAAATGACTATTCTAACATGTAGATTCCCCAGTCTGTTGAGCCCTTTGTTGTGATTGCCAGAATAAAAAAACCCACAAGTTTTCCTGCATCCTCATCCTGGGAGAAACTACGTTAAGCTGGTAGATGGATTGGCCTGTTACACTGAGCTCTGCTAGATGCTCTGCAGCGTTAGCTGTGGGAGAAACCACCCTTAGTGAAGTCAGACTTGGAACAGTAAAAGCTATCAAGTCTGTGAGAGATGTAAGGAACTTGAACTGAATGGAGGAACGTTCAGCGTTGCTCATGTTGTATCTCGAAAATCCCAAATGACCAGTTCTGCTCTGCAGGGTATGTTGTTTACTATGGGGCAGGCGCTGCGTCATTCTCTATGTTGATTGAAGTAAAAATGAAAAGATTTGATAGTAAAAATGAAAAAGATGCAGATCTGAGTGGTGATTTGAAGCTTGTCAGTGCCCTCTTTATATCTTACCTCCTGTTTCCTATATCTAGAAAATCTTTCTTTGTCATAAGCGCTGAAGAAGTTGATCTGGTTCCTGACACAATTCGTGCTCCCAAGCTCATGCCAAGTCTTCTAACAAATCTTCCCACCAAATGTTTTTCTTCCTCCCCTCGGCAAGACACGTTTCTGAGCACCGTGCCAGCAGGGAACTGTGTGGGCTCTTCGCTCCTGGTATCCTTCAGGGAGACCGACCTCCCTTGCTGCCAGAAATAGCCTGCGGGTGCTGGAGTGCAGGTCACTCTGCTGGGCCGAGCTGAAGGCAGGAAAAGGTTCTTATCCCTGACACCCCACTTCTCATCCCGGAAATCTCCCCACTTCCCACAGTGACAGCAGCACTGCAGCATTTTCCTGCAGACATCAAAGCGCTGGGTGCGCTCACCTCATACTTGGAAGGATGTTTTTGCAACCACAGGATATAAAAATGTGTTATTTAGATAAAAGGTTTGATTCTATCAAGATGTACAGCCCTTGCCCAACAGTCTCTTGCCTGTCTAGGCAAGTGTGGTTTCTTCAGTCCGAATTTTTTTTCAGTCCTAAATTTTATACTGTCTGAAATGCCGGCCAGTGGTCTGAGTATTTATTTCTCTGCGATCCTTTGGATTTCTCCCAAGCCCATCACAGGATGCGTATGGAGGGGGAAGAGGAAGTCCGAGCCATCTCCGATGTCTTCTAAAAACTAACACTTCTTGCAAATGAAAATTGTTTCCAGGACTACCCGTCTGCATTTGTTAGTTCCTAAAACATGAAGGCCATGGTTAGGAAAAGTGCAAGCTGACAGATGGCTGCCATCTTTTCAGTGTCTTCTGTAAGAACTTAAAATCTAAAAATTAAGCAGGGCACCTCTCTTAAGAACAAGGAGAACAGATGGCTTTGAGTTTTAGTCATACAGACAGAGACTGATGTCAGTTGCCGTCTTTTAATTACTTTCATCTTTATCCTCCTTTTTCTTTTTTTTTTTTTTTCTTTCCCACACTTGAGAAATTAGCCTCAGCTGTCTGGTTACAGCTGAAGACCAGAATGCTTAGGATGTTTTGTGGGATTGCTGCTCTTTCACAATGAAGCCAGGTAAAACAGAGGGATTTAGGTTTAAAGTGATTAACAGAGTGATTAGCTTGTTCAACTTATACCATGAGAAAGGTATAATTTAAAAATCGCACGAATTACATGGCACTTTATTGTTGAAATGGCTTAATATAGGGACATATTTAAATAGGGACATAGATTTTTTTAGTTCTAAGTTAAAGCGATCTGATTTTTTTTTTCCTTACTTCCCAGTCTCTATAGTAGTGCAATGTCAATGCAATCCCCATTGCAAGCACCATTTTTCCAGCTAGCACCAAATTAGGAGACACGGAATATCAGCAGGCCACAGTCTGGATCATAAGGGTTCACAGAAAAGATGCGAGAATAGCCTTTTTCTGTGCTGGAAAGGAAAGCTAAACAAGTGACTGCAACTGTGTGTGACCCTATTTTGGTTTTCATATCCATATCACTGTGCAAAGCACAGTACAGCAGCAGACTGAAGTTTGTCCAGACAAGAAAGCGAACAGTGAGGTAAGGTTAGAATTTACCTTGTGCTAAGTGTTCCCTGCTAAATTTGTCTTGGCACCGTGCATTAAAAGCAGGCTCTGGAAAATTGACTAATTGCCCTTTGTAAATAGAATCAAGTGTCTGTGCAATAAAGCAGCACTTCTGCGATCACTTTAAGCTGAGCAAGTGTGCAGCGTGTCCAGAAGGAAGGGGTTTGCTCGTGCTCTGCCTCCTGGCTCTTCTGCACCCATCACTGACATGGCAATGCAGAGCAGCCTGGCTCAAGGCTAAACTGATAGAAAATAAGAAGACTTCTGTCACATCCTGCTGTGTCTGTTGAAACTGTGCTGTGCCTGTGGGAGCACTCTCCTAGCTTTCGGAAAAAATCCCTTGGACTAAGTCAGGACTCTTGAGTACATCTCATCTGAACTAACTACAGCACTTGTCCAGCTCAGGGTATTCACTTAAATCACCGTGAATCTCAGGGAGAGTTTGTGTACCAGATTATGTCCAGCAAAGAGATGGGCAGCTGGGGCAGCGACCTCCCAAAGCCCAGCACGATTCAGAGTGCGCAGGTCAGAACCATCAGGTAACTCATTTCCACATCCCAAGAAAATAGGCTGTACTTAAAAGAGGCTGTAGAGAGCATTCACACGGACTGCTTTGCTGACATAGCTTTGCTATGAGAGAAGCTCCTCGCGTGAGAACAACTACTGTTATTAAAAGCAGGAGGCAAGAAGATACTCGTCTACCTAACTGAAGGGTTAAATGTGTCTGCAGCTTCTGAGGTTCTCGTGAAGAAGGGGCCTGGAAAGTGTTATCACCCCTGCACTTTGATACACAATTCAGGAATCTTCCTAAGGAATAAGGAGCTGAATTCAAGCACAGATCAAGGGCAGGAGCGAGGGCAGATCGTGTGGCTGCCCTGACACAGGCTGTGCCCTGAGGCACTTGCTTCCACCAGAGAATTGTAACCGTAATTGGTAGTCACAGCATCCAGCATCGCTCTCGTCCCACGGGCCTGAGGGGAGAAAGCTTCCCCCTTCTTTTTGCCAGAATGCTTCCCATGTTGTTTTCTTTTAAGAAAAATAAATACATAAATAGCCAGAAGAGTGAAAGATTGCCAAATCATTTTGCTTAAATTTTGCCATAATGATGCTTCCCAAAGTAACAGCCAGCTAAATAAGTGCTACTGTGTAACACAAAAGACAAATCTGGTTTCTTATCTCTCAGTAATATAAGAAGTCTGAAACGTTAGTAAAAAGTTATTATAGATAGTTATCGCTCTTGTTTTGAAAGCCAAAGTGAGAATTAATTATATAAATAAAAATAAATAAATATATAAAAATATATATGGAAAAGAAGCCCTATACATCTCCTTATTCCAGACTTACAGGCGCAAACGAACACTAGCTCTTCCTGGCTAAAAGCAAGATTCTCTTTTTCTGTTTCATAAGAGTAGTGGCTGTGTTTTTGTTTTTTTTTTTCACTGTTGTCCAGCATTGCCACGGCATGCTTTTAAAATAAACTGATTTTTATATAATTCAAAGCAGAGTGTTTTTTCTCTCTCTGCACTTGCTGTGTTGAGGGACAGAATGGGGTGAGAGAAGGCAGGGCTTGCCCGGACACAGCACTAACAGAGCAGCCCTGATAAATGACACCTGCTGAAGTGTATTTACACCTACTTAAGTGCACTTCTCTAGTGTATTCCTCCAGGACCTTTGTGGGCAACAGATCCCATGTGCAAGTCTTGGAAAACCTGTGGCAGTGAGGGGCACATTAGGAACTCCCATTTTGGTGGCCAACTTGCATACAGTTGATCAGTGAGTAACTGAGCCCTCTGACTGCTGCAGAGGGGCAGCTGGGGGCCTGCTCTTCATCTGGAGGGCCCTTCTAGCCCCATAGCTGTTGACAAGGATTCTTGGAGGGCACCATCTGCATCCCTGTTTTCAGATGCTTCCTGGATTAGCCCCCGTATTCCCTCAGACACCGCTGCCCCTTGTCCTTTTGCACTGGCTGAAAGGCGGTGGAGCAACGCGCCACTAGGGCAGTCTGATGTGCCCGCCATGGGGTAATCCGGGCTGACCGCGTCGTCGTGGACATGCACCCAAAGCAAGATGCTGCAGCTAGTTTTAATGAAGGCGAAGTAGCAAGAAAAGAGAAATTTCTAAAAGGAGGTTTTGTTTTTTCTTTTTTTTTACTAACTTAAAACATGTCAGAGAGGAGGGGAAGAGCCAGAACTTGAAATCTCAGCATGGGAACGTGCAAGAGTGCGTGACAGGCAACGAAGTTTAGAGGAGGAGAGTAGCCAGTAGTTCTTTGCCATAATAATGATTTGTCTTCATTTTCTTATTTTCAATGCTCTTTGAAAAGAGGAAAGTTAGATACTTTCCAAAACATTTTTTTCCCTTTAATTTTGTCTTTCCAACAAAGACTCTTACCTTATGCTTTGCTCATCATATCGGATATCTTAACTATCTTGAAACAATTTCTTGGGTTCTTATTTTCAAGCCACAGTCTTATTTATGTGCTAGGTGCTATTTATACTTATCAGTAAATGTTTTACTGACGAGAAAAGGTGTTCCTGGAGTAACAGTGAGCTTGGAACTATAACTGCTTTTCACCTGCCACTTCCTTCTTCATTGTCAATAGCTCGGAAGGTTTGCACTGCCCTTTGCATGAGCTGTGCAGAATTGCACAGCTCGGTTGCCATGTCATGACAGCGTGTTCAGAAATGTGTGGCAAAACAAGTTATTTTGCCCTTTTTTTTTTTTTTTTTTTTTTTTTGCAAGCTTTGATTTTGCAGTGCTTTGTCGTGGCTGGGCAAGAATTGGTATGCTTAATGCTGCTTCACTGTAACTACAGCTCTGTTTTTGGAAGCTTGGAAGGTTTACGTCTGTTTGAGAATTTATTTTGCAGCAGTATTTTGGGGCTCTTTTCAATCTGCAGATACACTCTGATGATAAACCAGAGGTTTTAACTGATGGATCTGGACAAGATGATGTGGGAAGAATGACCTGGCAAATACCCTGTGTTTGCATTTTGTAGAAATAATCAAAATGGAGGATCCAGCTCTGCTAAAGAAATAGAGAGATGATTTAGTGTTTTGGTGTAGTGGACTGACAATAGTATTGAAATAATCCTTTCTGTGCTCTGAAAGCATCCTAAATTATTTATCATTTCTCAGATTGTAATCTCATCAGCAGAATGCAAGTTTGTATATGATGCTACTAAAGAAGCTGCTAGTAATTCGTGATGTGTCTGTCATTTAAATAACCAATAACAGGCATCAAGTTCATATGACTTTTATTGGAGAGTGTGAAGCAAAGCCGGAATCCTCAGGGATGGTTAGATGTCTAATTCCCATTGATATTAATGCAAATCAAGTACATAAATCTCCCTTGTGAATCTGTGCCTTTGTGCCCAGACTTCCTGCCTGTCTGTGTTCCTGAAATGCCCAAGTGCTGTGTTATGATGATCACAACTTCTTCCAACAGGCAAAGTTCAAACAAGAAGGATGAATTTGTGACTGTAAAAGTCCTAGGGGAAAGTCATGGGACAAATCATGGCTTCCTGCAGGAGCAGTCTCTAGAGTTGCTGTTTGTAGCTATTGAATTCTCCCTCTTCTCTCCTAGCCCTTTCATCCGATGGTGAATTTGGAATGCTCCAGGGATTTCCGACCGTTCCTGTGTGCCCTCTACGCTCCGGTGTGCATGGAGTATGGCCGTGTCACCCTCCCGTGTCGCAGGCTGTGTCAGAGGGCGTACAGCGAGTGCTCCAAACTCATGGAGATGTTTGGGGTCTCGTGGCCTGAGGATATGGAGTGCAGCAGGTGAGCAGATTGTTTTTTCTGAATCCCAGTGTAGAATATTTTAAATGTGATATGTCCTATTACAAATGGCCTCAATTTCCTTTCTGTTTGCGTAAAAGCCCGTTTCCTGGGGAGGAAACTGAGTTCATATTTCTATCATCTGCCCAAAACATGAGTTGAAATTTTCTGTAGGCGACTACTGTAAACTCAGGGTGAATAAATATATCAATCTATTTTTCATCATCTTTGTCCTTTTCACTGACATCCTTTGGTCTAGTGTATCAAAATATAATGTGTGATATTGCTCTAAATGTCTCTGAGACATGCAAAATTGCTTTCACCAGAGATTAGTACCCTCTTTTCTATAGAGGTGCTGGCAGTTTTTGGTGAGAGTTTGAATCTCAAAGCTTTTTTTTTAGGGGATCTACCATGTATACATACTCTTTGTATACGAAGAGTAGTTTTCAGCTATACACTAAACAGATAACTTTACAGCCAAGTATTAGGTGATGATGCGCTCTAGTTGAAAGAGAAAGTACATGCAATTGAAAACAACATCTTTATGCTTTATTTTTCCGTAAATGACTCCCATAGCTAGTAAAATGCAGAAGCACAAACAGGAAGAGTTTCCCTTGAAGCTGGAGAGAAAAGAACGAAAAACAAATAAAACTCCTTTTTGCAAAAAAATAAGTCAGAGGAGACCTCTAGTCTGTGATAATCTGGATCAAAGATCAATTTAACTTCATGCTCCAGATAGATGCCTGGGCCCCTTAAGGCCCCCTATATTAAGACCATGTCAGTAGTGAAATTTCAAAAACAGAACCAAAACTAGCAAAACTTTGCAAAACTAGCAAAACTTTGCTGGTGCTGTGCTGGAGCCAGGATGGGAACAGTGACAGAGAAGCAGAGCTGCTTTGAGTCCCCCCAGGATCCCCTGCACAGCTTCCAAGTGTGGCTTCGGGAGCCCTCAGCACAGCATTAGGGCCTTGCCCGGTTAGAAAGATGTCCTCATGATAATTTTGATTTATTAATGCTAGCAGCAGTGATTTTTCATCTCATGAGCTCACTAGCCTGCCTGACAGCAGCTAGTGGGGATGCTTAGGGAAAGCATTTTACATCATCTGTAAAACGGTGCTTCCCTAGGCACCTCGTCTCAAAATTTAGAGACTTCCTGGGGTGGAGTTTGTATTTAAAGCCTTCGGTGGAGCCCTTTAGTCTGTTTAGTCTGCATTAGTCTGTTTTATGTTTAAAGCTATCTGATAGTTTTGACATCCACAGTGTTCTGTGATGATGAGTTATGGTTTGTTGATCTGTAGCATAGCATTTCATGGACTACGCAATATTTGCTTTGTCTTTGACTTCTCTCCAGTTAACGTGTCTAAAGCCATGGGTAAAGTCATGGTTTTTCTAGTCTTTGCAAAGTATTTGTATGTTTTCTCGTAAATACTTTTTTTTCTTGCTTTTTAGATTCCCCGATTGCGATGAGCCGTATCCTCGCCTTGTTGACCTCAATCTAGCCGGGGAACCCACCGAAGAGGCCCCAATGGCAGTACAGAGGGATTATGGTTTTTGGTGTCCTCGGGAGCTGAAAATAGACCCTGATCTTGGTTACTCTTTCCTGAGGGTACGAGACTGTTCCCCTCCTTGCCCAAATATGTACTTTCGTCGTGAAGAGCTCTCCTTTGCTCGCTATTTCATCGGAGTGATCTCCATCGTCTGCCTTTCTGCTACCTTGTTTACTTTTTTAACTTTTCTGATTGATGTCACCAGATTTCGCTATCCAGAGAGACCCATAATATTTTACGCCGTCTGCTACATGATGGTGTCACTCATTTTCTTCATTGGCTTTCTCCTTGAAGACCGAGTAGCGTGTAACGCATCTAGCCCTGCCCAGTACAAGGCTTCCACGGTGACGCAGGGCTCTCACAACAAGGCTTGCACCATGCTTTTCATGGTGCTCTATTTCTTTACCATGGCCGGCAGCGTTTGGTGGGTCATTCTAACCATCACGTGGTTCTTGGCTGCCGTGCCAAAATGGGGCAGTGAAGCAATCGAGAAGAAAGCCTTGCTCTTCCACGCCAGTGCCTGGGGCATTCCAGGAACTCTAACCATCATCCTCTTAGCCATGAATAAAATTGAAGGTGACAATATTAGCGGCGTATGTTTTGTTGGCCTCTATGATGTGGATGCATTAAGATACTTTGTTCTTGCTCCCCTCTGCCTGTACGTGGTGGTCGGAGTTGCCCTTCTGCTAGCTGGCATTATCTCTCTGAATCGCGTTCGCATTGAGATCCCATTAGAAAAAGAGAACCAGGACAAGCTAGTGAAGTTCATGATCCGGATTGGCGTGTTCAGTGTTCTCTACCTTGTGCCGCTCTTGGTTGTAATTGGCTGCTATTTCTATGAGCAGGCGTATCGAGGTGTGTGGGAGACCACGTGGATTCAGGAACGCTGCAGGGAATATCACATCCCATGCCCCTATCAGGTGAGGAAACCAGTGTGACGCACTCAGCAACATGGAACCCGGGTAAGCAGGGCATGTGCTGAGGCTTCCTTGTCATCCCTAACTGCAAGTGCTGCAATTCCGAGAAGGAAAAGTGCTTTGTTTATTTTTTTTGCTGTACTCCTATTATTTTAGTAAACTCATTTGGCCTTCTAGAAGAGTAAGTACTGTTGGAAAATTGTAGAGTTTTATTAGCCATTGTGTGCTTTTTTTATTATAGATAAAGCTCTGGGGTTTCTGAGCTTTACTGTACTTATATGTGATGTGAAGACACTATTCTAAACCGATTTAAAAAACAGGACCTAATGAGTTTATTTTTGATTGTTAGGTATGTATTAGAAGCTTTGCTCTGAAGGAATTATGGTGTTTAAACTGAGATGTCATCAGCCGGATTTTATTCTTTCTAGTTCTTGTTGCTCTGTAACTGTTTTGTTGCTTTGACTGCCCCGCAGGTTCTGGGTTCAATTTAAAAGCAGTCCATGCGTGTGTCAGAAACAGCCCAATCGAACCTTGATGTGTCTTCTGCAAAAAAAAACAGAGCTTACAAATCAGTTTATCTTAAAGAAGTTACTCTTACTTGCTTTGTGTGTTTAAATGAGTTATCACAAAAAAATAAGCTACTGAGAGTGCTACATATGAAGCTGTCCACTGTTTACTTCAGCATTATTTTGGAATTCTATTTCTTAGATATTTTCTGCAAATGATTTGAAAACAGCGTTATTTTAAGAAGTTTGTGCACCAAACATTTATTGTGCAGCTGTGGAGAGTGATATAAAAATGGTGATACTTTGGATCTAAAGCAGTTAAAATACCAGCTGGGTTATCAAAGCTAGCATTTTAATGCCATAAAAATATCACTTAAGGGATTGGAGTAGTTTATATAGCTTGATAATAATCCTTTCATTACCTTTTAACCCTTTTTATTGTTTTCTCTGTTACATTTTATTAGGGTGAGACTCTTCCCTCCCATCCAATGTGTGAGCACTTTTATAGCAGGAAATGTCTATGAATGGGTGTATTCAGTTTCATTTGCTTGATTTGCTCTTCACTGCTGTGGCTTTTAATAGTTAAATTGATTGATGCCTAAAAAGTGAGGAGGACAAGCACTTTTCACTTAGTTAATTTAAAATACCCGCCATACGCCAAGCTAAAATGTGTATAGAAATGTGCAGAAGGAAGGGGGTATTTCTTTCTTCAAATGTAGAACAAAAAAACTATTTTAAACATTAAATCTTCCAATACTTAAGGACCAAATCCTGAATAGTGAACAATGAAAATGTAGTAAAGGGCTACTCAGATCTCTAGAAAACCATTAACATAATGGTCCAGTAGGAATCAAAAGCACAATAATGGTTTCATTCACATCAAATTGGGTTGAAGGACCCATGGACCCCAGGGAGTGTTAGAAGGGTTTTTATTCTAACCCTTCCAATTTTTTCTTCAGCTAAACATGCTCCCCCAATTAAACTACCCAGACTTATAATTGAAACAGATTTTCAAGGCAGTGGGGGGAAAGAAATCATTTTATCCTTGGATAGTGCTAGCAAAATGAATTATTAAAATAGATAATTTAAATCGATTTTAAATCTTTTTAAGCATTTGTTTTATTTACCTTCATATCAAATACTGGAACATCAGTTTCTGAGATTGGACTATCAGCTTCTGCCATAGTGGAAGGGTCACCTTCTATTCCTCCAGCTTACCTCCAGCTCCCCTTTCCTCATCTACACCTGCTTTTCCTATTCCAGGAGTGCTGGGAGACGTTGTGGAGGGAATATTCCTTCCCCAAATCTTCATTAGTACGGGAAAAAAACAAAAAACCAACTCCTGTGTTGAGAGGTGAGGTGTGTTTAGCATACGTGCAAGGAGCCTGATGTGCGGAAGACATTTCTCTGCACTTCCCCCTGTGCAGGGGAGAGGTGCTGGCGTGGAGCTCAATTAAACACGTTTGGCATAGTGAGGAATTCCGGGAGGTGAGTGTTTTCTGTCAGCCTCGACAAATCTCTTAATGCAGTTTAAAAAAAAAACAAAACACAAGATTTCTAAATTAGATCATCCTTCTTTGAATGGAAATGAAGGGAAATTAACGGAGATGTTACCAGAAATAATTATTTTTATGGCTTCTGCTGCTAAGTCTATTCCCAGTAATGGCAGTGATGTAATCAGTTTCCAGGCAGTATTCCTCCTTCGTGAAATAGCCGTCCACAGCAGCCTGAAAAGGGTTTTACCCACTCCTCTTCATTTTCCCATTCTTTTCCAAGTGAAAAAAAAAAAAAAAAAAAAGCGCTTCTGTAATCTGGATGCTTTCTACACTGTAATATCCAAATGAAGAGCTGGATTTTACGTTGCTATCCCATTTTTTCACTTGTCCCCTTCAAAAATAGAATAATTGGCCCAAGTGAAAACAAATTAATGCGCCTTTTTTTTTTTGTGCAAGAAAAGTTGATGCGATACAAAATAAAATTAAATTTCACTGGTTACAGAACCTAGATGCTCCATCGTGAACATGTAGCATTTTAGCTGGAGCTGTGTGTCCAACCTGGAGAGCAAAACTCACAAATAGAATCTTTTCAATGGGAGTTTAGCACAATTTTATATGAAGATAAAATGCAGAAATGAGACAAGGAAAAAGAATAGGTCTCCTAAGAGACTTGTTATAAAGATTCCCAGTAAGATTCCCAGTAAGATTCTGCATGTTCTGAGTGTTCATCAGGTCCAAGCTCCAGGTTTTGTTACTGCTTGGAAAGTGCCCCCTGGAACCGTATTTGGTATCATCTCCTTAATGCTTTTAACCACACAAAGGAAGTTGCAGGTTCTGATCTACTGGGGATTTTTTTCTATACTACAATTGGTTTGGCTTTTTAGTCTATAATTCAGAACCTATGATTTGCTTTTAAAATGTCTCTCCTCTCTCACTTTGCATTTTCTGCCTTGTGTGCCAGGAGAGTATCCTGCTAAGGCAGCCAATTCAGATGAAGTGGTGGATGGGGTTAAGATTTTGCCCAGTCAATTCCAGATGCCCCAAAGCAGGAACTTCTTTTGTATCAGGTATCTTACATCTGAGATATCTGATGTAAGGAAAAAAAGAAGTTAAAAGAAAATCAAAGTTTGGAGGACCTAGAGCTACTGTTAAAAATTCTTGCCCAAGGTCTCCATCTGTCTCCATCTGAGCCAGTCATTCTGTTCTCCTTTATTAGGTAATGGAAGAAAAGAGGCATTTTTGTAGTGATTCATTGGACATTTTATCAGATGAATCATTCCCCAACTTGATATTTAGCTTGTTTGAGGCAGTCACATTTTCTTTAGGGGCATGTATTTATGATGGAATTTTTGCCACAAAATTTTGAGGAGGTTTTGGAGGGGGAGTCCAGGAGGAGAGGGATTTTTTTGTTTTCCAGTCTCTCTCTTTCAAAGTCAGGATATGCTCACTGTGCCCCAGCAGAGTCCTTTTGGACAGAAAGCTTTGTAATGTGTTTTCTAAAGAAAACATGTTTTTTATGCCCAAAGAAAGGGCATAAATAAGGCTGCAGTACCACAAGGATACAGAGCTGTATTTTGGGATCGCATGGACAGATGATTTTGCCTTCTAATATAAAACATCCCTTGACTAATGACGAGTTAACTCTTAGAAATGATGCTATAAGATGTAAGATTAAATGTCATCCATTTCGGCGACAAAAAATAGTCATTTTGACCCTTTTCCTCCCTCCTCCTCTCCCCTATTTCCCTCCAGGAAAGTCCTGCTCTGTAATAACATCAAATGGGTTTTTACTGAAGACGGGAGTTCTCGCTCTCTCCCTTGTGGTCATTGGTGGTGTCAGAAAGAAAAGAGAGGATTAGTTGTGGTTACCTAAGTTACCAAAACCTTAAATGGAAAGAATGTTTTGGTTATGGTACCCCTTGTCTGTGCGGGGCAGTTACGGGTATCCAAAGGAGAACAAAACGCTAGCTCGATACTGTATTTCTGCTTGTTTTAAAATGATACCGCGTTTTATTTATACACTGAATAAAACACAGTGCCTGAGCCCCCCGGAGCGCCCGGCAAGCGCAGAGCGCGCAGAGCCCATCGCAGACACCCTCCGACACCGGCACGGGCTGCTGCGTTGCAGGTTTTGCAGCTATCTCTCTTTCATTCCCTCCAAAATAGAGGAAAACCAAGAAAGCTTCGCTTAATAAAGGTAAATCTTTAAGTGTAGACACAGAGCTGTATTTAGATTCCATTTTGGTAGCGCAGAATAAATGACTATCCTTTCTTTCCCTCCTCGGAGTCACGGGTAGGATTTGGAAGTTGCCTTCGTGCTGAGCTTGGCGCGGGCCGGAGCAGCTCCGCCTGCGCCCCAGGCTCTGCCTGGCCTGGCCTTTCCCATGGCCGCGTTGCGGGGACGTGTCACCCCTGGTGACACGGCCTTTCTTTTCATGCCCAAGTGCTTGGGAACAATCGCACGCACAGGCCACGAGGAAGAACAGCTGGCGCTTGCAAACGGCCTGCGGAAAGTGGGGACGAGAAGCAAGCGCTGCAACGTCGAGCTCGCTGTTCCGCGGGGCAGATGAAGTTGGGCTGGAGTTTCTCCGTTTTTCTTTGACAAAATGTACTGCGTTTTCACATTTTCGGACTTTTCTTCCCTATTTGTTGCCACTGTCTTTTTCCATGCAAAATGTCTCAGCTGTTTTTCCATCTGCGTGACAAGGGCTCCTGGGAAGCGCTGAGCTGGGTGCAGAAAAGAGGCTTTGTTGGGAAATGGCTTTGCACCGTCTGTGTGAGGCACAGGCAGGGAGAGAATTAGATACGGAGATGTCTAGAAATCTGCGTTTCCCCTCCCCTCCCTTTCCCTTGGTTATTGTTTAGAGCTGCTCTTAGAAGAGCTAATGGAGTTGCTTAAAGCTGCCCTGAGGAATCGCTTCTTCTTGGGTGTAATTATGCTGCCCTCAGGGAAAAAAAGGAAAGATAAAAACATATTTTTCCATGTTGCGTTTACTTGGAAGAGACCGAGCAAATCTGAATGATGAATTAGACTCCTTTCAAAAAGAAAAGCAATATTAGCTCAGAAAAAAAAAATATTAATCACAATATTACTCCGTGATTCAGTTCATTTCTCCTACTTATTTCAGCTGCTTAAGAATAGATTCAAGCTAGTTTGTTGGACTTTGCCTTTCTGGCATTAGTATGAGCGGTTTTGCTTGGCCTTTGATAAATGCTGCCCAAGATGTGATGTTTGCTCCTATCCGACTGGCCTGCATCTGATTTCCAGGCGTTAGCATCCCGAGGGAAGCTGTCGTTGTGCTCGCAGGACTCGCAGCTGGCAGGTTTCGTAATTGGATTGACTGAGCTCGGGACAAAGGGAAGTGCTGATTTCCCAGCCCTGATCCGTAGACAGGTTGATTGGCACATGCACCAATCCAGGGCTCCTCAGGGTCGTCTTATTTTCCTTTTTATTCAGCATTTTGCAGAAGGTGACTTGCAAAAGCAGAGCAGAACTTGCTATTTTTGAGCTCTCAATTTAATTTCCTTCTCTTGTTTTTGATTTTTTTTTCTCCTTATTCCAGTGTGCTGTGTGTGCAGCTGCCTTTAATCCTGCTTATTTAGGAAGCTTTCTTTTGCCAGTGACCATTTTAGCTGCTACTAAAAGTGGCAGCAAAAAGGCACTGTGCTGCTTGGCACTACTGCGCTTTCGTGCCCTTCTTCCTATGCTCGCTTGGTTTTCCCAAATACCTTTATTTTCCGCAAAATTGTTAAACATTAGCCCTGGAAGGAGGCTTACATTGAAACATCATTGCTCCCAGGCCTAAGCAGCTCTGACAGTGATGCTGCTGACAACAGATTTCCTCCTGAAAGCTTCAGCTTTTCCACGAAATTGTAATTCCAATCACCATATCCGTAATACCAGAGGGCATAATATGGGCAAGCGGCTCCCGCTGTGAGCGTTTTGAGAGATTTCCTTAATGGTGGGATGCAAAGCAGCTCGGAGCACAGGCTCGAAACGTATAGAGACAGAAAGGGAGAAGAGGGAGAAGCTGTTGGGTCCCCTCTTCAGTCAAACAACCTGGTTTGAGGCCTGGGATCTTATTAAGTGAAGATTGTACTTAAAAACAATAGACTTACCTGGTGATGGAGCAGACTTCAGTATAGGAGTGCAGTTAAGCTGCAAGTTTGGTCCAGATTTCTGCCACCAAGTGGGGTGTTTGCCTTGCTCTTGGTGAATGTCCCCTTAGCTCAGACATGGCTGGGCTCTGAGCAGGAGGTCTGCAAGCATCTCTTTCATTTTTCAAGTCAGCTTTTGTTGCTTTTTTTTATGAGCATTTTTGAGATTTTAGACTGGGAGAAGTTTTAAGCAGAAGTACAGAACGAAGAATCAAACTCTTCATGCTGCGTTATTTGCACGTTTACCTTAAAACAAGCAAGCAGTCTCACATCATCTACTTCTTACAACTGCATTTCCAGCAGTTTTGTGGGGTGACAATTACAAATTCAGATGCATTATTTGCACAAATACAGTATCGCCCCCAGCTTGTTTTTTTTTGTATGTTGCTGCACAGCTGCTTGGGACAAAAAAAAGAAAAGCCAAAAAATAAATGCAAAGCAATGAAGTGATGCCCCAAATCCGGTTCTGTTAGAGCCTGTTGCTGGAGCAGATTTTTAATGCACGTGTATTGTCAGCAGCAGGGCTGGCTGAAGTCGGATTGTCTGCGACGTTAGATTTCTCTTTTCCCTGATGTTTCATTCCCAACTAAGTGCTAGTAGCTGAAGTTAAAAGCACTCATAATTTTCTCAGCAGGGATCTGCCAGCCTCCCCAGCCGTGGGACAAATGTGCCCGGTGCTCTCTGCTGCGGTGACCTCTTGGTGTCCCCAGTTTGACGGACGTGCCAATAATTCAGGCTGGCGTCTCTGGATCTCGGAGCACGTTAGGTGTGTCCGGCACCGCGCTCAGAGGCCATCGGGTTGCCGATGAGACTCGGAGCAGTGATTTTGTTGCCCCGTCGTCGCCTCTATCACCCAGAACCGCTGACACAGAAGCACTGCTGAGATGAAAGCAATTTCAATGCGTATATTTTTCTTATTTTTAGAGAGCTGGAATCTACGTAAGAGAAATTGTAGTAGATATAGATTGTTTGTTTGTTTTTCTCCATCTTTTTCCTTATACCTCTGGATGGCTCTTGCCTTGACCTGAAGTCTTTCCCCAACCGGGGACCTTTTGTGTCAAATGGCTACAGTTCATCCAAAAAGGGGTATAAATGAGAGGGACTGAAATGAGGAATGTGTCCAGGATTAAAAGCTGCTTCTTGTATTCCAGAGGCAAGAGGAAAGCTAAAATGAGCTGGGAAAAAAAAAAGACCAAGGCAGGTGCTTATGCAATGGCACTAATTACAAGCCGTGGCCAACACAACACTTAAGAAATTAGTTACTTTCGTTGGATGTTATCTTCCGCATCAAGATAACCCCACAAACGGCAAGAGCTCCCTGTGGCTTCGTGGTGAGACTCTGATGAGCTCGAGATTCAACTTGCCCTCCGTAACCAGGATGCTCTCCAAGGGTGCTGCTCCCCACATACTTTTTAGCCACTTAGATCTAATTTTTGAAATGTAATTTTTGAAAAAAACTAGTGTTCTGGATGAGTTACCCCAGCGAGATGGACGCTCAGGACCTGGGCTGCCCTTTGCTGGGGGAAAGAGTTTCCTCTAGAACAGCCTGTAGCCAACTAAGGTGGTAATTTCATAAGCTCGTGTAATTGTGTTTTATTGATTTATTTGTTTTTAACTTGGCTCACGTTTCAAGCTCCCTGTTCCTGGTCTACGTCTCGGACAGCCCGATCGCTTCTCTTTAATTTCCATTCCCCCTATATAGCGACACCATATTTAACTAACCACCTCTGCAGCATAGCGAGTAGCACTTTTTTTCCTAATTATTTAAATGACTTAATTGCCTTACTGCGAGCAACGACAGTGATGAAAATGGTGATGAAGGTGAGAGGTGGGTTCCCGTTCCCATTCCCGGCGCCTCCCGGGCAGGGCGCAGGGGCCGTCCCTGTGCTCCCGTGTCCCGCGGGCGGCGAGCTCGTTAATTTGCAATCCCGGGAGCGAGGCGGCTGGTTGCACAGGCAGCTTTGTGGTGCAGGACTCCTGCGGACACCGAGATGGCAACGGGAAGAGCTCAGATCTTCCCGGCGTGCGAGGCGCGGGCGCCGAGCTGCTCTGCAACGCTCCGGTGCCGCTCGCGGCGGCTGCGGCGCTGGGGCTTCGGAGGCCGAGCGTTATCAGCGCAGCGTAGGCCCTCTAAGAAGAGGCCAGTGCAGTCGTCGTGAATAACTGCCAAGTGTGTCTGAGACAGCCATTTTAAACCTGGTGAACTTCCCGCGGGTTATTTGGGAGGTAAAGTCAAGTGCTACGTGTAGTTTTATGGTACTCGGCATAAGTCAGCGGCTGTAAAGTGTTTTGTGGAAAAGAGAGTTTAAAATACACTGCAAAATCCTAATGACTTCACTCTCTCCCCTTTTAAAATTGCATCAATGTTTAGCTATCAGGGATTATTTTTTAATGAACTTCTACATTTGTGACACACAGTATCAAATGATGCCAATTTTACCCATTTTGCTGTTGTCCTCATAGAAACACGGCCAAATTTTCATTCGCAGCTTCTTACTGGAGAGAGACTTGCTCCTACAATGCTGTTTTTTAAACGAAATCTCATTGCTGTTCTTGCCATCTCTCCACTTCCAAGCTGTGTATTCCCATGCACTTCAATTCTGGTACTTTTTAGGTTGAAATAGTATTTCACTCTAAGCTGAAATATTTCTGAAAGCATGAACAATAAATGTGGACTATTTCTTGAGATGCTTCCCCATATCTTCACTTTTAAGGAGGTGTTTATACCCAAATCTGATAGTATTAATGAAAACTATCTATTAGCTCAAACATATTTTCTTATATTCTGACCCTTTAGAATCACAGATTAAAAGCACATCAGATGACCATAATTACATATAAGCCTATAAGTGTTCCCATTTCTCTTTGTTTCTGTAACATCCGAGGGTATGAAGAATGTTCGCAAAATAGCAGAAGTCCTGCTGAAAAAATAAACATTATCCTTATTGACAGGACTTACTCTAGACCTGAATATTCTGGGAATTGCAGTGGTGTCATAGATGAAAGCAGATAAATTAACAGATGTTCTTGGAAAAACATTTGTGCTTGAGGAAAGTAGCATGGAAAGTCTGGATAATTCAGGTGAAATTAAAATTTCATGTCTCAAATATATCTAAGCGTGCCCAACTCTGGGATGTGTCACTGTTGGAAATTGTGCTTTTTCCTTTGCCTTAATATCCGTGCAGGGTAGCAAAAGCGAAAATCTCCTGGATTTTGTTGCATGAACCCCAGGCTAAACACGAGTGAATATTTGCAGGGGTTTAGTGCTGTTAAAAACCATCCACTCGTTCTGTTCCAGTGCCTCACTCTTGGCATGACAGAATCGCCCAACTCCTGGGAAGGGGACTTGGAGCCTAACCTAATATTTTCAATTTATATTCCTGGGAGAGTAGCTCCAAGTTTTGCTTTCCTTGCATTAATTATTCATAATATATTTGTTATTAATGCCGTGTAATTCGCAGCTGGACGTCATTTAGAGCCATCACTGCAGTTTTAACGATTATTGAGTCTGCCGCGTCCTGCTACTCGAATGGTTTTCTTTGCGCAGACTTTCTTTCCAGAAATGTATGCAATGATGTTTAATAACGAGTTGCCAGAGCATGGCTTGGTTTTCCTCTCATCTGAAGGCATTTTTTGCATTTCTTTATTTTTCTTCCCGCCTGGAATTATTTTTAACACTCTGCCACCCTTTGCTCCCTTGTTTCGGGATGTTGTCTGGGAGATGTGTGTGTGGCAACATTCTGGGAGTGTGTGGGATCAAAGGGATCACCTGCCCCTTTGTCTTGGATCTTCTCTTCCATGGATCAAGGGGATCCTAGAGGTAGCAGCTCGGCGGGATGCAGCTCAGCCGTCGTCCCTCTCTGCTCATCTTCAAGGCTTCTTGTTTCTTCCCTGCTCTTGACCTTCCGAGGGGAAGCAGACGCGTTTCCTCAGGGATTCTAGGGTATAAATAGTATCTGTGAATACCTCCTCTGCCTCATTGTCAACCTGCCCCTTTTTGCATGGATATCAGAACATTTGCCGGAATGTGCGGCGTGAACTTCCCCGCACGCTCGGCCTCGTCGGAGCAGTGATGGATTTGCAGGAGCAGCAAAGGGAAGGGAGCGCGGATACAGCCCTCGGCTTGAGCAGAGGGGAGAAACGATCCCTGTCCAATACCCCATGGGGCGATTTAGCGGGACGCTTCCCAGCAGCAAAGGCAGCACCTGGGTTTATGTAGGTTAATTCTGTCAAAGAAATGAGTGTTCATGAGCTGCAGCCCAGAAATTACTTGGCGATTATTCAGGGCCTAGACAAAAGGCCAGAAATACCAATAGAGGCCGAGACCTCCCGGCAGTTGGATCTTTTGTTTCCCTGCGGTTCAGCCCAGCCCGTCGCGCTCTTGAGAGCTGTGGGACAAAGGGACCTTGTTGGGGTTGACTTTGGCTCGAGGTGGAGACAGTTATTTTGAATGAGCTAATAAGAGCAGCAGGGAGCCACGAGGGGCTTGCGTAATGTTGTTTTGCTTTCTCTCCTTCCCCTCTCTAGGTCACCCAGATGAGTCGCCCGGATTTGATTCTCTTTCTCATGAAGTATCTTATGGCTCTGGTAGTTGGGATCCCCTCCGTGTTCTGGGTTGGAAGCAAGAAGACCTGTTTCGAATGGGCCAGCTTCTTCCACGGGCGCCGGAAAAAAGAGTGAGTATGCGGAGGTAACTGCTCATTAGCTGAACACCGGCGGGTAAACTGGGCTTCCCTTGCCCAGGGAGAGCTTTTCATCCTTCTAGGGAGCCAAAGGCAGGAGCCGCTTTCCTGGAAATCTGCTTGTCAAAGTGGAGCAAGGGAGGGAAAGACACAGGGCAGCTCCTGAAAAGCCCCTAGAACCTGCCACGTATTTACCACAAATAATTGCACATTCTGCTTGCAAGTGTATTTATTAATCCTCTAAAGAATTAGGGTTCAATTGAATACTACAAATTTGCTGACATCGCCAGGTCTTTTAATGGAAATTAAACATAACTTTTTTAGCACTGATTGTCGTTATAAGCCCCTGTTGGTGCTTTTAACCTTTTCCATATAGACTAGACATTTGTATCAAAGCACAGTTTGATAAAGTGCCGGTGGAAATAGTGTATGGCTTAAAGTCAGAGCTTCATTTAGACTAACATGATGTCATAAACGTAGAGGAAAAAGTTACAATTATGTAATAACTACAAACAGCTGCTTTCATATGCATAAATACGGGCCTGCGAGTAGCTGTTTCAAAATAGATCCGCAAATACAGCAAGTGTTTAAGTAGCTGCTCTGTGGCTTCGACTTGTCTACCCTAAGCCCAAGCGAGCCATGTTGTGCGGAGCCGCCGCGAACGCTTCTGTAGTCAGAAGAAACCCCCGCAGGATCCACACGCGCAATTACCAAGGTGATTAATACGATTTCAGTACAGGTGTGTGCGTTTGGGCAGGACTCAGCCGGGGCTAGTTTGGAGGGGAGGAGAGCGAGATGGAGGCCGGGGGGCAGAGGCGGCTGCTTCCCTTCAGGACTGCCTGTAACCATCGAGTGCTCTGAGCGCGCGGAGGGCGCGTGGGGACGTCTGTGCCTCTTCCGCTCGGCCCGCGCTGCGCGTTGACCGCTCCAATCTGCTGCCTCGCCAGGGGGGTCAACGAGAGCCGGCAGGTGCTGCAGGAGCCGGATTTCGCGCAGTCCCTGCTGCGGGACCCCAACACTCCCATCGTGCGCAAGTCGAGGGGCACGTCCACGCAGGGCACGTCCACGCACGCCTCCTCCACGCAGCTCGCCGTCATGGACGAGCAGCGCAGCAAGGCGGGCAGCGTGCACAGCAAAGTGAGCAGCTACCACGGCAGCCTGCACCGCTCGCGCGACGGCCGGTGCGTTCCGCTCCCTTCCCAACGCGGTTCGCGCGAGCCGGGGGGGACGTCGGCGCGCGTCGGGGCCTTCCTTTTTGGTGTATTTGTCTGCTTATAAACGAATTTCGGTAACCAGGCGCGGCCCTATCGAAGTAAATAATAATAAAAGGTGCCTGCTCTAACTGGAGGTGTAATTAAGGATTAGATGGTAATTTATCATTGAGTGTTTGCTCACTTAACTATCAACAGTGTAAGAGTAAGAGGAGTAAGAGCTGAGCTGCATCAAGGGATGAAACAGTTTGCCTGGGGCCGCTGGAGCTAAACGGATGAGCTAAAGAGCAGCTTTTCTCATAAAAAGCAGAGGGTTGGTGTGTGTGCGCGCATGCACCGAGATGCATTTACATCCTTTGATGAGCGTGATGGTAGTAATAATAATAATAGTCACCGTCTCTCTTTGTGGATCAGCTACACGCCGTGCAGCTACCGCGGCGCGGAGGAGCGGCTCCCGCACGGCAGCACGTCCCGGCTCACCGACCACTCCCGCCACAGCAGCTGCCACCGCCTCAACGAGCAGTCCCGGCAGGGCAGCAGCCGCGAGCTGAGCAGCAACCCGCTGACCCACGTCACGCACGGCACCAGCATGAACCGCGTCATCGAGGAGGACGGCACCAGCGCCTGAGCCGGCGCCCGCGGGGGCCTCTCCGGCCAGCGTCTCGCTGGAGCCTTTGGCAGCCGCCGCTCGACAAGCGAAAAGCCGGTTGCCTCATTAGAACCTGTTTCAGTAGGTAATTATTTATTTGATGACTGCTGTTCTCCCATCAGAGGCTGAATTTCTTATCCTTGGTTTAAGGGAACGTTTTCCTCCCTCTGCCGCGTCCGCGTGGCAGCGCCAGCCTCCAGCGCGCTGGCAAGGGCGCGTTGGGAGCAGCACGGGGAAACTCCACGGTGAAGAAATTCTGCCTCGTTTTGTCTCCGCGGCGCTCGCGGCACGTCAAGCACTGTCTAAAACACAGGCATTTCTAACCCCTTACACTGGAAACGCAACAAGGAACGAGCCCTGCGCAGGAGAGGAAGCTCCGGGCTCCGCTCCGCGCTGTCCGGGCTCCGCTGTGGGGATGGGGTGGGAAGGGGGGGACACAGAAGGGCGGGGAGGGTGATTTTTGTATAACTTGTCCTTGCTTTTTTTTACAGAATACTATTTAAATTTTCTACTTGTTTACAGTTTGTGTAGGGAGAGATGGATTTTAAACCCAGTTATCTAGATAATGTTCAGCCACTTATTTTTAGATGGATGTACAGAAGCTGAGATTGCCTGTTCCTGGTCTATTTAAAAAAAAAAAAAAAAAGAGGAAAAAAAGAGAAAAACGGAATTTGTCACCCAAATGGCCACATGCAGCCTCTTACAAACGGAACAAATCCTGTCCACCCCCTGGGCTTGGGCCAACATGAGATTTAACTGGAGCTCTTCCTTGCAAAATCCCAGCCGCTTTCAGCGAGGGCTCCCTTTCCACGGGAGCGTAGAAAAGGGTGGAAAAAATCACAACTGGAGCTCTTTCATTTTTTTTCCATTCCCAACTGTAGGTTCAGAGGGGAGAAGTCTCCGTTTTTGCTCTGGGGTAAATTGTGTGTAAATAACTTATGGTGTGGGGTGCATCAAGCCGCCGTTGCCGCCGCGGGATGCGGATGCGGCTGTAGCTCCTCGGAAGCACCTACAGTTGAGGTCCCTTCACTGCGCGGAGATTCCGATTGCATTTAAACCTACCTCAGTAATTCCTCCAGATCGTTGCTGGGAAAGGCTTTTTTTTCCCCCCGTCCTTCCATAATTCCCTGTGGTATCTTTTCTTTCAACTGCAGCGATGGTTCCACTTGCTGAGAGTCAGGGAGGGGAACGATGTAGGTGTTAAACGCCCCTCACTTGATGTTTGTCAGTCTGCGAGGCTGAATCCTCCTGGATTTGTGTTGTTTCCAGCTGGGTTTGTCCAAACTCTTCCCTGTTCCGGCATTGTCTATGGTGGGAGGACGTGCGGCGCTCCTGTCACCCCAGAGAGCTGCCTAAAATGTAAAATGCTCCTTCTGGATGGGGCTTTTCCACCGTCGCTATCCGCGATCCCTCCTTTTTATCTCCAGAAGCGGAGTCGCCTCCTGCTCGCTCGGTATTCCCGCGAAACTCTCCTTCCTCCGCTTTCAACACCTTTTGCACAAGGTTGTTGCGGGTTCCACGCGGCAACTCTTCCTGGCCTGGACGTGGTTCCCTCTGCTGCCATATCCGCGGGTCTTTGCCTCCCAAACCTCCCCATTCGGGGGCTCCGAGGCTGCTTGGTGCCGAGTGAAGCCCCTCGGAGCAGGGTGCCCGAGCACTCCCAAGGCTCGGGAGGTTCCTCCCGTCCCTTCGGCTTCGCCGCTGATGGGAATGCCGCAAATCTGAGGCGTTGCTCCTTAAAAGTACTTCAAAAAGAGCCGCGCTTGCCTGTACCCCAGCCCGCTCCCGAGTGCTCCGCGTTTCCCCACCACCTGGACCTGGACGTCGCTGCCTCCAACGCAGGATTCGACAGGAGGCTGAGGCTTCGCGGAGGGCTGGGGACGGAGCCCCACGACGGGGCTTGGGGATGGGTTTCTGCGTGTTGTGAACCTGCCGCAGGTCCGGGACGCTGGAGATCCCGGCGCGCCGGAGCGGAGCGGCGGCCCCTGGGCGCGCGAGCCGCCCGCGGCTCTCGGCAGCCGCGTTTACAGTAGCGCCCTGTCCCTTTCGTAACGTCTTGGTTTCTAGCACTTTACCTGGGCGCGTGCGAGCGGAGCCTCTCGTAGCGGGTGTACATTTTAGCTTTAGCCCTTGGAAAGTTTCTAATAAAATGGTGCAAAAAGAGGCCCGTGTCCTTGTCGCCAGCCGCGCGTGGCCGCTGCCCGTGCTGAGTGGGGGGACGGGTTGAACTGTCCCGTTTCACCCCAACGGACGGGCCTCGCGACACATCCCGACCTCGCTGAGGACGCCGGATCCTGGCTGCCACCACGATGCGCTTGGAGCAGCTGGGGCTCCAGTGCTGCCGGCGGGGGGGACCGCGGACGAGGGGATTTCGGGGCTGTTCCAGGCTCTGGGCTCTCATCCTTCCTGCCCTTCCTGCACGGCATCTCCAAGTCCACCGTGGGCACCAGGAAGCTGGGGAGTGAGCCTGGAACCAGCCTGGAAAGGAGAAGGAGCCTGAACAGCTTCTGGGGGCTGAACCCCCTGGTCGAAGCATCGGCCACAGCCTCCTCGGATACTCCGGGGTGGGAAGGGGGCAGCCAGAGCCGGCTGTGAGCCTAGCACCCCCTAAAAGCTGTGGGAAGAGCAGGATCCGCCCGCTCCGCCCGGCTCAGCGGGATGTGCAGTGCAATAGTGCCACCCCGCGCGCCGCCGGCACCACATCCCGACAACGGATGCGCCGGGCCTTGCACACCCGGATCCTGGATTTGGGGGGCACCAGGATGGGGACGTGTTGGACAGGCCCCTGTGGAGGGAAAGGGGGGGTCCCCTTGCGCCCCAGTGCTTTGTATCCCGGCACAATCCCATACGGCCCCACGTGCAGGAGGGAGGAACCTGGGGAATCCTGTTGCTGTCGGGGCAGAGCCATCCCCCCTGCTCCGAGGGGAATGGCTAATCCTTCGGGAATAGCCATCCCCCCTGCTCTGAGGGGAATGGCTAATCCTTCGGGAATAGCATCCGCAAGCCCCCTAGCCTCCGCCTGTGCTGCAAACGCGCTTGCCGATGAGCTGGTTAAAACCCAACGGGAAAGATTAAATTCCCCTCCGGAGCGGCGAGCGTCGCTTCCACAGCACCGCGGGTGCAGAAGCTGCCCCATCCCTGTGTCCTCCACGCAGGACCCGGGCGACACCGGGATGTCCCCAGCCCTGCAGGACCCTCCTCGCTCCGGGGCGACGTGACTGACGCCCTCCCCGTCACCCCTTGACGGCTGCTCCGGGCACAGGGGCCGTCCAGCCGCCTCCGGCCACCTCCTGCTCCGGCCATCCCGCATGGAGATGTTCCAATGCCAAAGGCGGGACCCTTCCCTGTGGTTTCTCCCTGGAATTCGTCCAGAAGCAGAAAACGGGGCAGTTTGTGGGCGCAGTGCTCCGCGCAGCAGCTGCCGTTTATCCGGATTATTTATCCTGGCTCTTCCAGCAGCGTCCATGGACGCAACGTCTCCTGCTGGAGAGGAAGACTCATTAACACGGAGCTGACCTTCCTCCGGCCAGACGTAATGTATAGACAAACATATAGCCTGACATATAGACATAAACACTCGCCAACAGGTGCTGATGCATCCGACCTCTGCTCTCCCTGGGGCTTGGCTGGTGCCACCTGCCTGGTCAGTGGCCGGTGACAAGTCTCTGTCACCTGGTTGGTGGCGGGTGGTTGGTGCAGGTCCCTGTCACCTGGATGGTGGCAGGTGCCGGGTCCCTGTCCCTGTCTCCCAGTCAGTGCTGGGTCATTGCCAGGTCTCTGTGTCACCCGGTTGGTGCCAGGTCCCTGTCACCTGGTGGGTGGGTGGTGCCAGGTCCCTGTGCTGGCACCAGGACCAGCCGGCAGTGCAGGCACAGGTCCCTGTGTCACCTGGTTGGTGCCAGGTACTGGGTCCCTGTGTCACCCAGTCAGTGATGAGCGGTGAGTGCCGAGTCCCTGTGTCACCTGCTTGGTGCCAGGTCCCTGTGTAGCCTGGTGGGTGCCGGGTCCCTGTCCCTGTCGGCCGGCTGGTGCCAGGTCCCTGTCTCTATCACTTGCTTGGTGCCGGATCCCTGTGGCCCACTTGGTGCCAGGTCAGTGTCGGTCCCTATCCCTGTGGCCTGCTCAGTGCTGGGTCCCTGTCCCTGTCACCCGCTCAGTGCCAGGTCCCTGTCACTGCGGCCCGCTCGGTGCCAGGTCCCTGTCCCTGTCACTGCAGCCTGCTCAGTGCTGCTTGGTGCCCGGTCCCTGTCCCTGTCGCTGCAGCCCACTCAGTGCCCGGTCCCTGTTGCTGTGGCCCACTTGGTGCCAGGTCCCTGCCCGTCGCTGCGGCCCGCTTGGTGCCGCTTAGTGCCGGGTCCCGGTCCCTGTGGCCCGCTCGGTGCCACTCGGTGCCGGGCCCTGCTCCCCGCGGCCCGCTCGGTGCCGCTCGGTGTGGCTCGGTGCCGCGTCTCGCTCCCTGTGGCGCCGCTC
>VZSV01000197.1:611852-625809 GCA_013398735.1 Nothocercus julius | reverse complement strand
TTTTTTAAATCCTACATCCTGGATTCATTTCCAGACTGCAGTTTTCTCTCGTGCAGGTGGCTTTACAAGTGGGACACTGTTCCTTGGGACGCTGTTCCTTGGGACGGCCCCCTGCACAGAGGCGAAACCCTTCAACCCGACGAGTTTCCCAGAGGCTTCCCAGCCTTTTCCATCCCCAAATCCTGAGTTTGGAGGCTGCCGGGGGGGCAGTGATGACCTTGTTTCCTTGTATTGTTTCGAGGGAGGCCCGTCGGCTCTTGCTCCAGCCACCTCCGTCCTCCACTCCCACTGCTGCCCGGGATCCTGTGGGGACCTGGCTGGGAGGGAAGGAGACTTGTAAGGGTGCAGTAGTTACGCCCTGAAAACTGCCAGGTTGTCCCCTGGTGACAGCATGGACTTATTTAAAAGACAGTTACGGTACTGTGCGGCCAAGGACAATTCCTCCTAACTCCCTCTGTAGAGGAGCTTTTTTCTTGGAATTGTCCTTTGGACTGGAGACGCTGGAAACAGGGTAGGGAGGAGCATTTCTGCTCTTCCCCTTTGAGCTCGTTCAAATCTGCCACCCCGAGCTCCGTCATAAATCTCCCCACGGGAATACAGAGACAAGACATTCATAATTAGGGGTGCTGGGATATTTCTGACGTGGCAGGTGGCATCTTTAGGTGCAGCTGCCCCTCTGCAGGGATCGGTGTGAAATCCTCGGCAGCCAAGCGGGAAGCATTTCTGCTCCCAGTAGTGGAGGCTTTTCAAGGAAAAGGAAAATTGGAAGGAAAAATCATGTTGCGTCCCCTAAAGCTTTGCATTCTTTCTGGCTTAAGCCCAGGAGTTTTAAGGTGCCCTTCTGTTATAAAGAGTTTGCGCTGTGCTGGAAGAAAACAATTGAATAATAGTTACCTGCTTCCTGCAAATAGCTCTGGCTTAGCCAAGCTGCCTCCTAGCAAACTTTAAATGAGGAAAAAGAAGGAAAAACTTTGTGACTGTGATGGAGCATGGGGAATGTTAGTCCCCAGGGGTCTGTGTCCCAGCGGCCTGAGGGCTGGGAAGTAACAGCTTTGGTCTGTGATGTGACAAATGTGACTTTACGGTTCAGGCTCCGGTGACGGTGTGTTTTGGATGTAGGGATTTTTCCGTAATAGGACTGGGCTCTTCCCGGCTCATCTATGCATATTCTTCATTTTTGTCATGCAGTTAAAATAATTGGAGGGCTGGTGATATTTGGAAGGGCAGTAGCCACCGAGGAAATGATGAGCTTGGGTTTAGTCAGTCAAATCATATAAAGATTAAGAGTGAAAATAGCGGAACTTGTCACTTCTGAGGTAGCGTTTTGCAGCCTGGGCTCAAATCCATCACCTGGAATCAGGAGACACTGGCAGGATATTCATCATTCATCAGCAAAAGGCGTCACAGCAGGATCATTTCACTGTAATTCATCACTTCACCAAGCTCTGAACTTAAGCAGGGGCTGGAGAGAGGCTGAGGGGAACCGTTCTGCCTCTGGTAACAAATCTTTGGCCACCTGAGGACTTTCTGGTCGTTGTTTTGTCACGTACTGTATTGCTGTGAAGGCCACGTCAGCAGGAGAGCCCAACCCTGTGATATGTTGCTTTGAAAAATGCCATTTTTTATGTTGGAGAAACTTATTTGTGTCCCTTGTGCAACCAAAGCTTCACAATGTCTATGGAGATGCTGCAGTTGCTGGAAAGGAGGGGTCCTGCGCCAGAAGCAGGAGCAAATACGAGTGCTCACCCTGCTGTTAATAAAGTAAAAGGTTATAGCTTTAATTTCTGAGTGCAGTGTTGCTACCTGGGGATAATCTGTGCTCACTACTGAATTTCTCAGCTCCTTCCATCCTGGCCCAGCTTGACATAGGGATGCTAGTTTCTGTGCTCTTCTCTTGCTGTCCAGATGAGCCTTGTGATTACTCATAAAACCGTTCGGGGATCATCTGACCTCAGGCTTCCTGTTTCTCGATGCCAAAGACAGAGAGCCTCCAAATGAGGCTTCTCTTATCACTCTTCCAAGCCTTGTTAAAAGCAAAACATAATCACAATGGTGGTGACTTCAGTTAATGAAAGAGAGGGGAAATTCTTCAGTGGTTGGAGCAGCTCTCTAAAAAGGAAATTACAGGACCTGAGGAATAAAAGGGATTAGTGAGTTGGAGCTTTTCCCATACATGTTTTATCACTGACCTGGGTCTGACTTAACTGAATGGAGCTCGGGCCTTGGGGATTGTCTGCTAGGATTGACAGCGATGCTTCCCAGTTTCGCCATCATGAGTAGTGGTGTTTTCCTATAAAATCAGACAGAAACACTTCCACGTTTCTCACCCCGCTTGCGTGCATGTGTCTGCACTGCCACAATGACTTTTGAACATCTTGGCCTCTCTCAATCCTGAGATAGGTCTTCAAGGGTAACGCAGGTGGCACAAGTTCATGGAAAACAGGCAGCCAGGCACGAGGGAGACGCAGCTCCTCGCTGGGCCCAAGGGAGAGGCGCCATTCAGACTTGCACGAGCAGATGCTGCAGTGTCTGCACGTGGGAGAGACGTTACAGTCAAAATTTCGATTAACTTCTGCACTAAGTGGCTTCTCTCAAGCCAGAGTGTTACCCTTGTGTTCCCTGGTAGATCCCAGGACCAGTGATGGCTGGCAGTCTGTATTTGTAGTAAAACTTACCAGTTTAAATCACACAGAAGTCAGGGCTCAGGGAAGAGTGGCTGGAGAAGCCTCGTGTCTCCAGCTCTGTGGGAAGTTGAGCTGCTCGCCTGCTTTCTTCAGAGAGTCAGCAAAGGACTTCAGCAAGTCCGAGGACTTGACAGCTCGAACATTTCCTTCTAGCAGGGTTTCTCTCGAGTCCTATTGTCTTCTTTTAACAAAGGCAAGAGCAAGAGCAAGAGAGAATTCATTTGATTTTAATAATAAAATACCTCCAAGGAGATGAAGCAGAAGAAGCTGTTAATGAGAGGAACAGGAGGAGATTAAAACCATATTCTCTCCTGCACACACACACATCCCTTCCCCTCATGCAGCATGGGAAAACCAAATTGAAAAGCAGACTATGCAAACTGGGATGAAAGGGGGGGAAAAAAGGCAATGAGTCAGCTATAATCCTGCCTGTTTGAGACAAGGAGAAACCTGCATGCCACTCCTGACACATCCTTACAAAAAGGAAAAAAAGGGAAGGATAATGCATCAGATTGGGGATGGTTTATAAGATATGCTGGGAGCGGTGTGAAAATTGCCAGAAGATACTTGAATGTTGCTGCCTGCGCAGAATGAATTGGAGGTTGAGTTGCAGCAATTTCAGTAACGCTTTGTATATTGAAATACAAATAGCAAGCAAGTCCAACCTTTGAATTCTTATCTCCTTGAGATGAAGAGCCAAATAGGCACCTTACAGAAGTGTCACCCATTTGAATCAGTTGCTGCTGACTTTCTTTTTGTGTACAGGATGCCTTACCGATACCTTTATCAGAGGGCTTTGAGAGTGTGTTGATTTTATTCTTCCTTTAGTAACTTGTTTCTAGCATTTTTTAAAAATACTTTGTCTGTTCTGCTCTCCTTTGGGGACCTCTGCTGAGCAGGGTGTTGGTAATTGAGCCACTTCATCCTTACATAGCAGCTTTCCTTCAAGAGTTTGTTATGAATCTGATTTTGTTTCATAGTTTTCATGCAGAACTTAAGGTAGTTCAGTTTGCTGGAGGAGAAACTGAGGTATGGAGTGACTCTGGGAATTTTCTCAGGGCTGCCTAATATATGAAAGGTGGAGAAACAGAAGCTAGAAACTGTGATTTACTGCCCTGCTAGCAGGTGGGAAGTGTTGCTTTTCTGTCCTGGCTGAAAACACATCAGAGGAAATGCAAGTTCGTGGCCAAAACTTCCTGTTGACTTCGGCAGTGCGCTCGCTTCACCCGTCCTGCTTCCTCTGCCAATCTCTGCTTGTGCAGAGAGGATAAAAAATCTCGCCAAAAGAACACGTCATTGGCATCCTACCCACTTGAGAGCTAACTTTTATACTCGCGTGAGAGCTTGCTTGGTAGATGAGGTTTCAGATTTCGGAGGAAATGCTCCAGGTATGAGATGTCTCTAGGTACTTCCCCAAGAAGCACAAGGGAAATTTTGCCCAGGGAAATGGGTATGTGCCTGGGAGCCCGTAATTTCTGCCCCAGGCTAGTTTTAAAAGTTCTCTTTTACTACTTGTGGCGGATGACTTCATCGTTTTGCCTTTGTTCCCATCTTTAAACCCTTCCTGCACCTAAGGAGGCGGTTGTGAGGATTAGTCACTGGTTTTCAAGCTCTTTGAAGACAGAAAGGGCTGTGTATCAGCTCAATATTTATTAATGTCCTACCTTAATATGCTCAGAGGTTTTTGCAGCCGAGTGTAGATGTGCCAGGATGAAGCACCTGGTTACCTGGGCTCTAGCGCTTGAGAGTAGCTGCAGCAGTGAGCTCTGCCTCTGGTTACTTTATACCAGGTTCCCTTCCCATTGGCCTCCTGCCACAGCGTGCGCTGAGTTTAAATTTAAATCTGTGGTTTTCGTCATTTCTTCTGAATGCTTTCAATTCTGCTGGATTTAACTGATCCCAGTGGCATCTTTTTATGATGCCTTTTATTTGGCTTCTTTCACTGCTTCTAGTGCAGTGATGCTCCTGAAGTCCAACCTGTTAATGAAGAAAAGAAAAAAGAAAGAAAGTGTGGTGATGTTCTGTCAGTACTGGAAGAAAAGGAGTTTTTTTCTTAATGATTAAATGTGATGGAATTTAAAACTGGACACAATGGTTTCAGAGGACCATTGCTGTAATTGGAAGGGCAAATTATCTTTTGCTCTTGCCCTCTTGGGAACTGATGTATCGATAAACACGAGCATTGCCGTCTGGTGGGTGACCTCAAAGCGCTTTGGGACAGAGGAACGCAGAAGGCTTGGAAAATGTCATTTTTCCATGCTCTCAGTAAGGGAACTGAAGCTACTTTCCGGGGCTTTTTGACACCAGGGGACAACAGTGAGCAGAAGCAATCCTGCCCTCCTCCCTGCCTTTCCTCATGACTTTTCTTCCTTTCTGCTAACAAAAGTATTGCAAACATTATAGCCAGGGCTGCACGGGAACCTGACCTGCAGAACCAACTGATCTGGGTTGAAAGAAAATATTCCATCAACTAGTTTTTGCCACGTTCATTTTACTTCAGTATCAGCTCTGCTTGAGAAGAGGAACTAATACCATTTTGAGTCCTGAAATCCTGAAGACCTGCTGAATAGATACAAATTGGCTCTATTTATAGGCTGCAGAATTCCTTTGTACAATAAAACAGTTTGTTTTAATTTCAAATGTGCATTCAGCACATTTAACTTAATTTATGTAACTATACTTTTTACATGTTGTTTTTCTGCATTCTAATTGTTTTTCTAAATATGTGACATAAATCAAAAGTGCAATTAAGAACTCAGACTAGTCATTAAGAAACTTCATTTACCCGTTTTTTACATAAAATGTGTTAACTTGCTTAGTTTATTAACTTAAGCAAATGCCTAACTGTAAAAACAGGATGGCTTTCCAGTTAGCGAAAAAAAACCCCGATTTAAGGTGAAATATGCCTTTGTTGTTATTCACCAGCAAAAGTCAGTCTGTCATTAAGATGAAAGCACTAAAAATACAATGCAAGACAGTTAAACCTGATTGTTCAGAATTGAAGTATTTTGCTTTGCATCAATAAATCCTGTAAGTGGATATAGGAAAAAAATGGTAGGATGGCTGGAAAAGGATTGGAGGGAAGTTACCAATACTGCTTCTCAAGGATTGGTCCTAAGAGCGGTGTTAATCAATGTGTTAATTAATGCTACAGCAGAAATTAATGAGATTTGGAGATGCCATCAAAACGTTAAGAAGAATGAATGACTTTAGGAGTATTTGAGTGTAAGGAATAATAACACAAGCTCTGAGACAAGTAGAATTGCCTGTATTGGAACTGGAATGTATTGATCACTCATCAGGTGGTTATCATGTAGCGGTGGCAAAGATACAAACCAGGGCCACATTTACTAGGTTATTTGCAGTAGTGATGGGGAAATAGCAACACCACCGCACAGGGTATTAGTGGGGTTTTGTTTAAAATGTGGTATTCTTGCTCACATGGCAGAAATATTGACTTAAACGGTAAAAGGTGTAAGGGAGGACAGGAGGTCAGGAGAACACAGGAGATGTTTCACAAAACAATTTAAGGAGCCTGGATGGTTAAGCCAGTGACAAAAAAAAAAAAAAAAAAAAAAGGCAGAGAAAAATGACGTTGCTTCTCTATAAATACATTGCCGTAAACACCGGAGAGGGAGAAGAGGTATTTAAGTTAAATGACAATTCTGGCACAAGAACAAATGGCTCTGGATAAGTTTAGGCTGGAAATTAGGGCAGTGGCTTTGAACCAAGGCAGGTTCTTGAGCAGCCTTCTAATGGGAATTTTATAACAGGGGCTAAAGGAATGATTGCTGCAAAGATGAAGCCTGATAAGTGTTTTAATGGGGTTATGCAATGTGGTTGACTTCAGTATTAAGGGATTGGACTCTGGATTTCCTGTCCTGTGCTTTTGCAAACATACTTAGGAATCCTGCAGGTAATAGGAACAACATAGAAGGTTTTCATTTCAAATACTGTTTTAGAAACGTTTTGGCCTTGATTTTTTTTTTTTTCTTTTTTTTTTTTTTTTTTTTTTTTTTTTTCATTTCTAATGTACTGATGATGGAATTGAGCTGACTGGGGAAAGAAGAAAGTATCTTTTCTGCATTGGGAAGGAAAAGAGCAGCTGGCAACTGTTCCCCATTTTAGTGGTTAAGTTTGGCTGCAGGCCTATACTGCTTCGCTGTTAGTTTTTTCAACTTAGCTCATTTTAGTACCTTCTAGTAAATTTAGGCCATGATATAGACTGTGCTCAAAATGATGACAATTATTTATTATTACTTACCTTTGTAATGACCCTTTTATAAAAACTGCAGCACTTAATGTACGCTGTGGTTGATTATTGACCTCACAGTTCCCTTTATTGATCCCCATTTTCCTCTTTGCAAATAGCTCCCCAGATGTGTTGCTGCTTTGCTAAAATCACAAGAACTAGGACCGACTGTATTTTTGTCCAGCAAAACCATGTATTTTACCAAAGACAGTGGCCAGGTTAATTTAGCAGGATGTAACTTTGACCTAGTGTTGTATTACCCTGTATTTCCTTGCATTTTATGTGTCAATTCAGATTATGGGCTGAAACTTTGTGTGCAGTTGATACTTGTGTCTTTGTCTAGCACTCTAGGTGTTCTTGTTTAAGCAGAGATACTCTGTATTTAGTGTCCACTGTGATTTGAGAGCTGCTGCTCAAAATAGGCTGACATTAATGGTGTGTCATGTTATTTCTGAGAGTATCAAACATGCACGTTGGCATTTTTAAACACGGCTGTGGAACAGAAGCGGTTCATTCCAGCACTTCAGACTTTTCCTTATGAGAATTTCTGAATTTTATTTCGGGTATTGTGTTAGAAATCCTTGCTATTGGACTTGAAATATTGGCAGTCTGGAATGGAGTTGGGTTTGCTTTCACCTGCACGGGGAAATTGCATGCAGATTTTCCCATCTAGCTCTCTATACACTCTGCTCATTACTGAGCTATACGGTAGCATATGTATTAAGTCTGAGGGCTTGACCTGAAGTGTTTTTAATCTCCAGTAGGTTCTCATTGAGTCCCTATGTGTGCTTTTTCTTTTGCCTCCTCTATTCAGGATGCAAATGGCAGATGTTTTTTGTTCTTTGTTTCAAGATCTTCTCATTGAAGCTTTTCAGCTATTCAGCCCTGTCCGCTTCACAAACTAGTCCCCTTAATTACTTCAACCCTCCTGTTTGAAACTGAAAACCTTCCAGACCTGCTTTTATTTTGCTTAAACTGAACCAATTTGTAGAAAATAGGCTTGAATTGAGTGATCACAACCTGCCGTTATTATAACACCCCCACTATTTGCCAAAAGTCCACAGCAGAATCACCTCTTGTTTGTTCAGTGACAGTTTTGTGAAGTCTGTTAGCTATTACATCCAGGATTTACAGGGCCCTACTGTTAGTATTTGTTCTTCATTCTATATCGGGGATTGAAGACTCCCTTATCACACAATTCCTAAGAGTGTTTTGTTCTCTCTCTCTCTAGTAATTTTAAAAAGCTCTCTAAACCAGCCAAACAGCCAAATCTGGCAGGGGGGTCTCTAGTGGACCTATAGCACAATCCCAGGAGACAGTCTTTTACAGACTTTTCCCAGAGTGATTTTAATCCAGAATGATTGTTTTATGTGTGCTCTCATTTTGCATTTCTAGCAAGCAGAGATCATTCACTCAGTACCACAGGAAGAATTATGGAGCAGCATCCCAAAAGATTTATTTAGATCTTTGCTTAGTGCACATTTGGCATTGTGCATAGAGTGTGTGCTCCGATCTGCCTTTTGTTCTGTTGTTNGTGTTTTACCAGCTGGGTATGTGTTTATTGGCCTTTTTTATTGTGTTATGGCTATAATTGCTAGTGGATTCTTTTTTCTGATGGTCATTGTGTAGGAAATATTATCCCCAGTTTACATTTTGGTTAATGAACTCTGGGGTAAATGAAGTATTTTCCTTAAGCCCATGAGTTTCTGTGCCTGCAGTCTAAGTTCTCTGAGTCTTTTGTCTCTTCAAGCACACCCTGTAATGGGGTAGGTTGTCAAAGCCCCTCAAATGGGATGGATTTAAGGGTGAGCTGAAGTACTGGGAACTTGCAGCCTTAAGTTTGGTAGTCTGATGCATGTGAATAAAATGATGGTTTTGTTGGGATACTTGTGGGGCTGCTTGTGCTGCAGTCACTTTTAGCTTAGTTCAAATACAGCCTAATGTTTAATTAACAAAGTGCTTTTGCTAGACAAGAGCATAATGCCCAGTTATGCCCTAGACAAGAGCATAGGCTACAGTTATAGCATGTAGATGTTTTGGGATAATGTTCTGTACAAATGACACAGTTGTTTCTTCTAAGCTCCTATTTAAATATAGTTCAAATTACAGAATATTTAGTAGAACGAAATAAGCTGTTGCTTGCCAGCTTTCTCCTACCAGTATTTACCAGATGCTTCTGTTTTTATAATGGTGCCATCTGTTATAGGGTAGAGTCTGGGGGTAGTTGAGGCATTTGGATGTGTCTGACGGATATTCCTGCGTCTCCCTGGAAGCCTATGTTTTGAAGAAGGAGGGGGAGCATAGCTGTAATACTTAAAGAATTTAAGGGAATTCACAGAAATGCAGCAAACTTCTTAGTATAGCAGGGCTCTCTGCCTCTGTTGTCATCTCATAAGGGATAGGTGAGGCTGGGAGAGGAACTAGCCTCCCTAGGCATGAGGACGTAGCTCAGTTGGTTATTCAACTCCTTTGGGCCTGCTGTGATGCCACCTCTGTGGTGGCTGGCGTGCTGTGTACTTCTGTTCTCTGTGTACCACTGGCCTTTAGGCTGCTGCTGGCATTTGCTTGCTGTGAAAGTATCCGTGAGGCTTGAGTCACACACACAAAAATGATTCTGCATGACTCAAAGCGTTTCGTTTTTACATGAATGCAAAGCAAGTGAGGGCAAGGTTCACCAAAGGAGTCATAGATACAAAGAAACCTCCCTCTACCTTGCCCATGTCAAGGCAGTGTCCAGCTCCCCCAAAGTCTGCCCAGCCAGAATGACTAATTATACCAAAATTGGTTAGCTGGAAGTTTTGGGGATGGGCAAAAGCATTTTGCTCAATAAACTATTTGTGAAAAACACTTACCCGGTGCTAGTAACAGCTTTCAGTCGCTAATGATCTGGGACACACTGGGGGAGGAGGGAAAGCTGCATGTCTCATTACCCATCCTCTGAGCCATCTGTCCCTGATGGTTTATTTGTAACCACTGTCCTAATCTCTCTTAACTTATTTCATTTTTTTTGCTGAAATATGAAAATTACCCTTTTAAGGCACTGTGGTTCTCGTGAAGATAATAATGATGCAGTTATGTACGGCTTGGTAAACAAACTATCAATTAATAAATTTATCTAAAAAATGTTTGTTCTTAATAAAATGTGTGGCAGTGCAGCTTAACATACACTCTGCATAACATTCCACCTTAAAACCTTCTGCCAGAAGTCATCATTCTTCTTTCTCTTAAGTATCGAGGTACAATGGGAACCACTTCACCGGGCCTTCATTAACCAGGGCAGGGCGTCGTCATCATTTCTTTCCCTCACCCCTTTTCACTAGCAGGCAGAACCCTTCAGCATTCAAGCATCCCACCAAAAGCTTTCCCTGCTTTTATGGAGTTCCTTTCTTTTGCAGACATGATCTAGTTCCCCTGTGCAGGATGCCGGCGGAGCATTGTACTTGCTCTTTGGATTCCAGCTGGGGCTGCATTGGGCCCAGATTTAAATTAGCAACTGGGAGGGAAAAGGCTCTGCACTTTGTAAGGTCCATGTCTGTATTCTTATGCTAACTTTTCCTTTTCCAGTTCAGATATTGCCATGGAGTGTTTCGCTGCTCACTGCAGTCCTTGCTCTGCTTTATGGCCAGCAGTGGGGTGTATTGTTACAATACAGCTTGTGCCCATGGGGTCTTTAAAGTGCTTTTTAAAAACATACAGAGATCCCATCACCTACCACTGAAATGCAGCTCCTTACGCTGCAGAGCCTGGCAGCTGTTCCAGCCGCACAAACAGGACCGATACGCTGCTTTTATGACACGAAGTAAGAAGGGAAAAGAATCCATATCCACTAAAACCAGCAGGGAAAAAGTAAATGGTCAGAATGTAATTACCTCAGCTGGAATGTGGCCAGGATTCCAGATTAACACTTCTTTTTTGTGAAGCTGGCTGAGGGATAGGTATGGCCAAAAGCAGGTAGGGGCTCGGCATCCAGTTCTGCTGTGTAGTCATGTATATATTATAGAGGTATATATTACTTGAGAGATGTATATATTACCTGTTTAGCGCCTACAGCACCCTGGGGCAAAGAGGTGACTGGATCCTGTGAAATCTGATAGCACTGTCTGAGGTTAGGAGTGCGGGCTGAAAACATTCCATGAAACTTGTAAAATTCACAGATGGTCAGGCCTTGGTATTGTCTGCTACAAAGGAAGGAAAGAGAGGTTAAAAAAGCTCTGCCAGAGGGACTGTAGCAGGGAAAGGATGAAAGCCCAGGGTCCTCCCCTTAGATTGTTGCTCCCTTGAAGAGTGATGGATGTTTTCCTGAGGTTTATTTCAGGCCAGGGAAGTTTGCCATGGAAATGTGCATTGGCTGCCTTTGAAACTCCTTAGTACCTGCTCAAAATGAGTCAACATAATTTACAGCGGAGAGGAAACAACAGTGTGTTGGATGTGAGAAACGCATACAAATAAGTGGGAGGAGGGAATTTGGTGAAATCACAGTGTGGGTGAGGAACAGAGGTAAAGTGGGGACTGTTTCAAGTACTAGAAATAAGAGGACACAGAGGGGTGATAGCATTCGCTGCATTAAATTGCAGCTGTCAACTGCAGAGCTACTGGAAAGGCAATACAAGGGAAGTTCCCAGCAGCGAAATCGTACATGGATGTCTAAATAAGTGGTTTTTTGAGCAGTGGGATGAATGAAGCCGATTTTCCTTAGTTTCACTCCTCCCTATAATGCTAAAAGTTGCCGAAGGGTTTCAAAGACGCTGGTACCGTGCAGTGTGGCTTGTTTACTTGGAAAACCAGGCTCAGAAGGCAGAAAGCAAAAGGTTTCTCCTGGGCTAGAAAAGAGTAGAGGCAACTGTTCTGCCCAAGTTCTTTTGGGAGTTTTTAAACTCATGTTATTCGTCCTAGATGTCTGCCTACTAGTATCCAGAAAATGAGGGTATTTGAATGTGCTGGTGTTTCCGTTCAGATACAGAAGGCAACCAGAAAATGAGGGTCTTTGAATGTGCTAGTGTTTCCGTTCAGATACACAGAAGGCAGCTGGGCGGCGGGTTTTTGCTTTGGTGGAAGGGAAACCGAAAACTCTTTTTATCCTGATCTCTTGTTACATTAGAATAAGAAAAGCAGGTGCACAAGAGGGATTAAATCTGCAGCTACCTTCACCCACATCACATGTAATGGCCTTGACAGAGCTTTCCAAAAGATGGACTTGCCACCCTGGTGGCTGATCCCGAAAGCTTTTGCTTTGGGAACTGGGAGAACTGTCCTCTCAGTTTCTGGCTTTAAGTGCAGGTCTTCTTTTGTTCTCTGGCCGCAGCAAAGTCCTGAAAGGCATTTGCTGTCCCCCTGCTTCATCCAGTGAGTCTCCATGCAGAGCATTAGGGACCTGCATGTTAGGGCAACGTGGGTGAGCTCAGCAACAGAGATGTTCATTTTAATGTTAATTTGCTCTTTATGCCATGCAATGCAGTAGGACTCTGTCCTTTTTTATTATTATTGATTCTTGTTTTCTTTTTCCCCTTCTATAAAAACATGAATACTATTTCTAAGAACCTTTGAAGCTGCAGTAGCCAGTCCTGCCCTTCTCTGTCAGCTTGTGGGATTTTATTTCCCATCACTGGACAAATGGATAGACCTGGTATTTCCCCCCTTGCTTTTTTTTTTTTTTTTTTTTTCCCTCATCTTGATTTAAAAATGTGGTTTCTCCTTGCGCACATGTGTAAACGGCTGTTAAAAAGTGCAAAGTGGTGGAAAAGTGGTTTCTTGCAGCTTTAAAGTGCTCATGTTTTATTAAAACTGAGATTCCTGGAGCTCCAGAGGCAGAGATGTACTGCACTTGCCACCTTCTCCTCTCCTGTAGGCAAAAGCCTTATTTCTTGCATGGGAAATCCTCTGGTCCCCCAGAATTTCTCCACATGTGGGTTTTGGAGTGAGATTTGATTTCTGTAGTTATGAGTGCCTTTCAAAGGGACCCTTAATGTATATAAAATATATGCTTAGAGTGCATAAAAGCAATGAAACAGAAATTGTTGAATATGTTTCATTTGGCTTTGCTGCAAGAAAATAGCTGGCACTATTACTTGCTTTTATTTTTCTCCTTTTTTATTGGCTCCATTGCCATCTTTTGCATGGTTTGTTTGCCTCTTATCACCCTTTATCTTACATAGCTGCTGTGACTTGGTAACATTAAACCACTCTGCACCACTGCAGTATTTAGACTTACTTTACCCTTGTTCATTTGCAGCGATAATCTGCAATGTTAACGCAAGCCATGTCGGTCCAGTTTCCACCTAAATCTGCCATGAAAACTAAACCCTGGTAGAATTTTAGTGGTTGTCAGCAGGACCCACAGTGCATATGTGTGTTTGTGCATTGGCTGTCCAGAGCATGGTTGTTTTCTATGTGTTTTTCCATCTCATGACCAGAGCATAGTTGTTTTCCATGACCATCTCTGGCCAGCAATTGCCTGGCTGCTCCAGCAGATCTGTGACAACCCTGGTGGCCATCGCTGTGGTCTGACCCGTGTGGGACCAGTGGCTGAGGTGCCACTGAGCCCCTGTGTACTCACAGGGCGGAGAGAACGAGGCTCGAGCGAGACTGATGGCAGCAACAGCCCAGCAACGGTTCCCCAACGGCTCCTCCGTGAGGCGAGGTGGGGAGGTAGCCGCGCACATGCCCGCCCTTAGGCGGGAAACGCGCCCGCCTCCTAGTGAGCATGCGCAGTAGCTGTCCTCTCACCGCTGCCGAGTGCGCAGGCGAGCCCTCGGGAGCCGGAGCCGAGGAGCTTCGGCTCTTCTCGGTAATTTCCGGAGCGGGGCCCCGCCTTCGGGTGTCTAGCCCCCGCCCCTTCTCTCGTCGGCAATCTCCGCCGCCGCTTCGGCAATCTCCGTAAGCCCTTCGGTTCAGGCCATTAAGTTCCGCCGCTTCTTCGGTAGCTTCCGCCAGTCCGGTCGGAAATGGCCGAAGACGTGAGAGATCCAGCGGTTTAGGAGGGGGGAGAAGCCCGACCGGCTTCTCGGAACGAACCAACCGCGCT
>VZSV01000197.1:559567-611342 GCA_013398735.1 Nothocercus julius | reverse complement strand
TGCAGCCTTCCCGCCTGTCCCCATCCCCCTTCCCACCTCCTTCCCTCCGCGGGGAGCCAGGACGAAGCCCCCAGGGTCCCTTGTCCCCTCTCTGGCCAACACCACCCATCCCCCCGAGGCCACCCCATGCCCTCCCTTGCTCTGAGGCTGCTTTGGGCGCCAGGCCTGGTGCCCCCTCCGGCTTCGCTCCGGCCTTGCGCGGTGCCCCCGAGGCCTGGCAGGACCCCTGCGCCGGCTGCTTCCCTCCCGCTCCGTATCGGAGCCTGCAGGAGTTGGTTAAAACGGTGCAAAGACGCTGCAAAACAAAATAGCCCCCTTAGATGCTCCATCCTGTTGCTGTGCATGCTAAACTGCAAACATCCAGGCTCTCATCGGCTCTTTGCCAGTCTCTGGTTGCATGTGCGTCTGATAAAAATGTGTGCGTTGATGCCCTGATACCATAGCTCGGCTTTAAGATTCCTGCGCTTCGGTGTTGCAAGTCTAGTGTCTGCGTAAAGAAGATTAAACAACTTTGTTTCCTGAAAGTGGTGTCACGCGCGTGGTGATTTTTCCCCAGATATTCATCTTTCTGTGAAGAGATCTGCACGCAGAAACGCCTCAAAGATTGGAGCCTAACGTAGCCATCACGGATGTGTTTTGCACAGTGTTTCTGCTGTTTCTGAGATAGTGCAGTTCTTGGAACAAGGGGCGTGTTTTGTATGTTGTCAGGTTTTATTAAGGATGACTAATCTTAAAATGGTTTCTATGCGAAGGTAACCTTGGTAATGAGCCATGGTCTGGTTACGTGGTGCTGGGGTTACGTGGTTTTCCTCCTCCCCATGGGATCCCTTAACCTCGCGTACCCTTTGACAGTCCCGTTGTCACGTGCCACTTTATTCACACATTTTTGTGGTGTCTCCTCTTTTCAATTTTTCATTTTAGAAAACTGGAGTTTGCATTGATTCAGCTCCATGTTAAAAGATACAGAACAGGGGTCATTGACTGTCTTGGTGTGAGTACAAATTCAGCCAAATTCTTCTGGCAGCTCAGCTATGGTACAAGCAGTCCTTGAACTTCATGATGTCTTTTTTGCGGGAGAGCATCCAAAATAGTTTTCAGAAAGGCTCTAATTTTGCAAGTGGGGAGCATTAGCTCTGATGCTGGTTGCCTGCGAGGATGGGTTTTGGCAGTTGTTGAGACAGAGCAGAAGTGGCAAGTACACACAGAAAAACATTTTTTTTTTGAATTCCCTTTGTTCAGGCTATTTCTCAACCATATACAGCAAAATAACAGGGTTGTCTGGGCTCTGTTAAGATGGGGATGAGCAAGAATATTTGTAGCGTGGACCTGTGTGACTGTTTAGCCCTGTCAACATGTTGCTACAGTCTCCCTCCTTGTTGGTTGACTCCCGCTGCCTTTCCCACTTCTCTCGCCCGGTTTCCCAAGCAATTCCTCCCCATCCCGCAGCAGTGACCTCAGCGGGCTGGGAAGAGCAGCCAGCCGCATACGCCACTTGTCTGAAGCCAAGATCACAGCAGTTAAATGTGAATTGGCTCCCAATCTGGAGGCAACATTTCTGTTTTGTAAACCCAGCGGAAACACAGAACTGGAAAAGGACCTCCTGGTTGTTGAATCCTGTCTCCTCAATAGCTGGATAATGTTTTCCAGGGATTGCTGTCTTTCTGCTTGTGATCTGGTCTCTAAATGCCCCTCTTGGGCAGGAACTTACCATGTTTTGAAACAATTCCTAGCGCTGGGGTTTTGATCCAGGCTGGGTTTTAATTTACTGCAACTATTAACTAGAGAATTAGGATTCAAACTGGGCTTTGTGTGTCCTGACCTGTGCAGCAAACAAAATAAATGGAGTTTTTTTTTCCATTTCCTTATGGAGAAGCAGGGGTGAGTTTGCTCATGGTGCTGCAGTTGCAATTTAGACACGCGCTTGTAAGCAAAGAGCTGAAAATGCTCTTGGAGAAGAGTTTAAAGCCCTGTTTACGGGTGCTTATCGGGTGAGTTTGGCTCCTGCAACTTACATGGCTGCTTGTCAGATGCAAATACAGCGGGTAATGGTGGATGTTGCCCGAAAAGCCAGTCTGAGGTTTTGGGGTTTGGTTAGGAAGGGCGAAGACGGGCGCCCACGCGGCTCGTAGCTAATCGATGCCTCGACTGCCTGGGCGTAGGAAGCCGCGAGTGCTGGCCCGCCAGGCAAATTGATGTTCTTATGCAGCCCTTGCAGGGCCAGTTCCGAAGAGCAAATTAAAATCCCATTTTTGCAAAATCGTTGCTATTAGTTAATTGATGTCTGTTACCAGGAGGAGTGGTTTAGAGGACTGGCGAATCTATCACAAATGGATTGGAAAGGGCATTTCGTAGCGTACGCCCCACACTTGACTTGCTGGACATTACCTACAAGATTATAGCAATTTCATGGCAAGATCCAATATCTTCATGTTTTTAAATTTAAGAGTTTGTTTGCTGAGGAATTTGAGGATATCCAGTGTTTTATGTAACTTGGCCATGGGCATGCTGTGCTCCCTCTGCTGGTGTCTGCTTGGCTGACTTGGGGTGACCACCAGCAATCGGATTTCTCAGGGCTACTTTCACATAATAACACTACAAAGTGACCTGCTTCCTGCAGGTTTAAAGCAAGTGACTTTTAAAAGAAGGCTTTTTTGAAAGGTGCGGGCTGAAATTGGTCTCCAAATTGCTGCCCTTCCAGAGAGGTTCTTAAATGGTGGGGATCTCATTGCAGGGGATTTGAGGGTCATATTTTCTATGCCTCTGCCCTGCCCCTGTGAATTTTGGTGCGTTTAGAAAATGTGTAATTTTTCTACAGATGCAGATGACTTCTGGAGAGTAGCCTCCTACAGGGGATTAACCCATGAATGCAAACAAGACCTCATTTTCTCTGCATAATTTCCATCTGCTTGGTCGTTTTCCTAGAATACTCCCTTTTTATGATTCAAAATACTCCAGGTATCTTCCTCTCTGACTTTTTCTTCCTGGCAGTGCAGGTAGGTGCAGGTTCATTTCCATTCTTGTTTTGTTTTGCTGCAAGTGCTGCTGTGCTTCTCTGGGCTGCTACTCTGACATCTGCCAGTGTAGGATGGACTTCCCTCCTGTTTTGCACTAACCTCTCTGTATCACCACAGTGCTGAGCTGTGTTGTCCCCTCAAATCTGTGCCAATAATTGGTCAAATTTGGCCAATATACTTAGTGATTAGCTATGAATTCATAGGGAGGTGAATTACATTTATTTGAAAGCCAGAATGTCATGGAACAACAAATAAATCGCTTCATGTGCAGCTTGCCTCTCTTAGGGGACACTTAGCACAGGTGGAATGCTTTCCGACTCCAGTCAAATTGATGATAAATTCGAGCTCAGCAGCTTTACTGGGGCGGTTGGTTCCTCTGCTTCTGTAAAACAGGGTTGAAGTTGCTATTAGGAGTCTTAAATTGGCCTTAAATGAGTTCCTGTTGTACATCTAATAATATATGTCAGTGACTAAGCAAACATCATCCTGTGAGTTTTAATAAAGATAGCATTCCCATGGCAGCTGGTATATACAAAAAAAAAAAAAGGATTAAAAAAAAAGTCATTGTTTAGGCAAAGTATTTCTTTCCTTAGGGGTTTCTCTTGGGAAGACCTTGGTGCTTGTAAATGAATATGCCGCCTACCTCCTGCACCTTGGTTTTAATGTGGGGATTGAGGAATTGGCTATCAGCAAACTAGCCAGAGTTGGATGCTTTGGAAAGTTGCCACTAATTAGTGTGGCGTCTGCCAATTAGCTGTTGTTAAATCTCCCCTTGCAAGTCCTCAGCTTGCAAGGAAACCTCCAGGAGCCAAGGACCTGGAGGAAGAAATAAGAGTGGTCGCCATAATGGTTGGGTGAAAAAGTCCTAGCTGCTTTTTATGTTGCTGATGCTACTAAAAGCAGAGCACAGATGTGGTGGAGTAGGTAGGATTTGATGCACGCATGAGCTCTTCCAGCCTGTCACAACGGGCCGTGTCGTGTCCCGCACGATTTTTGGGCCTCTCATCTGTAAAATGGAGTTTAAAACTCCTTCATTTCACAGGAAAGCGCTGAATTGGTAACATCTGCAAAGCGCTTGTATCGCAGAGTATTATGTTTATGCCGATATTAATCTTAGGGCGGTTAAAAGAAATTCAGATTTAATGAAAATAATAATAATAAAAAAGATTCCAAGAAATCATGCTGTTGGTTTCTCACATTTGCCTCCAGGATCTGCCTTTGTTTTTACTTTGCAGCAGCAATGAATAAGACCAAGCATTTTGCAAGTGTTCTCAGGGGTGTAGTTAGTCAAGAGTAAAAATTGAGCCAGAGCTGGCAGGTATCTCAAAGCTTTTGTGCAGAAGCTAAAGCTTTTGTTTTTTTCAGGAATCGGTCCTACTCTTTCTCTGGCAATGAATTTTACCTAACCAGGACAATGATGCTCCCGATTGGAACAGCCAAATTCCGCAAGTATTTCTTGCTAAAGAAGAGCTCGCGGAATGAGATGGTTTCTTTCCAAGCTGACCGACTGTCTCCTTGAGCTTCTCAGTGCGTTCCTGGGGCAGCTGGGCCCGGAGCATCTTCCGGAGCCGTTTATACAAGTCTGACCTGGGCTCTGTGCTGACTTGCAGCTCTGGATAATTCCAGTGTCTCCAAAGGGCTGACATGCAATCTCCACACACATCTCCCGCCTGTTTTAATGTGCATCCCTGATCCATAATGCATGCGCAGACATGGAGAGCCTTTCGGTTACCGCTGAAAGCAGCTAGAGCTGCCATAGAAGGTGGCAGCTGTTCGGCAAATGTAATCGAGTAGCTTTTATAAAAAGAGCCAAAGAGAATTTCCTCTCCTTAAAACTGATTAAAGCCAAGGCAGCGTGGCAAATATTCCTTGCTAGCGGGGACTGGGGCTGCGCTGCAGGGCGAAAATGCCCCGTTTTGCAGCCTGCTGGGCACTGACAGAGCTGGAGAGGCACGTGGTATCTGTGCAAGTGTTTTAGACTTAAGCACTTCTTTTATTGTGCAACTCTTTCTATTTTAAGGCCTTCTCCCTGGGCCTTTTACTCTTATGAGCAGCGAAACTTATAATCCCCAATATTTCCCATACATGGCAAGGAATGTCTTCGTTCTGGCCCAAGTTTAGCCGCAGAAGAGATGTGTTTTGGGAAGGGCATTATGCAAAAGCAGAGGGTAAGGAAGAGGAAACACTCAATGTGCAGCCTCCTTGCTTTGAAGTGCAGTTTTAATGGTACCCTCGTTTTCACGTCTTAATTATTTAACTGGCAACACTATCTTTGGGATTGCCACTCTTTCCAAGTCATAACCAGAGATGTAAAGATATCTTATTTGGGGTGGGAAGAGCATATGTGGCTCTCAGTACTGCATTTTAGGAATTGTTTGCAGTGACCTTTGGGATCTGCAAACCTGAGATTTTGCTTTTTTTAAATGACATTTTGACATTAAAGCACGAACACTGTCTTTAACAGGACATCTACAGGTGTAGTTTTCTAGGAAAAAAACAAATAAGCCAGAATTGCTCATGCTTACTGTTAAATTTTCTTTGAGAAGAAAAATCTCACTATGTCCTTGAACGACTGAAGGCCTGATGAAAGGGCTGTGCTGCCTTTTTTTTATTGCAATTATTTCTTTAAATATTTTACAGCTTGCCAAGTTGTTATGTGACTGGCTTGTAGGATTGTACCAGGTTGGAAAAAGTAACTCAAGTCATCTTTGAATGTGCGTGTTACCAAAAAAAAAAAGCTCCGAGAAACAAGTGTTGAAGAGCAGGTGCTGCAAAACTAGGATTCTGCCAAATTTCGAGCAACAAAATTGCGGAGCAGATGCTGAAAAAATCCCCAGCATCTCCATTTGCAGCTGAATCTTCCCTTCCTCCCATTCTGGCCCAGCAAGGCAGTGAATATCAAGGCATATTAAAATACCTGAGTTATTTGTGTGGATGGGAGAAATGAGAGGAAGACTCAAATGAGACCCAACCACACATCTTCAGCCCGCAAATCCTGCTCGTTTTTTTTCCACAGACCATAATCTTGGAAAAAGTGGAGGAATGTGAGCGGAGGAACCTGAGGGGTTCCCCACTTTTCCTGCTGGAGCCGAGATAACATCTCCCACCGTTGGAACTTGCAGGGCTCCTGCAGGGAGTTTGATCCGCCCCTTCATTTTGTTGGGTCTCTGGGGAGCGAGTGATGTTCCTCGGGCTGCAAACACAAGCACTTAGCTTTTTTTTTTCTCTCCTTTTAGAAAATAAGGGAGAAAAAGGAGGGAGGGAAAATCCCAGCAAGCCAATGATGTAATGCCCAAGGCCTGTGTTTTAACAGCAGCTAATTTAACTCCAGATAAGCCAGGGTTAAATCCATGGAGATTTCAAACTCCCATATTCAGCAGAGCTTTGTTTCCTGGGTTTTCACACGCGGGATATGGGTGTGCGGCCGTCCGCTGCTTTCAGAGCGATTTGCTGCGGTTTCTGTCCTAAAGAATTTGTCCTGAGGTGCCAGAAAAGTCCTGTCAATTTGTTGCTATAAACCCTGATGAATTTCTGGTTGTTTTTCAGTTTTGCTCGGTGACAGAATTGCAAAACAGGAGCAGCTTTCAGTGAGTTGCAGGACTTGGAAGCTGTGAATTTCTGGGTTTGGACCTTGTGTATTTGCAGGCATCGTCCTTTCCCCGGCCACATTAATTTCCACAAAAGATACAGGAGCCCTCAGCTCTGCAGCAGTGTTAAATTTGGTTGAAATGGCCATTGACTTCACAAATTACTGAGAGCAGAGGCAGGTGAAGACATCCTGCAAGTACATGTGTTGTTTTCCAAACAAAATAGGCTAAAGAGCAGTGCAGAAAATCAAATCTGTAGCAGATTATTAGGTAAATCTTGCTCTGATTTGACTTTCTTCTTGAGCATTCTCCATACTCTCCTTTTCCCTTCCTTTGAGGGCAGCAGGTTTGTTTACTGGTGGTTTGTTAGGTTTTTGAGGTCCCTTTTGCCGGATGGTTACGTACAAACCCAGGAACTTGCTGTTTTCACACGTGTGACTTTTTTTTTTGTGAGAAAGTTTGCTGTTTTGGGCACCTCTGACCCACACAATACCCTGTAGCTGCTGACCGGAAAGAACTTACTGTGGTGGGAACTGGAAAAGGGTGGTTTGGATCAACACCTCTTTTCTTATTGTTATTATTTTTTATCCCTTCGTGTGATGTGAAAAAATTCTTCGGGATTTTTTTCACAGACTTGTTCCTTTAATCTTGAATTTTGGTGCTGTTTCCCAGGGCTGCAGTAGGCAAAGGAGAGTGGCAGCTAACGGGAGGAGTAGCCTCTTTGCACAGCAGGGTAGGAGAGATCAGGACCACGCAGTTACCTACAAAACAAGGAGCACTTGGTTTTCACACGGGTAATTTTGCCTTCCATCAGTGGGATTCACTCCTTTTGGTAGCTCTGCCTGTGATCCCAGAAGAAGAGATAAGATGAGGTGGCAATTAAAGGCATTGCTTCTATTTTCTTTTCCCTTTTCCATATAAAAAGCTAAAAAATCATGTTTCTCTTATAAGAGGCTTTTAAAAATTGCACAAGGATATGGGAAATTGAAGGACTGTCCAGCAGTTGACATTTTTTTTTTGTTTGTTTCTTTTTCTTCTTTTTCTTCTTTACACTTTCCCTGCTGATTTGACATTCTGCTCCCTCTCCTTGGCCTTATTTTCACGTTAAATTAAGGAAATGAAGATGTTAATTTAACCCCTTCTCAAGGCGAGGGAAGCAGAGGCTCGTAATGGCAATAGGAAAGGCTTGTTGAGAAATGAGGGGGGTTTGTTTATAAATGCATTATTTGAAGGTAATAAAATCCCTTATCTCTCTAATGAATGAGGCCTTAAGACAAAATTGAAGAGACATTGTTAATTTTGTGCTATTATGGATGTCTTGAAACGATCTCCTGGGCTCTGGTCCATTGCCATACCCCTGGGATAATCTTTCTTAATCCGTTGCAAATGAGATCCAAAAAATGAGACAATCTGGCTGAGGTTTCAACGCAGATCAGCAGCCACGGGGCTGGTATCTGCTGGCATCACTTGTTCCAGAGGAGCTTTGCCCTGCTCAGGGATGGGGAAATTTTAAAAACAGGCAGCAACATCTCTTCCTTTACATTGGAATTACTGGATTGCCGCGTGGATTTTGGGGTGTTTCTGCCAAATGACTAAGTGCTGAGACCTCCAAATGAAGAAGTGGAGATGCAAAGAGGTGTGAGAGTTATGGTTTTTAAAGAAATGGCATAACTTATCCTAGGCACGTGCTTTTTGAGGTGCAGTTTTGGATCCTTGCTGGGCGAATACATAGCTATTACACTATACTGAAAAGATAAGCTTGTATTTAATATTAATGTTTGTAGGTACTCCTATAGGCAGACACTCTTAATTTAACCTTGCAGTTTAACTAATTTAAGTAAATTCAGGCAATTTGCAGACTAGTATCCCAAAATCTCCATGGTCTTATTTCTATGAAGATCACAGCGATCCAGAACGACCCATTTGCTGATGGTTTCGTCTTCAGAATTGCTGCAAAGCTGGAAAACACTAGGAAAAATTAGGCGGAGCATCCCGGCAGAAGGCTTTGGGGCTTCGTCTGAATGAAATCCTCTAAACACCTTTTCCTTTTCTCCCTTAAGAAGTTTTAGGCAGCCTGGTGGAAGTGAGGACAGCATCTGCATGGGAGACACTTCCCTGGGATTCTTTTATACAGATGTAGGTGTCTGCAGCTCAGCCACTGCTTTGATTTTTCTTCCTCTTTCTCCTCCCTCTCAAGGTTTGCTCTTATAGTCCCTGGGGAATAAAACAGATGGTTCCAAAGCACTGTCTTGCCCTGAGCAGGTATCTTGAAGCACTGCAGCCCCTCGAAGCACCTGCTTCTTTCACAGGGGATGTTGCTGAGGAGAAAGAAAAGTGTTTGGAAGTGAAACGGCTCCGAAGAGGGAGAACTGAAAGTCTTTGGTGTGGCCAACTGTGGCAAACGTCTCGCTGAGTGAAAGGGAGTTTTGTGGAGCGTGTTTGGAGCAGCCTCTGGATGGGAGGGTGTTCCAAAGAGTCTGATTTTCCAGGGAAAATGTACGTGCTATTTATTCTGCAAAGTCCAGCAGGGCCTTTTCTAGCTCTGCTTTTAACACCCTTGCTGAGGGCCTGTTCCCATTGCAGGGGAAACCTTCTGGAGGGATGTCCTCTCTCCATAGCTTGGTGGAAACCCTTTTTCCCCACTTGTTTTAACCCTATATGGAACGGGACAGGGTGGTACTTGACTGCATGGGTAAGTAATCCAGTGCTAAACGAAAAACAAGTTATGCTTTAATTCCCAGGATGAAAAAAGCAGCAAGAAAGAGAGCAGAGAGGTTCTCCCAAGCAGTTACACTCTGTCCCCAGTCTTAAAATTTTTGGTATCATCCGGCAAGCCCTTGGCTTTGCTACTGGATTTTAATTAGCATTTAGATTGGATGCCTGAAGGGAGTCGCTGGCCAGGGGTGACGGGGCTCTGAGGCTGGAGCCTCCCGCTGTGAGTCAGGGCATTTCCATAAAAACCATTAGCTCCGTTACTGATAAACATGAAAGGCATCCATTTCCCTTAATTTTCTGATGAGGAGGCCTTGGTAGCAGTGTATTATAGTGCTGCAGTGGTGACGTTTCTGCCCCACTTCCCTCCCTGCTGACCTCTTGCTGCTTTACGGGCAGTTGCGACTCCCAAAACGGGTTGTTTTGTGGGGAGAGAGACGGGGAGTTATTTCTGCTCCAATTTCCTGAAGGAGCCGGTTGTCTCGTGACGTGGCAGGGAATTATTTAATGCTCATCTTAAGAGGTGTCTCTATTAATTGAACAGGGATTTAATGTCTCCCTGAAGCATAATTGGGCTGTGTGTGGAGTATATTAACACGTATGTCTTGTGGCGGGGTTTTTCTTTCCTCCGCGGTGCAGCGTCATCCTATGGGTAATCTTTTACTTAATCAAAATGAGTTTAAGCAGAAGTGGAGTAGCTCCCTATTTCGGGGTAAACTTTGAAACAAGACTTTGGCACAAGCCAGATGCATCTAATCCTTCAGGCCCGTATCTTGGTACAGTAATTCCGCATTGGCCAGTGCGGAAAACTTCGGCTTGCTGCTTCCTGTGTCCTGGCCTTGTCCGCACATGCAGTGATTTTTCAGTATCCCGATATGTCACAATGCACTGTCCCCCTAGGAACTGCCTCCTTGCAGCTCTTGGGGCCACTCTCTTGAGTAAATATCCCAGTTTCCTCATGGGATGGAAGCCCGAGAGCCTCCTGGGGCAGCCGGTTTCCGAGCCAATTCCAAACACGACAGCGTTTCCTGAAGCCTTTGGGGTTGCTTTTCATTTTCATAGTTGTTGCTCTGTAGGTACTTACTGTGTCTTTTCCTTTCTCCTCCCTAGGCTCCAGACAAATGAGCAGAGCTGGGCACAGAAGAGGGGCGGATTCCTGTTGATCACCTGAGCCCGTAAGTAATTTCCCAACATTTCAAGGATGAGACTTTCTTTGGTGCTTAACATTGCTTTAAAATTGCATTAAGCCTGCGTGCGTGGATGACACTATCCGAGAAGCAGCAGCTCCCTTGACTTAAGGCTGGTTTTGTTTTGGGAGGAGCAGATATCGAGTGTGTCGGTTCCTTTTATCCAAAGCGATTACTTCAGCTCACAGGCCGTGTTCCCCCTTTTAGCAGACTGCAAAACTGCTGCAGTTCTGTCCAGTACCTGCTCCAGGCTGCAGCAATAAACACAAAAGCTATTGCCGCAAAACCCAGCAATGTGTCACGTGTAGCTTCCCGTGCTCCGTGCACGGGAGGCCCTACGGTTAGAAGAGCAAAGGGCTCCTCTGTCCCAGCTCGGAGCAGTTGCTGAGCTTGAGGAGGAGGAGGGAGAAGGATGAGGGACCTTCTGTGGCGAACACAGGGGTCACTTGTAGAGGCATGCTGTGAAATCAGGCAAATGAGGAAATTTATTTCGCTTTACTCATGAGCTGGAAAGAGGAAGAGGGAACTCAAAAGTGTTGTCTAGATCGTGGTCAGGATGGCATTTTTTTTGTTTCCCTGAAGAGAAAATCATCATTTCATGGGGAGGTTTTACACATTAAAATATCTTGGGCGCACACTAATGGGCCGTAATAACCAGCCGGCGCTTTATGAGATGTCTAGAAATATTTTAAGCCTGCTTCTTACTTTAACTAATAAATCCTGGTTAATTGGACCATCTTGACCTGTCTGCTGCAGTGGCGTAGCCACCCCGAAATGGCAACTGCTTCCGTAGGCGTCTGGAAGGACGCTGTGCTTCAGGCTGAGGAATGAGGGTGTGGGCAGAGCAGGTGAGAAAGGCAGCGGATTTGCCCTTTTCTCTGCAAAAAAGGGGAACATGAGGCTTGTGTATTTGTGGCTTGTTAACTTTACTTAGCTGTTGGAGCCGTGTAGCCTGACGTGCCGGCCGTCCTTGCTTCACAGACTGCAGGATTCAGTCTTTTTGCCCGAGTTGGGTAACGCGCCGAGCACTGGGGGGGCTCCGCTGGAATTCAGCTGCTGAACCAAACACGACGATGAGCAGTGAAACTGGAAGTAGCCGAGAGGTCAGGTGAAGAGCAAACGATTCTCTTAGTGACCAACGGTGCCATCATGCCCCAGCCTTAATCGACAGATCTGATCCCGATGTGGGTTCAGAGTCAGATCTGCTGACTGCAGCAGCTGAAGGAAGTCGATACCATTGAATTATCTTCCTCCTTGAACATCTTTTAAGCAGGACGCAGTAAGTTGTAGCCCGGCAGCTACACAGGCTGCAGAGGTTTCCCTGAGGGCAGAATTTGGCCTGCTGAGCGTTTCTTGCAGCTGGAGGTGTGTGCTGCAGGCTCAGCATTGACCTTGAGCACCTGAGCGGTGTTTGCAGGCTTGGGAGCTGCAGGAATGAACGTGGGAGACGAGAATTTGGGGTTTGGGGTTCCTTTGCAGAGCAGAAGATGGTGATTAAAGCAAGAAGACTGTTCATCCGAATTTGTATCTGTAGGAGGTGGCTGAGCAAAGGGCTGTTCTTTGCAGAGAGCTGGTAATGCGGTGACATGCTGGAAACAAGACCTTTTTGTGATTGCTGTAGTGCAGGATGAGAAAATAATGCATTTCAAGGGAATGGTTAACAAGTCATCCTTATAGCAGACTGTCTCCATGGCACCACGTGCCTAAAAAGCTGGCGTAGAAATGAATAGGAACATATTTTTGGGAGACTTTTCCCCAAGCGTCACATGAGGCTTTCTTTGGCAGCAAAGCTGTTCTTTCCAGCAGATCCCACAGCCTTTTCCCCTCGGAATGGAGGCGCATCTGGTTGTGGGAATGGGAAGAGCCCAAAGGCAGCAGTGCTCCTACTTTGCCATGGGCTCCGCTACCCCATCAAAATCCTGCCAGATGAGATTCCTCTTCGACCAAAGCGACTTGGTAACGGCCTGGAGGAAGAAAAGCTTGCAGGGAACAGCTTCATTAATGGCAAAGAGAGGTAACTGCTGCTTTACTGAATTGCAGATGAGCCCCTGAGGTGTGGGAGGCCCGAGGTCCATCCTGACCCCGGCAGTGGCCTTGGGAAAGGTACTGGAATGAGGTGACTTTTCCTGCTGTGTTACTTTTCCAGAGGGAAAGAAGCCTCCGGTGGTTGGCAGCCGAGGTGCTCTCTGAGCCAGGGAAGGTATTTTTGTGGTAAACAACGCTGGGATTTTTTTCTCTCGTCTGTTTATTAAGTTGTTTTGTGAAGCCCCATCTGATTTTGGCCGCTTTCCTGCTGCAAGGCGTTTCTCAGTTTAACTACAACCTTGTGCACTGAACCACCTCCTTTTGGTCACTTTGAACCTGCTGCCAACTAGTTTAATTTAATGAACTCCTGCAGAGGGGATTGCTGGCATGTTTGCTATTTTGGGTTCTGTAGATCGCTGCCGTGCCCCTCTTGGAGTCTATTTTCAGGTTAAACAGGATAAATCTAATTTAAATGTGGAGAAAGGGCCTATTTCTCTGGCCATCCTCTTTCCTTTTGACAGTCGTGGTGTAGTTCTGGTTTTCCTCCTCTTGAAGGATCTTCAAGTCCTACTAGCAGCTTGAAAGAGCCATGAGGCATTTGAGGGCCCATCCTCCTGTTTTGCTTCTTAACTGTATTTATCATCCTGAAAAAAGAAAAGAAAACAAGGATTTTTGTATGGATTGCAGGACACTTTCTTTGAATACTCAACGAGCAGAGAAAGGAAACTTTCTATGTGCCTCAAGGCTCCTGTTCGCCAAGCCTGAAGGATCCCTATGGGTTCTGTTCTCCCTTCTGCACCACGAATTGGTTCCGATTTAGGTAGAAGTCGTCCCTGGTTTTGTTTTTCTGCTTGCATTTTGTCTCCAGTCGTGTGGTCTTTGCTCCGTGCTCTTCCACCACGTGCCCTGGGTGCCGGAGCAGCGACGCGAGGCTCTTCGGGAGGCAGATGAGCTCCAAGTCTTGCTGCAAGACAAGAAGATCCCGTTGTAAGAACGGGCTCGGTAACCCGGGGACCCAGCCAGATTTCCCTTTGATTTAATAACCGTAGTGCAGCTTTTCCACCCCGAAGGCTTTGTGTTGGAGAGGTCCCTGGGAATGGTCCTGGGAAGCTCCGTGCAAGGATTTACTTTGTGGAATTGTCCTGTCCTTGCTCCGCAGAGTAATTGGCTGCTGATTAGGGGGAAAACGCAGCTGAACAGTCGTGTTTGAGGTTATAAAGTCCTCTTGAAAAGGCAGCAAGTGCAGGGAGGTGGCTCCTCCATCAGCCCCTATTGATGGAGCAGCTGTTCCTGCTCAGAAAACCTTGTTTCTTCCTCCTTGATGCTCCTTCCTTCTCCTGCTGCGATGCCAAGGAAGAAGAGCAGGAGTCAGTGGTGCTTCTAGCTAAGATTATGACAAGAATATTAACATTTTCCCTTCTGGAAGTGTGTTTTTTGTCTCCCTATGCGCAGCGGGGTTCGGGCACGTGCGAGTCGGGATGTTTTTCTTGCTGGTGGCTGGAAGGTGCTTGTTTCTTAGGGACCCGTTGCTGGGACAATGATGCTTAAAATTTAGAACAGAATGTTCTACACCAACACAAACCTCTGAGCTCCTGTGGTCCATCCCCCTGCTCAAGCAGGGTCACCTGCAGCAGGTTGTCCACGACGCGTGCAGACTCTTCTGCGCATCTCCAGGGGTGCAGACCTCACAACCTGGCCCTTGCTGGCCCTCCTAAGAGATACCAGTAGGATGCTACTGGCTGATGTTGGATATTATCTCAGTGCTGGAACAAATTTCTTAAATATTTAAAGAAATAGAGTTTGTATGAAAGTACTCTTCAAGCCATGATTTGGGAAAAGGAAATGGGTCAGAAGTTGGCTACTAGCTATTAAATACTGAGCTTTGCTTAATAGCCCACATTAAAAGGATTAGATGTTGGCCTTGAACACAGTATTTGTGCTCTGCTGAAATTTCTTTAAATGGAGCAGAGGCCGAATGGGAAAGTCTGCCAGAAATCCCCGATCAGCGCAGGGTAGAAACAGCAACCTGGGAAAACCACCACCTGGAGCTAGTGCTCAGAGAGGTTTTCCCTCTTTGGGAGGAGGTGGCAATGCAGAAAGTAACTTGGAAAAGTGAGTGCTGAGGTCCAATGCAATTGCTGTGTCTCTTGGTTTTGCTTTTTAAATTCTTCTTGCCACCTTTCTTCTCCTCCTGCTGCTGTTAATTCTGAGCAAGTGTTCCCGTTAGGCTCTGTGAAAGGGTCTTTGATGCTGTCCGATATGCACGATAGGAAAATGAGCAAAAATGAGCAAAGGGCAGCATAATTTATAGCACGTGAAGCGACTCTCCTCTGAGCATTAATGAGGGGCGACCCAAAGCCAGATAAGTTGTAGGTTTTTTTCCCCTGTCCTCCCAGCCCTTTGATCACTCCCCTCCATGGGCAGCCCGTCCTTCAGCACCATTAGCTCTGTCTCACTTTTGTCTACGCTCAAAAGTTGAGCCACTTTAACTGCAATTGATGTCTGCTCCCGTAGAGTGAATAGAGCTGGGGTGGTATAAAAGCATTTTTAACAGCATAGCTCATTCCTGGGCTGAAAGAGGAATAATGGGCATAAGTGAGATACAGCTTGGTAACCATAAAGCTATCTAAATTTAATGTGCTTGTGCATTATAGCTCAGCCAGTATAATGTGTAGCTGACGCTGGAGGGAAGGGTTTCAGCCTGATGTTCCCACTGATGTTTTTGTGCAGCTTCTCTTATACATCTGATTACTTCTTTCTCCAGAGAGAGATTTGTCTTTGAGCTTCACTGTCTGAATCAGCTCAGTGTGGACCCAGGTTTGGAAGCAGAAATCTCCCTTTTCAGCAGCAACTGGATGTTCGCTCAGCAGAGCTGCAGCGTGAAGCCACGTCCTAGATGAAGTTCCATGTCCTGCTCGCGCTTGTCAGCGTTTGCAGGTTATTTGAAGGTAGCTGTTCTGCTTTCCCCCCCATGGTAAGTGATGTGGGGCAACCATTATAAAGGTGCTGCTTTTGCGTCACGTTATCCCAAGTTAAAACACTTCTCTTGCAAAGAGCTGCCTTTGCTTCCAAATCAGGCACATCCGGCTGATGCTGCGCTATGCTCAGCGTGTGCTGGCCAGCTTAAAAATAAAAAATAAAAGCAAATTTATTTTGCACTTCCTGACTGGGTGTTGCTGGCTACTTATGGAGCTCGCGGGCAGTAAAGCGCTCCCTCCCCGTGATCTTTCCGGAGTCATTAGACTCACTGGAGGATGATCCGGAAAGCTCCGTCGTGAGGGAAACGGCTGCTCCGCTCAACTGCGGCACATTTTTATGGGCACAGCAGCTGCAGAGGGGCCCTGTCCTCTGTCCCCAAGCAGCACAGAGCTGCTTGGGATGCTGAAGGGCAGGCAGGAGGGCTAGGAGTTCTCTCTAGAAATATATAATTTTGCATATAGCAAAAAAAGACTGCTTTAACTTAAAGGATAGTGCCAATATCCCAGGATAAAGTCGTATTAGGAGGCTACAGAATCACAGATGGATGCAAGGTGGCATCTGCAAGCTGCCACAACTCTGGATTTGTGTGGGAAGGCCAAAAATGTGCTCTGCCTGTTATCACGAGGCTTTTAGGGACGTTTCCAGATGTTATGATGATAACATTCTCCAGCGTTGTATTTTGAGGGGAAAATCTTTGCTGAGCATAACCTTGGGCAAAGTTTCTTTTTAAAAAAATACTGCACACAAGGGAGAGGGGAAGTGATAAAGAGTTGGCAGTCGCACAACTATGGATTTGCGTGGGAAGGCCAAAAATGTGCTGAGCTTCTTATCACGAGGACGGGAATAGCCAGGCATGGCCGTGCGCTGGGCACCTTTAATAACCTCTCGGCATCTACCTCGTGGTGCAGAGTCAATTTAGCTAAGAAACCAAGGGCATGGGGGGAAATTTTATCCCTAACGTGACAAAAGTGGCTTCTCACCCCATTGTGCTGCAGTTCAGCAGCCTCTGTGCAAACGGTACCGGGCCTCTTATTCGAGTGCACTCCCCTTATTCTTACATTTAACGATGCAGTTGGAAAGGAAACTTATTTCCAACTGAAATAGATGTGGGCTGGGCTGCCCTGAGGGCTTTTGTGAAGGGGGACGAGCTTATTCTCACAGCAGAATCACCAGTGTTGGCCACATTTGGGTTTATTTTCTCAGCTCATGCTGTGCGCTTTCGCACGCCTTTCCCATCCTTGCAGATGTTCCCAGCTACTCTTTGTAGTTCCAACAAGCTGACCCTTATCTCAAACAAAAAAATCCCACGTCCATTCACCAAATAAGGGATGGATTTTCTGTATGGATGTCTCAGGTATTTTTGACCTCTTTTTTCTTGCTTTTGCTGTACCTGAATAATTTCAGGCCATTATTTCACTGCCCCATTTACTCCTCACACATCCTCCCTGCTTGAACTTGTCATGCTGTATCACATTTGCACTAACAGCACTAGATTTCAGCTGCAGCACATTGCAGAGTGCTATATATTCACCCCCCCGCTGCAAAATAAGGATAAATACCCTGCCAAAGGGGGCTGCGTGGGTTTAATTAACGTTTGCCAAGTGCTTGTGGATCGCATCTTTCATCTGTAAATCTAAAGGCAAGAACATATCCTAGGCGTTCGCACTCAGCTTTGCAATTATTCCTCCAGCTGCCATGGGCCATGCCAAGAAAAATACTCAGCTGTCACCCAGGAGTTGTTGATGCCTTGTGGCTAGTTTTGATTTCCATAGTTTCCTTGCCCCTTTATTTTGGCCTGTGTCTTTTGGGGGAGGATTTTCTTTCTTTTCAATACGGCCATAATTTCCTTAAACCACAGTGGTTCCATGCTGGGTGTTACATTTTGGCTTCAATTTGGCAGCCTGCTGGTTAGAAAGTGGGGAAATGAGCTATAACATTCATATTCATATTATTATTATTATTGCTATTAGCAATTATTTTGTGGTGTATGTGGAATACCAGATTAATTCCTGCCTTCCCTGGACACAAGTCCTCCCAGGTTCATATTGGAGATGCCCGGGGAGTCAAGACCTTTGCTTTGCTCTCCCAAATACTAATTTTATTGCCAGCGGGGCTTTGCAAAAGACTTTATAAAATTGATAACACTCAAATTTGGCTTTAGGGGAAAACTCGCATCGGTCCCTTCCCTTTGTGGTTCTCCCACGTCTGGAATTCAGGGAAACTCATCGAAATTCCGCTTTTCAGGTTCGTTCCTTTGAGGCTGATGGAATTCAGTTGTTACTCAGAATTAGCTTGCCTAAAGGTTTGTCTTAATTTCCTTCCTGAGTGAAATGAAGCTAATTTGGAAGAAGGTCACCCCTATTCTGAACGAGTGAGTACAGGGTACAGTATGGTGGAACTAATTGGCTCTTATTAACATCTTTTTAGTTAAAATAGAGTAATTTCTAGTGAGTGGCCCTGTAGTGAAGGGAGCGCTGGATTTAAGCCCAGGAATTTTTGTCGTTGCCGTAAGGTGTTGCCTTGCTCTATCCCATTTTGGCACCATTGATGTGTCACTGAGGGCTTAGTATCATTTATCAAATGTTTAATATCATTTATCATATCTTCCTCCATGTTTCTCTATGCAGAGCACGCACACGACGTTGTCCAACAAAATCTGCCTTTCCCAGCCCTCTGCACACTAAAATGCTTAGAGTTTAGCAGAGCTGGGTTAGGTTTTAAGCTGTTTTTCACCAATTAATGGTCTTTTCCAGTACAATGAAGGAGTAAATACGAAAAGCCTCCTAGGTACTTTGAGGAAATCACTGCTCCTCTAAAATCCACGATGGAGAAGTTGACCGTTTCTGCAAAACTTAAAGGTCTTAAAGATGCTTGAACATCTTGATGCTTGAAAAATGGGCAAAACCAAATGAAAACTTTGGAAATGGAAAGAGCTCCTCTTCTGTGGCAGTACTGAAAGCTGAATATCTTGAATCTCAGCTTTCTGGAAAAGTCTGCTTTGCACCTCTTGAATCCACACGTATAAGTCATCCTTCCTGGCAGATGTTCCAGTTCTCCTTGTCAAACCAAGAACTGGAGATAAAGAAGAAAAATAAGCTCTTAGATCTGTGAGTGAAGGGAGAGAGGCTGCTTTTATGGGCACTTGGCAGAAATAAGATTTAAGTAATTTTCTTCATCTCAAGCTGCTGCTCTTTTTTTGGGAGCTTCGACTTTAGAAATCTTGTTTTTTCTGCAGTTTTCGCTGGGAGGGGAACACTCGAACTTGTTCAAATCTGAGCAGATGGCTGCTAGGTGAGTGTCTGAGCAGGAGACACCTGCGATTCTTCTCAGGCACCACAGATGAGAGGGAATTTGGCTCCACGAAAGCACTTGCACATTCTTTTAAAGTTAGACCTTGTTTGTGCATTCGAGAAATGATCTGTTTTACCTGAAATACATTACAGAATTTTAATTGTACCAAGCAGCTCCAGCACAGAGCTCTCACATACCTCTAATGTGGATGGGCAGCTTCTTTTCAGCCTTGAAAATCATCATTTTGGTGATGACTTCAGCCTCTAAGTAAAAAAGATGAAGTTTGCATCAGATACTCAGCTGCTCAACGCAGCTCTCAGTTGCCACTGCCACTGATAAGGTTCTTGTATCTGGAGGATTAAAACTAAATTATACTGCTCCCTTTCTGGAGTATTCAAATAATCAATTATTAGATAAAGGATAAATAGCCTGATGAGATATGGCTTAATTAGCCTGATAACTTAATTTGGCATTAACTCCCTTTTTGCCTTTGACATGTTTATATTCTCGTGGTTCGCTTTGCTTAGTAACTAAAGTAAATCCAGCTGCAAACCTCTGGGCACTGATTTCCACAGAGACTTTTGCAGTGAGTGCTCCCCCCTTGTGTTGGAGCATTAAATTAGAGCTGAAAGAGGGAGCCCGTGGCTGGATATGTTTCAAATTTATTTTTATTTTTAACACAAATCAATTCTCATTTTAAAAAGCCTCTCATATCCTTCAGCTTTGGAGGAGAGAGAATTTTCTGTGAACAAAAGCAGGGTTTTAGAAAATAGGTTACATTAAATGATACCTCATTAGCTAGGGGGGTTTTATATCATGGCTAGACCTGGAATACTTTAAAAAATTTTATTTCTTTGGGAGAAATCCACAGCAAATACTGAACTTGTATGAGCTTCGTGTTTGAGGCTTGTCAACCAACTTTTATGTAGGAGGCCAATGTTCATTAATTGTTTCAGTTAGCATAAATTTGAAAGTTTTTCAGTGAACCTACCAGGAAATTACAGTTATTTAGGTCAATTAAATATCTTTACGTTGCTTGTAGAGCTTCCCGGGTTACGTTCCTCTTGCATCAAAGAGAAACTCCAGTATGTCTTTTGGAAAATCTGTATTTTCTGAAATGCCTGGCCCCGAATTGAAGAAGATCCAGGGCTTCCCTGTGAGGAAGTGGGAGTGGAGGCACTTCAGTAGGAGACAGCTGTATTTTGCATTAAATGGTACGCAGCTGCTTGTCATCAGGCACCTTCACGGCACATTGAGGCCATTAGGTGCCAAATATAATAAAATCCCAGGCCTTGGGGAGCCCGGGGAAAGCTGGAGGTCTTGTCAACCCTTGAATGTTGATTTGTATGAGCCTATAGGCTGGAGAAGCACCATGGAAATGGTCCCAAATCGCTCGTCTGCTCTTCAAGGTACCCCGGGGAGGTCCCGCATCGTCTCCATAATGGGCAGCTGATCCCACATCAGCGTTTTGAACTGTGAAAACACTCATTATTTGGGAGTTTTGCCCCCACTTTGAGGACCTCGGTGCATTTTGCAAAGACCTGCCAGTGTTTTGCCCTCTGCAAAGGAAAACCAGCAAAAGATCCCTGGCTTTTAGAGTGGATTTCAGCTCTGGGCGAATCTCAAGCTCCAGAGAGACAGAAATAAACTCTCCTACCCTGCTTCCTTATTGCAGTTTAACTTATGGGATATTTTTATTTTATTTATTTACTTTTTCCCCTTTTCTTTCCCTTGAACATCAGCCTTTGGATCTGACTGAAGCAGAGGGGTGAGGAAGGCTCTGCTGAGAGTGGTCACTATCAAACGAGGGGAGCGTTTTCAGTGGGGTTGGAGGAATCCAGCCATTTTAGTGTAATTAAACCTTCCATTTCCATTCCAGGCCTGTTGGTGGGATGCTCCTTTGAGTCCCCTTTCCAATGATTTTGGTGTCAGGGTAGGGAGTAGGAGACCTATATGGCTGTTTGGGATCCGAGGGTGTCAGGATGTTGTTGTCTGGCATTAGCGATAGAGTCGGGCGGGTTGGGAAAACCAGGATGAAAGCAGCTTTTGTTCCATGCTGTGTAGATTATAGTAATGTTGCTATGGCCACAAATCTCCCTCAAATTGCGGCAGCCAATTCATGAATTTCCTTTTTTATTACATCCTAACACTGAAAAGCAGCGAGGCCGCCAGAAACCTCTCCCAAGGAGATCTCTGCTGCTGGAGGCACCGCCAGCAGCGCCAGAGGTTAGAGAGGAGGTAACGAGGGTTGTTGTACAAGGGGACGCCGTGAGTAGAATCTCTTGCTGCTGTAATTTTGGGATGCTTCTGAGGTTGAAGTAATTAAATGAATCCTAAATATCTAACAGCTCGGCTCTATCCCATAACTGTCTGTTAATTAGCGACTCCGGTCTCTGGGGTAATGGGAGCATCAGGACACGGGAGTTGTCGGCACGCGAGTCCCATAAGGTTGTTCCCTCTCTGCTCCACAAGTCGTGGCGCTTTCCCAAGAAAACCGCAGGACCGGGAGAGCTTCATGTTCCCTGGAGCTGCTGCAGCATCGGAGCGGCTTTCGGCTTTCCCTCGTGCCGCACCTTCTTGCTAATTTGACAGCTTAAAGGTGATGTCTGAGCGGGTGACACCAGACATAGCGCTGCGTGCTGAGCTTGCCCCTCAAGTTACTTGCTGCAGGGTCTGATATTTTGGATCTGCTCAGTGTATTTTATGCCAAGATTCCTGTGCTGCTCCCTTGGGGCAGCATCAAAATACAACTAACAAATATCCTGTATCCTCGTGCATGTGTGGGGACAGGGCAGGGTTGTTTTTTGGCAAAGGCCCCTATGGAAGCGGCTCCTGTTTGCGCCGTTGGTGTTTAGCATTCCTGTTACGTGCTCCAGTCCCATCACCTTTTGCTCAGTTGTTCTGAGATTTCACTTTTGTAACGAGACGGAGCTTCATTATGTTAATTAGGTTTGAAATTACTGCATTAAATATCCGTAATGGGTATTATCGTGCTGGCCTTGCTGCGTCCTGAGGTTTTGATATGAAATGAATATGGAAGCGGACGCTTTCTGTCGTGGTTGCTGGCTGAGAGGCGAGGTTGGGGATTGAAGAGCCCTTTCAGCTCCCCTCTTAGTGAAGCGGTGGCTTCGGAGACCTGCGGAGATACCTCTTTGCTCGGAGTGAAGTGGTGGCTCTCCGGCACGGCTAGGACCCCTTCAGAGAAGGGGAAGCATCATTTATTCCCCATTGCGCTCATGAAGGAATCAAGGTGTGTAAATGGTATTCAGACCTCCCATTGCAGGACTAAAGCTGAGGAGATGAAGAGCGTTGGATCATCCTTTCTAGCTGTCAAGGACAGCTGCACCAACATCGGTCTAGATGAGCTGAACCTGGTCCCTGTTTCTCTCCGTAGGCCTCAGAGTTGAGGTTTGGTGGTCATGGCTCACAGGGGGTCAGAACTGCTTGTGGTTGCTTGAGTGCTGCGCTCACTGGGGGCACCTAAGTCCATCTGAGCTATTTTTGAAGAGTGGCCTGAAGAGAAATGATCTGCAGGGAGGTAGCTGGGGTTGGCGAGGACCTCTTGAGATCACCTGGGCCTACCCGCTGCTCAAGCAGGTCCCCTCAAGCAGCTCACCCAGAACCACATCCAGGCAGGGTTCGGATCTCTCCGAGGATGGAGACTCCGCAAGCCGTCTGGGCAACCTCATTCAGTGCTCAGTCACCCCCACAGCGAGGAAGTGTTTGCCTGGGTTCAAGAGCATCTCCCAGCTGCCAGCTCAGGGGTCCTTGGGATTAACACTGTGCCTTTTGTCTCTTTGAAGGAAGCGTGGTTGCAAGGAAGATGAACTGTTAATCACAGGGTGGAAAATTAATTGCCAGTCGGCACTGGCAAGAGGTTTCCAAAAGGGAGGGAGGGCTCCTGGCTGAGGGAAAGAGGAAAAGGAAAGACCTGGAAGAAGCAATGGATGCGCAGAAGGAAGCTGCTTCTGATCACTGGATTAACACTCTGTGGCCAAGGCCTCCTTGTCCCCCTCCAGCCCCTGGGTAGGTACCCAGAGCTTGAAAAGAAATTCTCCATAGTCTTATGCTCCCTTTTAGATTTAAGGGCAGACTTTGCTGCTGATGGTTTGAAACTAACTTGTTACCTGCAAAAAATCACAAATCACCTTCCTGAGAGGCACCAGAAATCGTCAGCTTTTCTCCAGAGTCAAATTTTCTGAAATTGTTGTGCATTAAAAGGAACACCAAGACCAGTTGTCTTCAGGTTGAAACTTGGAATGATCCAACTTCCGTTGGGGAACAATTTTATTTTTAATTTGGAAAAACAGACTATAAAATGCACACTCATAAAAACAGTTTGTCCTTTCCAATGTACTAGAAAATGATTCTCATCAGCCTCTTAAGGCACTCGGCCGGCATGTGCTTAAGCTCCGTGGTATATTCAGGAAGAGATAGTTACTGCTGTTCTTAATACAGGGTCATGCATAAATTTCTAATATGGATCATTTGGGGAAGATGAATATGAAGAAAGTGTTAATAGCAAAGAAGTTGAAGTCGTTGCAGATTTTGCAGCATCTCTTATGTGCTCATGGCTCCTTGGAGACTTGCATCAGATGCTGGTTTTTCTAACCATTTTTGTGCTCATTTTTATAACCATTTTCTGCAGTCTTACCTATCTTTAATACATTGCAGTGGTTGCAACAGGTTCTTCTTCCTGCAAGGCAGCAGTTGCTTCAGGGATTGCCAGTGACTTTAGGAAGAAGGGGGGGGGGAGGGGGAGGGGAAGAGAAGATTGCTTTTTGGTAACGTGAAATCCCAATTATGGAAATGCTGATTGCACATCACAACACGCATTCATCTCCTGCCAGCCCCAGCGCCCGCTGAGAGCGGCCCTGCCTGAACACAAGGGCATTTCAACAGGATTTTGCTCCGGATAAACTTGTTGAGATGCCTGTGCGAGATGGCACCTCCGCACCTGGAGTCAGGGGTTTTGGTTGAGAATGTCAAGCTCCTTTTTCCTCTCCTGGAGGAACGCGCAGCCCTAAGAGGCATCTTGCAGCAAAGCAAACTGCAAAGGTGGGTGAGGAGTCCTAAGGGGATATAGAGGCAGGTTTTATCCCTGTTGGGTACATGGTGGCACTGCTAGGCACGTCCCTGTGAGACCAACTGACCTCCTAAAAATTGCCGTGCATGTAAGTTAAGACATGATTATTTTTCTAAAGATATATGTATTTTAAGGTAATTTATAAATGGTAGAGAGCTGTTTTTATTATGCCTTTTTTTGGCATAAGTGATTTTGAAGCTGGATTTTTGGACTCTAAATGGAGCTCCTGGCTTCCTGCCCCCGCGGAGAGAGACGGGATTTTGGGGCAGGGGTCTGGCAAAAGTGTCCTCAGCTGCCCCGGCAGTGGCTGCTGCTTTTTTTGAGATTGAGGCTAAGAAAACACACACTTTTTTGTAATTAAAACAAGAAAAAAAGGCATGCTGACCGTTTCTTTTAAAAGTTCCTGTGCTGCTGCATGTGGGAGCAAGGATTTGATGCTTGACGGGCGATGTCTCTTTTGCAATTCCCAGGAAAATCCACCAAATTTGGACCTATTTGGAAACATTTGGGGGAGTAGTAAAGAAGAGAATTTTAGGTGAAATGTATTTGGAGAAAAAAACATCCAAATGAGCAACTAGACTCCAAAGATCCCTTTTTCTGGAGGGGTTGGAGCCGCTGTAGAGGTTGATGAGGTTTTTGGGAAGGTGTGTGGAATTATCTGAACTCCTGAGCAAATACTTCAGCTATTTTTTCCGGATTATGGATCTGATGGCCAGCAAAAATAAAATTTGTGAACTTCACAAAGGTGCTGGAGTTTGTCAGGAACAAACAAGGCCATGAGAGTTTCCAGTCTCATGGTGTAGTCCGGAATATTTAAAGCCATCTGTGGGCATGGGAACTGGAGAGCAGGACCAAAGGGTGGTTTTTCCTTCCAAAAACTGCATTCATGAAAATACTATCGGAATAGCTTGTTTAGCTCTGATATCTGTCTTTTAAAATAGATGTGGGAAAGGCTGGAAAAAAAGCGGAAGAAACAGCAGGGCAGCATTTGGAGGGCAGAGAAAATATCCTGACTTGAATGTTTGAAGGCTCTTCCTGTGTTTGACTGATTGGAAGGGATGGGAAGAGGCCTCCCTTGCATGGGCAGAGGATGTTGGATGGTGCCGAGTCCATCGGAGACTTTGGAAGCAGCAGCTTGGGAGGTGAAGGGAGGAGTTGGGCATTAATCCTTGGAACAAGAGAACAGGGAGGGAAGGACTCTTCCCGTTGCTTCGGATCAGGTTAATGCCTCTTTGGATGTTGTACTTCCAAAGTTAGGTTAGACAGGAGTCCGTCATGAAATGGAGACCTCTGCATTTTCCTTTCTTCGAAAGAAAATCCCATGGCACCGGTTTTGTTCTGGAATCAAAATGCCCTCGTGAAACACGGCGAGTGCTTCCGCACAGTAAAAGATGTTGCTGGAAGCTGTTGCTTGGACCTCCTCCTTCGACTGAACATCTCCCACATCTGTCCAGCTCTCACAGCTGGAGTTTTCAGGGCATCTTTGGGGCATTTTCTTGCAAGTCTGAACTCAGGCTGGCCAAGCTCTGAAGCTGGAGCTCCAACCCTTGTCAAGGCCACGTGTGGCTGGGGAGCAAACATCCTTTCCCAGTTTGCTGTTGTGAAAGCCGATGTGTTTGTCCAAGTTCAGCTCATCCCTGTTCTTCACGAGACTTTTGCCTTTCTGCTCCTGCAGCGCCTTCGTAAAATCCGCAGTCCGTAAAACCTGCTCTGCTCGGCAATGGCAGATTTTAATTCCAGTGTTTGCACAACGTTGTTTGCTCAAGCAGAGCCAGCCTGGGGCCTCTCACACCTCTGCCGACCTCGGCCTTTTCCCTTTTTTCCACTGTCCAGACCCCTGCAATCCCATCCCACTGCTGCCTGCAAGCAAACAGCCGGGATAGCTGTGCATCTCTTTAAAGGTTGGGATTAATATATTTATTTTTTATTAATGGCAGCTTCCTCAGGGCCAAGGATTCTTGTGCCAGTACCTTAAAAATCCTTCAGCTGCTGAGGAAACAAGCCATGAAAGAGTGGGAATAAAACACGGCGCGCAGTGTCCTTCACTTCTGCTGACAGCTGCACTTTACCATCCTGGTGCAACCTTTTAGCAGAGCCAGCTTGTAAAAACTGCTGAAAAATAAAATGAAGCTGTAACAGCTACTTGTCACTGCTTCTGTGGGGAGGAGAGAGGTTTCCCGGCCAGGGAGGCCACACCATCAAACACGGTGACAGGTACAGGAGGTTTGGAGCTCCTTTCTGGTGCGCTGGTGACGGAGGCGGCTTCGGATGGTGGATTGAGGCCATCAGAACCTTCCTGGGGTGATTTTGGGTGGTTGTTCTTCACTTCCAGTGTGCCGTACTCAGCACATGAGTGTGCTCTGGCTTTGCTGCTCCTCGACCGTGGCGGCTGTGGGAGAACTCGCCCCTTAGGGCCGGCTGCTCCATGAATCTCTCGTGTTTGGAAGCGGTGTGGAAGGAGCGATTTTAGCCAAGATGCTAATGAGCAGCTTCTGTCACACGGTGCCCCTGGGCGACGGGTGACGCGTTTCTTAAGGACATGTGGTTTTATTTGTGTTTTTATATTAAACAGGCAAAGAACCCTTAGGATCAGCCAGGGGAGGAAGAGGAGAAGTGGCGCAGGGCTTGGTCCCTCCTGGCCTTGGGCTCCCCTAAGCTGTGAAAAATGAGCCACGTCCCCAGTGCCCCCGACCCCTTTGCGCCCCTGTCAGTTGTTGCCTTGTGTTGACTCATTGACTTGCGTTGACTTGTCATCAACAGGTTTCTCCGCGAGCGCCGTGTCCTCTGCGGGTGTCGCGTCTGGAGCATCCGCTCGGTGCGTCCGTGCGTGGAAGCGCTTCCAGCAGACTCCATGCCAGGGATTTCCGCCTGGAAATCCATCCCTGGGCTGAGCGTGCCGGACTGTGGTGAGCTTATGGGATCGTGGCCATCGAGCCATAATAACTTGCTTTAAATTGCGCTTTTTTGAACCTCTTCTCTCCCCAACCTCAGCCGCGTATCTGTACGCGTAAAGGGTTTTTCTTTTCCTGCCTCGTTCGAGTGAAAGAGTAAATCCCTTGTGATTTATCCCGGAGCAGCCCTCGAGCTCAGCTCCTGCCAGAGCCTGCCGACTTGCAGTTCAAAAGCTCTCGCTTCTTTGAGGCCAGGCTGTGGTCCCCATCTCGCCTCAAAGTTAAATAAGAAAAAATCTTTTATTTTTTCTCCCCTTGTAAAACAGAGAGAAAAGGATGAGCCTGCTGTTTTAAGGAAAGCAGCCTTACCTGCAGCAGGGTGAATGCCAGCATGCAGAATTTCAGGTTCAAGCCTGGGTGGTTAGTGAAGACTTTACTTTTAAGCATCCAGCTTGTTGTTCAGTAAGTGTTTCATAGAGATAAATACTTCCTTTAAAGCAAAGCTGTTGGCTGGCCGAGATCCAGCCTGTGATCCAACACTGAAGCGTTTTCGCTGTTGAATCCACTTCACTGCAGCCGTGGTTGGAAACAGTAATTCTGATCCCTAATTTCCTGCAGATTTGCGGATAACGAGGTCTGGGGGAGGCTGAGCATTAACGACCAGCTTTGGTGCCCATACGTTAAGGACCAGGTTTGGTGCTTGCACGTTAACAACCGCCTTGGTGTTCGCGTCGGCTCTGAACTTCACCGCGTGCAGGAGCGCTCGGCGCCACCCCAGTTCCCACCTTGTTGCCTTGCTGGTGTTTTCAGGAGCCATGCAGGGAAGAAAGCCCTCAAAGGTAGGGCAAGGACATCCCCGTTGGACATTTACACCTGACATCTCTGCGTTTTGTCCTTCCTGCTGCCTGACTCCAGGTCTTCAGAGATGGCAGCTGAGCTACTCATGGCCAGCAAGTGAGGAAGGCTCCATTTTAATGGGTATTTCCAATGTTTAACTTCTAGTGTTTAACTTCTAATGTCGTCGCATGGAGCCGGGTTGTATATGAGCAGCAGCTGTTGCTCATATCGAGTGACCGTCTCCGCGTACCGGAGGGATTGAGTGTGGCTGGTCCCATAAAACACCCGTTGTGCTATAGGAATGAACGTGAAACATGAGGCACTGTCCTGAAGATGCACCTTGAGACAAGGTGCAGACAGCTGACTCTCAGATATATAAATGTATATATATATATACATATATATATGTATTTACATATATACACACACACACTGTGTAGCCAGCTGAAATTGCAGTTGTTTTCTGGACTGCATCCAGTCAAAATCTTTTCACCCCTGTTATGACACCAGGAGAGGCAGTGGAGCGACTGTCGGCTTCAGTTCTGCTACCGCCGCTTGCTTGGTGGAGGGAAACCACATGCCGGCCTCCTGCAAACCTGTGTCCGGAGCCAGCAGAAAAGCTGGAAAACGTTTCTTTTTTTCCCTAAATCTAATTTGAAACGCGATGACTGGGCCAGTCCTACAGGGCTTCCAGCTCGACAGTAAAGAAACTGCAGCGAGTGCTTGGCAGGAGCCTAATGCAGATCATAATCAGATGCATTAACACGTTTCGATGGATCTCCAGGGGGCCGAGAAGCCTTGGTGGGCTGGGTAATTCCTTCCCAGATTTCTTTACCTGATCGTTTATTCCTCTTGGGGACTTGGTTTGCAGGTCCAAATGTCACCCCGCTGCTCCGGGGACACTTCGGCTCCTAGACGTAAGCAGCTCTAATTCCATAAAGCTTCTGCGAGTGTTTTTGGGCACGGTGAGCAGGAAACTGCTGGTGTCTTCGTGATTGCTTCATTGTTTTGTCAGGAATCCGCCCATTCCAAGAGCCAGCGCGTTGGGGAAATCTCGCCTTAGACAGCAAATTCTGCTGCCACTTTGATAAATGCTGTTTTGGGTTCCCTTCTGCTCCACTCGTTCGTATCATCCCCCACAAAGGTGGCAAGCGCCATTCTTGTCGCTTCAGCGTCTGTTTTATGCATGTGCAAGTACTAATCCTTTCCCCATGCTAGGGATATTTCTGTGTTGTTAAATACTAGTGTAACATCAGGCTTGTGTGTCCACGGTGCTGCCGAGACAGGCAGGTGAGAAAAGGGGTATCCTGGAGACCCGCCGAGCTGCTTAGAGGCTCCACCTGGCTGCTCCGTTCATGATGGGGAGACTTAAAGGGTGCAGAAGCGCCCTGATCATTCCAGAATCCTGCTGGCTCCCTAGATTCATAGGAACATCCGTACCCTTTTCTCTCCTCTTGGAGAATCCAGCTTGGCTGTAAAGTACTGATGAAGAGAGGGCTGTAGTTTATGGAGCTCACACTGCTTGCTCGTGGCCTCTTTATTTTTTTAATAACAGATTAGCAGTAGCGTCTGCCCCGGCAGCGACGAAACTCAGCCCCCCAGATTAGCCGAGATCTTAAAAATGACTTTTATGAGGAGCAAGCGCAGCAGAGCGTAACTTTGAGGAAGAAATTAATGAAGAAAGTAAAGAACGGATGAAATTAGTGAACATCAATGTTCCAGTTGTTGGGAGAAGGGGTTGTCAAGGAGGACTCATCTCCTCCATTAGAGCCTGGACGAGCAGCCTGGGATGAGCTACAAAGGGCAGGCACATGGGAGAAAATATCCCCTGTGTTTTTACTATTTTTAGCCGGTTCACAAGCGGCTTCCTTGCTTCCAGGGCCCCAATGATCAGCTGTGATGGGTGTATTTTCCTTGAGCCAGCTGCACATACCGGTGACCAGCTTGTCTTGACAGGCCCGGGGGGGTTGGCGCTTGTATTGAGCCCCGCTCTGCTCTCCTCGTGCTTTTGAGCAATTGATTTTCAACCTGATTTTGCACTAAAAAACACCACGACCGGTCAGACCACAGAAACTATTGGATTGCCTTGTGCTGAAGTGTTATTTCTTTTGCTTTGTTTCTTTGCCGGAGATGTGCCAAGTGCAGATCCGCTTCTGCTCCGTTGCAGCTGCTCATCCGTTGCAGGAATTGGGTAGGTGCTAAGAGCTCAGACGTGGCTCCTGTGAAAGAGCAAACCAAGGGTCCTCCCCTTGGTTTTATTCCAAAATGCAAGGTGGGAAGTGCTGCTTTTTCTGGTTTGCTCCTTCTCTTGCATGGCGAGAAGACCAGAACTGGGGCTGCCCCAAGGGAGCAGCGCAGTTTAAGGGCCGCGGGGCACAGAGATGAGCAAGGCAGGATGGCAAAGAGAAGACACTTCTGACGATAGAAATAGGAAACAAGGAATGGGAAGCCTAAAGCAGGCAGGAGGATGCCAGCTGCTGTGTGTGTTGTTGCCCTCCACTGGTTGAAATGAGAATGGTCTCCCTGCGAGAGGGATTCTTTCTTGCCGAGGTCGCCTTTGACTCTCTTTGACTTTTCATGTTGACCATGAAGATGGTCAAGAACCTGCCAGGTGAAGGGATGGGTTGTGTGGTCGAGGTGGCTGATCTGCTCTTGTCTGCAGAGCCACACCGGGCACAGGGGACGTTGCCCCGTGCCAAGGGCTGTGTAGAAGTCAGCGCTGTTGTTAAACGCGGCCAAGATTTTGGCAAGACCAAAGTCGTAGTTGGCTTAAGCGAAAATGAGGCTGAGAGAAGCTTTTGAGTTGGGTGAAACTCAATAGTTCTGCTTTCCAGTAACAACAGAAGAGCCGAGTTCCCTGAGTCCTTTTGGGAACCAGTAATGAGCTTTTGGAGAGATAAAAGATTCAAGCCAAAACGAAACAAGACCCCTGTATATGATACCTATAATTCAAAGGCATCACCTGGTCCCTTCTTTTTTCCTCCCGTTAAAATGTCCAGGCTGGACTACACACACCTGTGCCACTCTCTGAAGGCTGGAAACGTGGGAGGATTTGCAGGAATGCCTGAGCAGTGGCCGAGCATGGGGCAGAAGAAGCCTTAAAAGGATGTCTCTCGAAATGTCTCTTAAAAGTCAAGCCAGCCCATTTAATCTTGCACTGTTAGTCTCATGAATGTTTATCACCTCCTGCAGGTATTAAGTCTTACAACACCCCTAAAGTGCCTTGAGGTTGAACATGAAAGCGCTCTATGTGTCTTAATTTAACTGATTTATTCCTCTGTCAAGCTGTAAACATTAGAGGGAAGGAAGCACACTGTGTTAAGAGAATTTTTTCTCCTGTCTCCAGGTCCTCAGTTTAATGAGGAGGTTTTTATTATTGTCATTATTATACGTCACAGCAAAGACTTTCACCTTCTCTCTTTGGTGTTTCTTATAACCATAGAACGAATTAGGTAGGGAAGGACTTCTAGGGGTCTCGGATCCAGCCCCCTGCTCCAAGTAAAGCTAATTGCAGATTTAGATCAGATTGGTCAGGGCTTTGTCCAGATATTTGAGCCTCTCTCTTGGCTGCTTTTGCGCTGTCTTAACTAATAAAACCTTTACAATTGCTTGGAGACGCTTATATTTAAATAAAGGGATTAATTTCCGGCTAAATTTCCTTGTCTTAATGTTGAAAAAGTGCCTTTTCCCTGCAAGGTGTGGACAAGCTCTGAAATCCCATCAACTTGTAGCTGAACGGGCTGTAGCTCCTTGTGAGGAGCTGCCGGGCTCCCCTGCATCGATTTATGCTTGCTGGGCAATGGGAACAAATACGAGGGCTCCACAAAGGGTAAAATAGAGGGGGATCTGGTGGCTTGAGCAGAGAAAAGTGCATCAAGAAAACCTGTCCTCTAAACCCACCACTGCTGTTCATTTTATTGGCCATGCTGAGACAGTTTTAACCTTTCCATGCCTTGGTTTCCCTGCCTGTAGTTATTTTCTTTTGGATTATTGAGGACTGCTTCGTGCTAATGCCTAAAATGCTGTCAAGGTAGGGTGCCAAGCGGATACAAACTACTTTATTTTTAGCGCCTTTTGAAATCTTGGGACTTTTTGTTCTCCCTTTTATCAGTCTCTCTTTTGAATCACAAAAAAATAGAAATAAACTCGATCACAGCTGCTGCTGGGGACAGAGGGATGAGGCCCAGCCAGCTGGCGCCCTCGAGGCCGGCGCGGGCTCGTTCCCCATGCTGGATTTCAGAAGACTTTAGCTCATTTAGACTTCTGAGTGATGAGGGGCTTTCGCTTCGGGCAGCTCTCTTCATTGATCCAAACAGGTAGAGTTATTTTCAGGTGTGTCTGGGTAAACGGGCATTGAGGATCGCGGAAAGGGGAAGGATTTTGGAAAGCTGTGAGTGGCTTTTCTGTTTTTTCCGGCGGTTCTGCTGCAAGCTTTGTCTCCCGTTAGGTTGTTTCGGTTTATTGCTGGTGTCTGTCCCCTGCGAGCATCATTTGTTGGTTTAATTTGCAGCTCAAATCTTGGGTTAGGAGTTGCCAGGGTTGTTGTCACTGCATCAGTCGTTGTGGATGGTTCCTCCTAAACCAGCGTTGTTGGAGGGACCGTGATGAGGACGATGCTTGAGCTGCAGCTCCGTGTTCAGCCCAAGCACATCTGGCAGCCCACACAGCTGGATACCACTTAGAGCTGAGCTGGAAGGGATTTTTTTGGCCAACTGCAGGTCAACTTGGGCGTAACATGAGATACATCATGACTACGGTGGAGATAAACCCCTAGAGACGTCCCACAGCCTGAGCCCCGCATGGGTGTACCAAAGACCTGCTGCTGCTGCTCTTTGGGCGGACCAGTGGTGTTTGTTCTGCTTCTGCGCGACGCAGAAGAATGAAATTTTCCCCATTTTGCTTGTTCCTTCTCCTAAGTGTGTGAGGACGGCGACGGTCCCGCCGCGAAGCCGTGCACGGAGCTCACGGACGCTGCTGCTGCTCCTGTTTCCTGGGGATGTGGTGGTGACTAAGCCAGCACCATCGCTCCTTGCAGAGATGGAAAAGCCCAGGAAGAAACTGCTGCACCTGTGATTTGGTAGCCCATTATCTCCTTTTTCTCAGCAGAGACCCAGCTCTAATTTCCAAGGTCGGAACATGCTCTCACCTGGGTGTTCCAGGCCTTCCATGCAGTGCTCCAAAGCTATTACGTAAAATCAGCTTGCTGCCTGGGGAAAGCTGATATTAGCTCCACATTAGGACTCTTTCAAAGCTCTTGATCATTTACTTGATGGGCTCCTATTGAAGCTCTTGGGCCCCAGGTAGAAAATGAAAGACAAATAGATCTGATATTGCTTCCTGACTGCAGAGAAAAAGCGAGTGGGCTTTTTGGCACATTTCCTGTTCTCCTAGTTTGATTTTTTTTTTTTTTTTTTTTTTTTTTTTTTGATTTTTTTTAAAGATTTCTAGTGACACGTTCCCAGGCAGGAAGGCCAATGGACTGACCCTAGAGTGGGATTTACTTCTTCTTTATCCAAACTTCCTGACGTTCCAAACGTGCTGGGGAGGACTGGGAAAGAGGAACACGTGATTCTGAAGCGAGCTGAATTCCAAGGCGCATTCGGATCTGCTAGGCAACAGCGTTGACACGTTTAAATAAATCTGCTGTTGAGTAATATGGAGTGACATATTGGGAGCAATTAGAAAAAAAAAGAAACCAAGCACAAGTTTGGGACTGGAGCAGAAAGAGAACATAGATGTTACAGAAGACCTTGGATAGAAGACAGGGAGGGCTTCTCTACAAAAGGGGTGCATTGGAGATCCGGGTTTTCCATCAGGAGCAAGGAGACAACAGTGCAAATGCAAACTTTTTGCTGAAATTATCCATTGGCAGTAGGGGTTTGTACTTCTGTGGCAACACTGGTGGTCACAAGGATTCACAAGACGAATTCTTCCAGGTTCAGGGAGGAGGAGAGCCCATGATGGGACAGTTTGGGGAAGGTAAGGGGGGTCTTTCTGTTCTCCTGGCTTTCTCACCGCTGTCCTCTGGGGCTGTAGGGTGCTGGGTGAGAGTTGGGACAAGCGAATCCTGTTGTCCCAGTGTCAGGACGTAAGGCTGATCTGGAAGAGGAGGGCACAGGCCCAGGTAGGAACAAGCTTATTTGTTCTGAAGAAGCTTCTCCATAATGATGATTTATGAGCCTTTTGCACCCAAAGAGCTGGATTTGAGCATTCTGAAGAAAGGGCTTGGGCTAGATGGATCATTGGTTTGATTTGATTAGGCAATCTTGGGCTTTTTTGTTAGGTTTCTGTGCATCCTCCAGATCGTGTGGCAGTTTTTCTGGCTATCCTAATGACACTTGTTGAAGCTGATGCCTTTGTATCTGGCTGTGTGGCACCTTCATTTGGGCCTTATTTTTGGAGATGCTGGCTGTGTTACGGAGCCCTTCAAAGCTTGTGTTTGCAGACAGCTTTCCCAAGCTTTGGGAATGTCTCCTTTTTCTTTTGGCTGGGTATCAGATGTTTAGTCTGGACGTGAGCAGTCCTGGTGTTGGCCAGTGGATGCAATAGTCACCTCCAACTCCAGCCAACCGGTTACACTATTAAGCAGCGGTGGTGCTTTGATCTCCTGCTTCCATAAAACAGGATAACTGTTGGAAACAACCCAGGGGGACATTCCCTGTTCATTAGGCGTCCTCAGCATCTAGCACCCGAATGGTTCCCAAGGTTGGGATGAAGCGGAAATGGGCTTTGGACCACAGACGACGGCCAGAACGTTGGCAGCTTCTGTTGGAAGCAGCTGCTGCTGGCAAAGTGTCCCCCATTCCCGAGATGCTCCGAGGGCACTTGGCCCCACTTATGTAACCGAAATAGCTGCTGTGCGGTGGAGATCTCTGCCTGGAGTATTTTTAAACTAAAAAATCCCAGCCAAAAGAGGTTCAGCCTTCCCAAATACCCCCCTGTGCTCCCGCTTGGATTCTGCTGCCATCCGTTCTGGCAGGTGGGATGTGCTCGTTTAGGGCTCTGCATAATTCACTGCGTAAATCTCAGCCTAATTCGCTCAAATTAGGAGTTCCCCAAAGCATTAATCCCCCTCAAGTATCCCGAAAACAGGAAAGCAACGCTGCGCCCATCCCAGACAGGCTATAGGAGACCCCTTTGGAAGCTTGGAGGCATCGGACAGTAAGAAGGAGGCTTCACTTGTGCTGTTGCTCCCAGAAATCCGTGTTGAGGACTGCTCTGAGACAGCAAATCCCATTTTCCTCCATATGAGGACAACGCTGACAGGAACCACGGCGAGTGTCGTCCTCGGCGTGTGCATCTGCTGAGATGAAGATGAAGGTGAAGATGAAGGCTCTCTTGGTGGGTCAACTGACCTGGGATGAATTCTTCCCAAAGGATCAGGCTCCAAGTCAGGAGGGACAAAGAGAAGCTGGATAACCGGCGGCCCTTGGTGGCAGGAGCATGGGAGAACCCGAATGAGGGACGGAGAAGGTGGCATGGAAAGGCAAGGCAAGGAAAAAGATCTCAGCAGCTGCGTTTTGGGTGGCTGCTGCTGGGTCCTGCAGCTGTTCATTAGAAATTCTGTTTATGCCACGGGGAGTTGTGGAGTCTCTGAAGCTGACACAGTTTTAATAGACAAAGACATTTTGAGTGCAGCACATCTGCTCGGGGATGCTGAGGAGCAGCCTCCCTGCTGCAGGGCCGCTGGCTGAAGGATTTTTCTGGGCTTTTCTAATTTGAAACCCCTCCTTTCTTTTAGCGAAAAAGCCCCCCTAATTTTGGAGGCCAGAAGAAGTGCTGTGCTGGCTCGTTAAATTTGCAGCCACTCAGCAAGCTGGCCCTCGCGTCCCCGCATTGCCTGCTGCGGGACTGTGCAGAATCACCTTTGGTTTTGCAGGACCCAAAGCGAGGAGTCCTTTGCAAGGGGACAAGTTCGATGAGGAATATATTGCCGAGCACTAGGGAATGGAAAAAGTGCAAATCTGGGATCACACTTCAACTTCCCGGAATGTAGTGGGGCTGGTACCTGCAGAGCCCCAGGCGTGAGCTGAACTAGTGATAAAATGAGAGAGAAGGTGTGTGTGTTGTAATTTTATCGAACTTGGGAATCATTCTGTTAAGTTCCTTTTCTTTCCGTTAAGTTTCTTCTCTTTCCATTAAGTTTCATGTGTTGAGAAACACGGGAACATTTGAGGAAGGAGAAGGAGAACCTGAGCATTGGCCTTGTACTTAACTAATACTGGGTCTAATCAACGCTCAGTGTGACCAGCTTAGCTTTGATAACCTCCCATGCTCTTGTTTGGTGATTGAGTCTGGTTTGTGCAGGAGAAAAGTTAATCCCTTCCTTACTTGGGCCCAGATCCTCTTATTTCTCTTCCCCAGCACCCCTCCTGCCCTGTTCTGCTTAATGAAGGCCTAATTAGTCTTTCACACTCATGCAGTAGTGGATTGAGCCCATTTTTATGGGTAATTTAAAGAAACCCAGCAGAGACACAGATATTGGAGCCGGGTTCGCTGGGCCGCAGTGTCGCGTGCCTGGGGGCGCAGCAGAAATTCGTTTAATTGGGACTGCGCGACTCGGGGGCGTGGGAGTGAGACAGCAGCTCGTGCTCGTAGGGCCCTGTTTCCCTCTCACCCGAATAAATTGAGTCCTGGCGTAATTCTGTTCACGTGCTTGAATTTCCCACCCGCTTTGCAAGGAGCTGTGTCGCCCGAAGATCCTCCGGCTCTGTGAGCGCGATCCCGATACGTCCGGTAACGCGGTGACCCGGCCCCATCCACGGAACTGCCTCCACTCAGGTGGTGATGAAGGTTCTCCAAAAGGTGTAGAAGGCCGTGAGGTTGCAAACGAGGCCGTGGGGTGCTGTTTTCCAGTCCTAGACAGCGCCTAGCGCCTGGTTTTGCCTCCAGACACGTCTTGTCCGTTAATTCCGGCAGGGTAAAAGCGAAGTGAACCCTCCTCTCCTCCCATGCTGAATTTATCCTTTCCAGCCGCGAGCGGCAGGTCGGCCGTGCTCCTCAATGAGCTCGTCCTCCTCTCTCCCTGCCTCTTTATTTAGCCTAAACAGAAAGGTTTACGCTTTTCTAAAACCAGCGATTTTTATGTGATTTTATTTTTAGTGCTGGGGAAAAAGAGACTTGGAAGTAGGAACTGGCCATCCAAGACGGGACGGATAAATCAAAGGAGCCACTGAGGCACTTCCCAACAGCCTTGGCCGCCGATCCGGAGGGAGAGTGTGCGGGACACAGGTGGGTACGTTGGTTTCGAGGACCGGGAAACACTCGGGAGTGGGATGAGCGGCTCGGCCGGACAGCCCAGCAACCAACACAGCGTCCTCCTGCCGTGCTGCTTGTTGGGACCTGTGGAAATCAGCAGCCTTTCAGCCCAGGGCTGCTTATTATGCCTAAATACGACACTGCTAAAACTGCAGTTTGGGGTTGGTTTGGGTTTTTAAGTTCTACTAATGTGTTACAAGCACAGACTGTGTAGTTGATGAAGGATAAAGTCCTAGTAAGGGAGAAGAGTCTGGAAGAATGTCTAAAGTGCTTTCTTTATCACCAGCACATATTTCATCCTGGCAGTCGATGCTTTTAAGCGATGCCAAGCCGTGCACGGAGCGTTTCCCACCCCTCTGCAGCCTCCGCTGGCCTCTCCTGTGCGGTCGCTTCCGAGCCTCCCATTTCAGAGCGCACGGAGTTCCCTAAATTCCTGGCACGTGTTTTCAGGTCAGGAGGATCGACTTTGTCCTGGGTCAGCTGAAGTTGGAAGGCCTAGAGTTGCCCCTGGAAGGACTAGGTGGTGGAGCAGCTCCAGCGGATCGTGTGCAGGGGATAGCTCAGATTTAGCCTTTCGAGGACCCCCCATTGCCATTTTAGGGAGGCCAATTTGCCTTTTCAGTGCTGTTTTAGACTTGCAAAGGGGAAAGCAACTAAGATGGAACAAGATTTAGATGCAGGCTCAACAGTTCTCTCTGCCACTGAAAAACAGCTCATTTTTCATCCCTCGTTACCATGCTGGCTCTGCACCTTGCAGTGCTTGGCCACATTCACCCCATTGCACCCCCAAAGAGCTCCTTTTCCCATGCCTGCCTTGAAATTAAGCCGTTGGCAGATTCACATCAGTGTTTGTGTGCGCTTTGCTTTGGCATTTCCCCCAGGAAAGGGGGTAAGGGAGCAACTCGTCTCTCCGCCAGCTGTTCCCAGAAAACTGGGTGCAACTCTGGGCCCTTTGCAGCCCCAAAGAGACTGGGTGGAAATCCCAGGGACTGACCAATTGCCAGGCACCTCCCAGCTGTGGGCCAGCTAGGGGAGATTTAATGTCCCCATTTAACCATGGGACATTAATTTACCATCAGCAAAAGGCCCTGTAATGAAATACGCATAGGAATAGGCTGTGTTGTCACTGTTGGTTCCCCTTTGATTATATTTTCCCTGCTTAAAATTAAATCTACTGTTTGTTTTCTGATGCACAAGCGTATCCTACACTGAAAACCAAAAGTTAAAGAAGTTAAAGAGGGAATCACCATCCCATCACGTCTCTTATGCGGCTGTGTAAGAGCTGACCGTAAACCCAGCTGAGTGGATGTCCCAAAAACTTACGTACCTCAAAAGTGGCGAGTAAAAGGCAGGGAGACTGTTCTGGGGGCCAACATATCCATCTGGCCTAGGTTCAAATCTCTGCTCTGCTGGTGTCGGCTGAAGAGTTGGAGCTAAATTGGCCGTGTCCTTGGGTTTTATGCCTGTCTGTCTAATAATTCAGTGCATTTTGCAAAGGGAAAAGGGCAGAGCTAAGCAGGCTGCTGCACGTTGCAGTACTGCGTAGATGCTAATTCCAATATCCTGATTTAAATGAGCTCCCTTTCTGCAGTTTTGGCCAAAAAAACCCACCTTGTGTATGCGAGGAGCCTGCCCGGTGTAGCCACCACCGCGTGTCCCCTTGCAACATTTTCTTGCAACAAATCAGGATTTTCCAGCAGGAAATGAAAGCAAAACCCTTCATGTAAAAATCCCTCAGCGGAACAGCAGCGACTGCGCTCAACACGCGGTGGAAATTCGCATCCCTGCTGTGTCCCAGGGTCAGAACGCGCGGGCAGGGAGAGCGGCTGTGTGTTCCCGTCGCTGTTTTGGGCAGGGGGCCAGGGGGTCATGCACATGGTAAGCAGCTTGTGCAAAGTTTTGCAGAGAGACAGGAATAGGAAAGCAGATGCTGCGGTTTTCTGGGCTCGTGTGTAGCACTGGTGGGAAGCAGGAGTGCCCCGAGGAAGCCGCGTGGCTGTTTGTGATAAATCCCAGCACTTCCTCGGGTTTACCCCTACGAACCTGGGAGGCGTTGGACGTCTCCCAATGTTGCTCCCTGGTAAAAGCGACAGTTGCTTTTATAAAACGAGCGGCCTGAGGTCGCTACGGGGGGTTTATTTCTTTTTGCGCTGTCTGAGCACGGGCTTTTTCTCTTGTAGGAATGGCCGAGCCTCGGCAGCGCCTCTGCGATGCGGGAGACTGACGTGCGCCCGAGTCCTTCCTGGCTCCTTTGCCACCATGGCTGCCGCCTCCGCGTGTTCCTCGGGTGGTAAAGCGGGACGCCGGGAGCAGCGGCGGCGTTTGCCCTGATGCCCTCGGGTTTCTCCCGTGCCGGCTGAGACGTCGCCCTGCCATGACGGCCCCCGCCGGGACGCTGCTCGCCACGGCTGCCCGCAGCTCACGGGTGGCCTGGGGGTCCTGAGAAGTCCCATGATCGAGGCGAAGCGGATCGGAAGTTGCAGAGGCAACACAGAGACTGTGGCAAAGCCGGCGCCAGGACAGGAAGATGAAATTTCCATTCTATCGGCTTCTCCATAAGCAGGCCCAGTGACACTTCTTTCCAGAGACTCGCTCTAAGGACTCTTCTGGTTATGGCTACTGATCCGACGTGATCGGGCGCGCACTGACTCTTGAACTCATGACTGGATATACGATGTTGCGGAATGGGGGAGTGGGGAATGGAGGCCAGCCGTGGGTGTTGAGGTGGTCCAGTCGGATCCGGCTCACGTGGCTTAGTTTCACCCTCTTCATTATCCTCGTCTTCTTTCCCCTCATCGCCCACTACTACCTGACCACCATCGACGACGCGGACGACGCTGGCAAGCGCATCTTCGGCCCTCGCACGGGCAACGAGCTGTGCGAGGTGAAGCACGTGCAGGACCTGTGCCGCATCCGCGAGTCCGTCAGCGAGGAGCTGCTCCAGCTGGAGGCCAAGCGCCAGGAGCTCAACAGCGAGATCGCCAAGCTCAACTTGAAGATCGAGGCCTGCAAAAAGAGCATCGAGAATGCCAAGCAGGACCTGCTGCAGCTGAAGAACGTCATCAGCCAGACGGAGCATTCCTACAAAGAACTCATGGCCCAGAACCAGCCAAAGCTCTCCCTGCCAATCCGGCTCCTGCCGGACAAGGACGAGGCGACCTTTCCCTTGCCAAAATCCCACCGGAGCTGCAGGCTGCACAACTGCTTCGACTACTCGCGATGCCCGTTGACGTCCGGCTTTCCAGTCTACGTCTACAACAGCGACGATTACGCTTTCGGTAGTTCCTTAGACCCTTTGATTAAACAAGCCTTTGAGGCGACTGTCAGAACTAACGTTTATGTTACTGAAAATGCAAATATTGCTTGTGTGTATATAATTTTAGTGGGGGAAATGCAAGAGCCCGTGATGCCAAAACCTACTGAACTCGAGCAACAGTTGCACTCTCTGCCGTACTGGAGGACTGATGGACATAACCACCTCATCATCAATTTATCCCGGAAATCAGAAACTCAGAATTTTATTTACAACATCAGCACAGGGCGTGCCATGATTGCTCAGTCCACTTTTTATGACGTGCAGTATCGGCCAGGGTTTGATATAGTGGTGTCACCTCTGGTCCACTCTATGTCGGAACCCAACTTCCTAGAAATCCCTCCCCAGGTGCCGGTCAAGCGTAAGTATCTGTTCAGCTTCCAGGGAGAGAAGATTGAGTCTCTCCGGTCTAGCTTGCAAGAGGTTCGCTCCTTTGAAGAGGAAATAGAAGGCAATGCCCCCGCTGACTACGACGATCGGATCATCACCACCCTGAAGGCTGTTCAGGACAGCAAGTTGGACTTCGTGTTGGTGGAGTTCACGTGTAAGAACCAGCCCAAGGCAAGTCTGCCCACTGAGTGGGCGCTCTGTGGAGAAAGGGACGACAGACTAGAGCTACTGAAGCTTTCTACTTTTGCACTGATAATCACCCCAGGGGACACGCGGCTGGTGATCTCCGCCGGCTGCGCCATGAGACTGTTTGAGGCTCTGGAGGTTGGAGCCATCCCGGTGGTTCTTGGCGAGCAAGTCCAGCTACCCTACAACGATGTGATCCGGTGGAACGAGGCAGCCTTAATCATACCAAAGCCACGTATCACAGAAGTGCACTTTCTGCTGAGAAGCATTTCTGACAACGATCTCCTTGCCATGAGGAGGCAAGGCCGCTTCTTGTGGGAGACCTACTTCTCCACCTCCGACAACGTGTTCAGCACAGTCTTAGCTATCATAAGGACTCGAATCCAAATCCCGGCCGCTCCTATCCGAGAAGAGGCGGCTGTGGAGATTCCGCACCGCTCCGGCAAAGCTGCTGGTACAGACCCCAACATGGCAGACAACGGCGACCTGGACCTGGGGCCTGTGGAAACAGAGCCGCCCTATGCATCTCCCAAATATCTCCGCAACTTCACCCTCACGGCAATGGACATCTACAGGAATTGGAATTCGGCTCCTGGGCCTTTCCACCTCTTCCCCTATACTCCCTTCGATCCCGTTTTACCATCGGAAGCAAAATTTTTGGGGTCTGGGACTGGATTTCGACCGATTGGCGGAGGAGCAGGTGGTTCTGGGAAGGAGTTCCAAGCTGCTTTGGGTGGCAATGTCCCCCGGGAACAGTTCACAGTAGTGATGTTGACTTATGAGCGGGAGGAAGTGCTCATGAACTCCCTGGAGAGGCTCAACGGTCTCCCCTACTTAAATAAAGTGGTGGTAGTGTGGAACTCTCCCAAGCTGCCCTCTGAGGATCTGCTGTGGCCAGACATTGGCGTCCCCATCATGGTAAGCAAGAGAGGGGGGCTCTCGCCTGGCTTCTGCGATGGGCTCTGGGTGTCAAAGTTGGCCCTAAGTGCTCTGAGCTTCTCCCCTTGGCTTAGACACCTAGGCCAGCATCCGTCCCGCGTGTCTGTCCCCGTCCGTACCTGGTCTGGACGCTACCAGCCGGGAGAAACAGGTGAAAGGTGGGACTCATCCGAGCCATTTTAGCTGTTTGCAGGAGAACGGCGTCGTTTATGTTCTGAAAAAGCCAGTTCCTCTGCCCTGACTTTCACGGGAGGCTCGTGACTAGTTCAGAGGCCGGCGGCATCGCTGCCGACGCCTGAGCTTCGGGGAGAGCAATTGCTGTCGGGACAAAATTCACCCTGTGGTCCTGGGGTTAGGGAATACTGGGGAGGGTCTAAATAGCCCTAAAGAGCTGCAGAAATACAGGGACTTTACAGTTTAGCACCCTTGGAAAAATAATGATATATTTGGAGCTTGCCACGAATGTTGAGGCTGAAAAGTAGCGACTCTCCTGTATTGATTGGAGTCTGATTGGGCTCTGTTCAGTGTCGCGCTGTGAGGGTGGTTGGCACCTTATAAATACCTAAGAAGCGGCAGTTGCTGCTCTTTACCTGATGAATCTTTAATAAAAACAAAAGGAGAATGTGCTGAAGCTGTGCTGGGCCCTGAGAAAGCTGCGGAGAGAGGGGATGCTGCGTTTAAGGAGCTAATTCTCCCCTCCTGGTGGGGCATTTTTTTCTTCCGCTACTTTTCTTTCTTTCTTCCTTCGGTTTTTCCTTCCTTTCCTTCGGAAGCTCAGGACCTCTGCCTTCTCAGCATAACCCTGACCTGGGCGTTGCTTTAATATTTCCTTTTATTATTATTGTGATGAATAAATCCTTCTGCTCACGTGTAAAACCCCTTATGGTCTGGGGACAATGAGGAGAGAAAATTGCTTGGATAATTGCAGAATAATCTTTCACATTAGTCCTGTTGAATGCTTGAATTTGGTAAAATCTTTGCATTGCATCTGCTAAAAAGGAAACCCACGTGCTCCTCCAGAGCCCAGGAGTGGGAATCGCTCTCTTTGGAGCTGTTAATGGGTGTAATTTCCCAAAGAAAAATGTGTTTCTGTTGATGGACCCTGGACATTTAATGCCTTTTCTCCTGAAATTTGTTCTTGCTTATGCCTGGAGGCCAACTTGTGTTTTGGGGGCTTGGACACGGTGCCCTTTGGTCCAAGAGGAGCAGAATTGGCCCTTGCAGTTTTGAGATATCATCTGGTATCTGTGCGCTGGCAGCCACACCAGAGGCCTTGCTCTGCTAACGGGGATGGGTTTTCCTCCAGTTTCTCTAAATCCCAGGGCTCCGTTTTCAATCCGTGCTCGTCGGTCACCATTTGGGCTCGCGATTCAGGTTATATGGTTTCTTTTCCCCCGTGGGGTGTAGGTTAATCAACAGCAAGGCTCGAAGCTGTGTTGAGTCTTTGAATCTTTTCTCGCTGATGAAATAAACGGGGCGGCCAGTGGGATGTGTTTTATTTTTAAATCTTTTTCTTAGCTATGTATTTCTTGCCTGCAGCGTCGTCACTAGAAAATCAGTAAGAGTCCCTCGTTGTGCATGAGTTTGTGGTGAAATATAAGTGATGAGGTGCAACGCTGTTTAATGTAAAGCTGGGTGATTGCCCTCTCATTTAATGCACCTTCGTGGTGGAGCTGCAACGGGAGCTGCTGTGAAATTTCTCCCCTCTCATCGTGTCTTAGGAGGAAAAAATGGCTCCAAGGTAGAACCCTATTTGTGCAGGTTTTTAAATTCAATTTCTGCAAGTCTTTATATCCGTAGCGCGGAATTCATAGACCTTGCCCCAAAAGCAGGACCTGGAGAGCCGCGCTGTGCTGGGGCTGGCAGTGACACCTCGGCCATCGTCCGACTTCCGAATGCTTCTCCGGAGGCAGCGTTTGCGCCGTGTGGACACGGCCATTTGAGTCCTCCTGTCCTTTCCCTGCTCAAGGGAAGGGAGTTTCGGCCTCCATCTCCGCTCTGAACAGGTGGGACGATGCGCTGGGCTTGGAGCGAGACGGGGAAACGTGGCTGCGGCGCCCGGGAATCCATCTGTACATACATCTTGGAAAGGTTTCCAGCAGCGGAGCGAAGGAGGAGTCGTCAGGGAGAAGATCTGGCTCCGGCGTTGGCGAGGGGCTTCCAACAGCCCCTTGCAGCATCGTGGTGTTCGGGAGCTCCAAATAACCCCCCAGCGATGACAGGAACACCTCGTTCCCTGCTCCGCACCTCCCTGGCAGCGTTTTCACCCGTATGAGCACAAGTTAAGGGATACAAGTGAAAACTCCCAGTAAACTACTCATCCAGCCCACGCAAACGGTAATAAAACGCACCCAAAAATGAAAGAAAGCTCAGGTTTTGGGCTCCTTGCCTGCCCGCTTTTGCTTCCACCCCAGCATCTCCTGGCTTTCAGTGGTGACTAATCCTCTCCTTCAGCTTCATCACGCAGCAAGTAGCCCGCTCTGATCTCCGCAGCCTCTTCCAGGGCTCTAACGTCCTTTGCTGCTCCTTTGGGGGCTTATTCAGAGCAGGCACTTGGTTGGAAAGGAGTCATCTTTGGCCAGCCTTGCGTCCGTGGACCTGCTGGGCTGGCTTGTCCCTGGAAATGCCCCTTGTTGGTCAGGGAAGGACTGTGGGGATGTAGCTCTACAAGGTTCCTCCTCGGACACTGCAGCTGCCCAGCTCGACGGCTTCCTCTCCAACCTCTCCCAGGCCTGCATGGAGATATATATATATATATATATATATATATGTATTTTTAGCATTGGATTGACAGATTTGTTGCTTAGTTTCCTTGAGCTGCTGAAATCCAGGTGCTCGTCACCGCAGGGCCCGGGCAAGGTGCTGCTAACGAGCAGCCAGGACCGACTTCCTGGGGCTCTGCACACTGAAGACGAACTCAGGCGCCCGCCCGATTTTGCGCCGCTCTTGCCTAAAACCACCACTTCATTCTCTCGCATGCCGTATGCTGTTTCATTATATCTTTTTTTTTTCATAGACACAACGTTGCCGCAGCTTCGCCTTGCCAAAATCCCTCGGCTTAGGAGGCAGCTGATGGGGCTGGTAAGCCGCAGGAAGGAGGCACTTGGGGGCAGTTGGAAATGCAGAGCAAGGCAGGGAAAGAATCAGAGGTTTTTCTCGCACGTGGCAACTTGAAAATGCCTCGAGAGGCACAGGGGGTCTTCTGTTCCTCCAAGGATGGAGATTCTCCCAGAATTGCTGTAACTTGATGTGATACCCCAAGAAATGGTTGCACCCCAAGACACAGAAGGGAAGCGGGAAGCTTCCAAGGTCATGAATTTGGCTTTGGCCCTTGAGTATTAATATGGTCCGAACAAAACATCTGTATTGTTTCAGTTCCATGGAGCAGGAAGAACCTCCTGGAGCACTGGGACATCAAGGAGGCAGCTGAGAAGGACTCAGGAAGGTTATAAAGACTAAAGTAACTTTTGGAGGCAAGGTGAGGGGAAGAGATGAGGAGCCAGAGAGATTTCAATGGCTCTGCTTGCGCTCGCATGGTCAGTGTAGCTCACAGGGCTCTCTGGGCTCGATCAGCAATGACATTGCTTCAATAAGCAACTGTCAGAGAAGATGGTTGCTTATTCCCAAGGCAGGTTAGCAGCGGGCGAGCGATGGTGCAGCCACAAACACAAAGCAAAAGTCCTCAGCGCTCACCTGGACTCAATTCTTGGGAGTTCTGACGTTACAATCTTTGGTTACAGCAGTGAATGTTGATAGCGCTTGGGGCAGGGATATGGAGTTTGCAGCTTGAATAGGAAGGGGCTGATGGTCTCCTTGGTATCACAGGCCACTCATTTTTAGTGTGGGAGAAACCTACTCCAGTCTGTGAAGTGCTGGACAGCCCTGGCTTTTGGCGGGGAAGAAGAGAGCAAATGGGGAAGAAGAAAAGCACTTTTCTGGGAACGTAGCAGCTCCAGGGTAGATAATTCTCTGCAATAATGTTGTTTTTCTTCTTCATGAATGCAGATGAAAAAACACAGTGATTTCAAAACACTGCTGTTTTTTTTCAGAGTTTTAAGACACAGGTTCACTGCAGTTCTTAATTCCCTACCCCTCCTGTGGGTTTGGGGGGTGGTTATTGCAATGGGCATTCATCTCAACCATGTATATTGTGTTAACGACCTCCTGCTTGGAGCATTTGTTCCTCCTTGATTTCAGTTTTCTGAGTTGAGCAGCGAGAGGAGTTTAAATAGGTCGCCAGGTAGGAGAAGTCTCCAGGCAACGAAGCTCTGAAGTGTGGGGGATCGCCCACCCCAAAACCACGGGGCTGCTTGTTTGCTCTAGGTGCATTTCCCCTTCGGCTGACCCAGTTCAAGGTAATACCTTGCCTTTTCTGATATTTGAGCTAGTGGAAATTGCTCTTTTCCATGAGCTGTACTCATCCCGGAGAACAGCAAAAGGAGGATACCTCAAGTGTCCTCCTAAACCGCCGTGCGCAGTTTTGCGCGCGCTCTGTCTCGCAGGCGAGATGTGACAGCCTCCCCCGAGCTCTCGGTCCCTTTGCTGGCAGATTTTGCAGCGCGGGTCAGGGGACTGGCAACGTGTTTTCTGCAGTGAAATTAGAAGTGAATTACCTTGCAGAGGCCTCATGGGAATGAAGCGTTAGAGGGAACTGGACTTCAGTCGTTGAAAATGTTTGTGATTTTTTTTCTCCGATAAGGACAAGGCTTTGTGATTTGTGTATCTGTCTCAGGCTCCCGTCTGGCTCTTCCAAGGAGAACAAGGTATGGAGGTCGTAGCTGGCCACCCTCACAACGACTGGGCAGGGATCAGCCAGAAACAGACTCTTTGTTGCTCCTAGGAGCCAAATTTGGCTTAAACCCCAAGCAGTGAAACCTGAATCCTTTCCCAGCCTCTCTGGCATCTTGCCCATCCCAGACATCCCAAGCTGCTTTATTAACCAGTCTAAGCCAGGAAGGTTTCTGCTATGCAGCATTTGGATCCCATCAGGCTGCCCTCGTGCTCGTACTCCACCTTGCAAAGGGGTTAAAAGACGTTGGCGGCCCCCGTTGGGTCTCTCGGCACATTCTCCTTTTCCACAGTGAGGGCTGGTTACAAAAGTCACCTCTGGGTTTGACCAAAGTGAGCAAAGTGGCTTTGGTGCAGCAACAGAAGTGACAAGCACGTCGCCAAGCGTTGGGCGAAATGTGTCCGTGGTCGTGGTTTAGTGTATGGGTGATATTCCTCTGGTACCCACCTGGCTTTCGGAAATCCTTTGGCAGTTTATCCCCATGCTGGCCTCGTGGAGGTTGGCCAACCTTCAGCAGCGGGCCCAACTGCAGCCGCTTCTGCTTGGACGTGCCAGGAGCTTCATTGCCCAGGTACCCTGCGTGCTGGAGAGAGTTGAGGCTCTTCAATCCAACAATCTTTTAGCTGTTAAAATTATCACAAGGCCCTTAAGGAGACCCAGTCATCAAGGGCTCTGTCATACCAACATTTGTAGCAGCGAAGAGGTAATTTCCAGGGGAAAAAGGGGCAGGGAGGGTAAAATTAGAAGTGGAGATGGACGGCCAGAGGCAACAACTTGGAGGCTGAAAGTATCGGCCAGCAGAGTGTTTGAAGACCCCGTAAGAAGGGTAAGAAGACCCCATAAGAAGGGTAAGAAGATCCCCTAAGAAGACCCTCTTTTGGTGCTGTCACTGGAGAAGTACGTGGGATAATTTTCCTTCCAGTTGGAAGCTGGAGGAGGAACCCAATGAGACCCTCAACGAATTCCATGTACGTCTTCCGCTGCAAAGCCACAAACAGCAACACAAAGAGAGAATAAAAATAAGTATCTGTATCTCTTTAATGTTAAAATAAGCGTTCTTCCCCTCAAGTTTCTTTAGAAAGACGTGACAGCTGCACCCGCATGGAAATGAATAAATAATCAGTTTTATTTGTATCACAAGCTGTTTTCTGCTCTCGGAGATGAGCAACCCACTGCTATCGGTGGAGCAGATTAAAGGCAGCCCAAGTGTTTGCACATATTCTGTGCGTGGACCCAGCGCAGGTTTAAAAAAGGATTTTCACAAGTATCTTCCTGTGTGGTTTTGCTCTCGCTGGGGGATAATTTATATTTGGTTTCATGTTGCATTATTTAATTACGCGTATTTTAAAAATGCATCTGTTTTGCCAATACATATGTAGTCTATGCTGTCTTGGGGCAGTTTTGTAGGCAAGAACCTTCCAGTGAAACTCCTTCATTCCCCTGGAGATGAGTCCTAAAATAGGCTGTAAATCCTTCTCCTTCAAATTTGGACGATCGATGCCTCTAAACTGGAGGCAGCAAAGCACGGGGAAGTCGTGTCTAGACGAGTTCAGGGCATAAACGAGCGCGGTTGTTGCTAGGTCAAGGCGGAAAGGAAATGCTGGGCATGGAGCAAATGGAGCTCCGGCCAAACTGGGGGCTGCTGGGGCAGAGCTGGAGATGATCCTGGCCCATCAACATGGGTGTCCATCCTCTGCAACTAAGGCTGGACGTTCTTCTTGACCGATGAAGACGTGCTGGCCAGTAGAGAGCGGATTTGTTTCTTCCGTCTGCACGCGGGTGGGTTATTTTGGTGGTGGGAGCTGAGGTTGGTGGGAGGAACGTTACTCCGTGGACGGGCTGGGAGGCTTTTCCCTCTCAGGAGGTGATGGATCCTCTTCCCTAAGCTGCACCACAGTTGTCCTTGGGAGGGCAGTTGTGTGGGCGTCAGGTCCGGCCTGGGGACACCTCACCAGGTTTCATGGAGCGTTTGTCCACGAGCTGTCGGCAGTGAGGAAATGCTGAGAACTTAGGATCAGGATATTTCTGGAAGGAAGAAATGGAATGGGAACCGTGTGACCCACACAAACGTCTTCCATGCTGAGAATGTGCAGAGGGCTCGAGAGGTTGTTTTGGTGGCGCACGTGGCAGCAGCTTCTCGGGCTTCTCAGCTGCGAGCGATGGGGCCGGCGGTTTCTGGCAGCGTTTGCTCTTTGCCCAGAAATCAGTGCAGCTCCCTAGGTTGAGCTGCCAGAATTTCTCCCAGGCCGTGAACCTTCTTCAGCTCCCCACCATCAAATTATACGTGACACTTAATTTAAAGCTTAAGTGCAAAGCCTCACCAGCAGGGAGATGGCTGGAAGATACTGATTTTATTGCATTTTTGTGTACACATCTAAAACCATCACGTATCAGTGCTGGTTGGGGGCATTATTGCTGAACAGGCTCTAGATTTATACCTTCTTTTAGCTCGGTCTAACATTTTTAAGGTCCATTTGTCTGACGTGACTAGGAATAACCCCAGGGACAGTTGGCGTTAGTCAACGGGCTTGCTCAGAGGAGTCAAAAAAACCTTGTGGAGCTGAAGCACCTTGAAAGAAGAGCCCAGCAGCTCCCAGGGGGGTGTCCAACCTGCTCAGGGGCTTTTTCTACCTTAGAGCTTGACCTAAAAGGTTGAAATCTCCCACTCTGGTTGTCCTTGGATGGAGAGGAGATGCTTTTCCAGCACAGGTCCTTTGGCCCCAGGTCGGAGCTGAGCTCCTTGTGACCCGAGTTGTGCAGAAGACCCGAGAGTCCTTTTTGGTTTTAAACTTACCGCTGTTTTGACCCCCGTTGGTGATCTGTTTGCTCCCACAAAAGCCGTTGGAGTCCAGCTGGTGCCATGAACTTTGCTCTTTGACTTGGTAATTTTGTCCGAGTTTGATGGCACCTTGTGATGAGAGATGTTCCTGAGAGCTGGGTCAAGTCCTGTGCTCTGCAGTGTAAGGAGGTCACACAACATGATCAATCTGGCCTGTAAATTTGCCCTGAATTTGGCAACCTAAGGTGCCCTCTTGTCGGTATTTATGGGTTTGGGCCCACTGTATCCACCTGCTTTTCCTCTCCATCCATCCAAACACCTGTGGAAGGAGAATAATTTGATAGTGCTGGATCTCAAGTGCTTTGAGATCCCTGTGGCCAAGGGCATGGCCAGATGAAGTGTCATTTTGTTGTATTTTAAGTTTTTGGTGAAGTCATGAAAAAACCCTAAATCTCACTTCAGTGTGAGGGAGAGGGTCGAGGGGGTTTTATGCGTTGCTAGTGTAATAACCTTTCTTTTCTCTAAGGAACCTTTCTAAGGAGCTTCCGAACACTCTTATCCCCAAAATGACCATTTCATGCCTGACAAATCCAGTGTTTCCAGAGCTCCATAGAAATGTAAAGACCTCTGAGGAGATAAGAATGTTTAAAACTGCCGAATCGAGGACTCGTCCCACTCCACCCTGCTGGTTCCTACAAGATGAAAGAATAAAATTTGCCCCCAGATTTACTCTTATGTTGCTAAAGAGTTGTGTTTGTGCCCTAATAACTTGATGCTCCCGTTTGAGCAGGTCTGACTCAAGATCTCTGCCAGAAACAGCCTCAAGGTTGTGAGGTCTTCAGGAGTTGATCATTGCATCGTTACCTCGCCTTTGATTTTGAATAGCGGCAAAAAATCTCAGATTTTGCCTTATTTTTAAACTCCTGCATGATCTCTCTTAAAATTGGTCTTGCTAACAAGGAGGGGTGTCTTGAGGACCCTCTGGCAGCGGGGGAGCTGTAGAAGAGGCCTGGCCGTGACATCTGGGACGGGGCAGCAGGCAAAAACTCTGCCCTCCTCCAGCCTCTTGTAGCAGAGCTGATGGGACGTTGGGGATGTGGTACCTGGATCCTTCCGGAGAAGCTGGAATGGAGCCCCTCAGCCATGGGCATCTGCTCCGTGCCAAGTTGTACCCCCCTGTAGCAGAGCTCTAAGGGAGAAGATAATTTCTAGGACTCAGCCTGGTGGTTCTAGCTGGACCCCCCACCGCAGGGGGGTCCTGGCCCGTGCGGGGCCTCCCCAGGCTCCTCCCGAGCGGCCTCCCCTAGGGCTGCCCGTCCTGGGGCAGCGAGGGGCGCCCGGCCGGACCCTGCGAATGCCCCGACACGCTCGGGGTTCTGCATCGGCGCTGCCAACGGGGCCGGCGGCTCCGCAGGACCGGGCTGAGGCGGCTGCCTGTCCCCGGCGCGGCCGCTTTGCTGGGCGCCCGCCCGGGCTCCTCTCCTGCGCTAGGGGATTCGGGGACTGTCTGACCTGGGGCAGCCGCCGTGACCGCGGCCCCTTCGCGTCCCCTAGGTTGTCCGCACGGAGAAGAACAGCCTGAACAACCGGTTCCTGCCGTGGGACGAGATCGAGACGGAGGCCATCCTGTCCATCGACGACGACGCGCACCTCCGGCACGACGAGATCATGTTCGGCTTCCGGTGAGTGCCGCGCGCCGGGCCGGGGGCCACGCGGGACCCGCGGGGGAGAACCCCCCCTTTTTCCCACGCTTTCTCCTTGTGCGGCGGCGTCGGGACGCTGGGAGCAGCGAGGCAAGGAGCGTGAGCTCCGGCTTTCCCAAAGGCTCCCGCCGCGCCGATAGGAGCCTCGCGCTCGCCGGGAGCCTGGAGCCAGCGGAGCCGCTGGCGATCCTCGTTACTCTGTTTTCCTTACCAGGCTGTGCTGGATTTTCATTAATTTCATTAGAGGCTACGACAATAAAAGGAGCCTTTGCCCCTTGCTGTGTCAGTAGATGTAGCAGCTGGGAAACGCGGCCACCTCGGTCGCCTGCCATTGCCCTGCAGGGATAATTTCGGCGCCTGGCAGCCAGGGAGAGGATGGCGGGATGCGCCGGGGTCACCCGCAGCCAAAACGGCCACTTATTGCCCCATTTTGTGCATGGGAACAAGGGAAAACGCGCCCGTGGTGCACGGCCTCGCGCACAGCACGTGTTTCACAGAGCCGCCGCGTTGCTCCGTCGGCTCCGAGGAGCCGAAATAAAAGAGAACGGAGGCGGCAGCCCCGCGAGAGGGGGCTCGGACTCGGCGGTCGGTGCGCTCGGTGCTGCGTGGCCGCGGGGCCGCTCCGCGCGGGGAGGCCGCGTCCCAGCGGCTGCTCCTCGTTGCAGCGTGTGGCGCGAGGCCCGCGACCGCATCGTGGGCTTCCCGGGCCGCTACCACGCGTGGGACGTCCCGCACCAGGCCTGGCTCTACAACTCCAACTACTCGTGCGAGCTCTCCATGGTGCTCACCGGCGCTGCCTTCTTCCACAA
>VZSV01000197.1:503171-559372 GCA_013398735.1 Nothocercus julius | reverse complement strand
TTCGTGCCTTGCAGTACTACGCCTACCTGTACTCGTACGTGATGCCCCAGGCCATCCGCGACATGGTGGACGAGTACATCAACTGCGAGGACATCGCCATGAACTTCCTCGTGTCCCACCTCACCAGGAAGCCGCCCATCAAGGTAAGCGGCCGCGGGCGGGAGCCGGGTTTGGCTCCTCAGTGCCCCCCGGCCGGGCCGGCGCGCGGCGGTGACCGCGTCGTCCCTCTCGCCGCAGGTGACCTCGCGCTGGACGTTCCGCTGCCCCGGCTGCCCGCAGGCCCTGTCGCACGACGACTCGCACTTCCACGAGCGCCACAAGTGCATCAACTTCTTCGTCAAGGTGTACGGCTACATGCCGCTCCTCTACACCCAGTTCCGCGTGGACTCGGTGCTCTTCAAGACCCGCCTGCCCCACGACAAGACCAAATGCTTCAAGTTCATCTAGGCGGCTCTGCAGGCCGGCGGCGGCTCCTCGGCGCCGTTTCCAGCGCAGCGAGTGGCGCCTCCTCCCCACCGGCCCGTCCGGCCCGTCGGACTCCATAGGCTGAGCAGCGGCGCCCCGGCCCCCACGCTGCCCGAGGGCGGCCCTTCTTTTTAATTATTGTTATTTAAAATGGAAGTGTTTTAGATTTGCCCTGTGAGGCTTTTTTCCCCCTCCTGCCCACCCATTTTTTTCCCTCCTCCTCCCGACCCTCTGTCCCCTCCGGACCTGTGACCACGGCGATGCCAGGCTGGAGACAGCGGACACGGAGAGGTTGTTCCCATGATGGGAACTGTTGTCCCCGTCCTTCCTCCCTCCGGCAGCCCTTCTCCTCCTCCTCCTCGTCTTCCTCCCCTTCTGCTCTTGGAGCCTCCTGTGCGCCAGGGCCAGGGTCTTCTCGCCCTGGGGCCACCGCTTTGGGCGCGGAGGTGACAGCCGGGGGCGCAGGGAGGAGCTGGGGCACGGGGGGGCCCTTTTCACAAGCACTTTGGGGGTGGTTCCTGCTGCTGCTGCCGGGGCCGGCACCGCACGGAGGGAGGAGGCGCCGCGCGTCTCCCTCCGGCTTCTCCCCCTTCCAACGGGAGGCCCTGGAGACGCCCGCCAAGACCCCAGAAGCCCGGGGCAGGGGGCGGAGGTTCCGGGTGTGAAGCTGCGCGGGACGGGAGAGGCCGCGCTCCTCCACCACGAGCACAATATTCCCAAGTTGAGGGTTTTTTTGTAAAAGGATCCAATAAATGGAGAGTTTAACTTGAGAGCGTCTCCGCCTCTGCCTCCACCCAGCTCCCTCCCGCCGCCGCTCCGAGAGAATCCCCGGGATTATTCTGGCACTGCCAGGGAAATATGGACCCCAGGGTGGATTCAAACTGGTCAACAACTTGTGGGTGCACCGAGTGAGCGTGAGCTGCCTCCACTGGGCCACGGCTGTCGGGTGCTGCCGTTTGTGTCCCCCAGAGCTGCCCCTCTGGCCCGTGGGTCCCTGCACCGTCCCAGGGCGCAGGACCAGGGCCTGGCTGTGGGCCCAGGGCACAGGGAGGGTGTAGCCTTGTCCCCTGCAGGCCACGGGGCCCCAAGTGACGGGTGTCAGGTGATGGGTCACCTGGTGGCAATGGAGCCCCAGCTGGTTGGTCCTCGGCAGTGGCTCAGTGGTGATGGGTCCCCTGTGATGGGTCCCAAGTTGGAGGGTCTTGGTCATGGGTTCAGGTCCCCACGGAGGTGCCACCAGTGCTGCTCAGGGCGCCCGTGAAATGGCATCAAAGCCACTTAGTCCCATGGCTGCTGCGCAGGGTGCGGGCGAGCTGTGCTGCAGCGGGCTGAACTTCGCCAATTCCTTTAATCAAGGCCAATATTAGTAGGAAGAAAACACAGCAAGTGCCTTTCCAGCCAGGAACATGTGGGCTGTAACACCCAGCCGGGAGCTGATTTCTACCTTTTCTGGCCATTAAAGGCTACGTGCGTTTAATGAACATGAGCTGCATGGAGAGGCCAGGGATGCTCCAGGCATTGCCCTTTGCAAAGCCAAGGAGCAAAAAAAAAGAAAATAGGAAAAGCCGAGGAACGTGGGTACCTTTGCTGTTGCCTGTCTGTGTCTCCAGGTAAAAATGTCTTTGCCTGTCGCCCCTTCCAGCTGTTCCAGCTCCATCTCTCCCAGGCTGCCCTGGCTCCCTCAGCAGGACCTGGGGTTATTTGTCTTCCCCTATGCAGATGAACAAGCATTGACTTCATTAGCTTAATTAAGATTTTTTTTTTTTTTGTTAACCATCTGTTTTTATTCCAGCTGGTGCAACCTTTCCAAGTCCAGCTGTGCCACCTTGGAGCGTCTGAAGAGGCAGTTCCACAAAATGAAGGCGCTGGAGCCTGGGGACTGGCGGAGGCTCTCGGAGCCCACGGTCCGGGCTCCCTCCTGATGGGGAAGCAGCAGCATAGAGAAAAATACATTTTTTTTTTTTTTTTTAATTATCAGAGGCCTTTGCTTCAGCATCCCTGCAACGAGTTGCTTTGGGGAGGACTGGGGTCCCACTGCAGTAGGGTCACACAGAAAACACCTGCTCCCGCACACAGTTTCACCCTGGCCTTGCAAATAAACACGGCATTTATTTACTGAACAACCTCCTGAAGGGCCCAGCACGCCACTTTACAGCCCAGGAATCCCCTTCAAAATATCCCCAAACCGGTTAAAAATAAACTTAAAAAATATATAGCTATTAAAAATACTTCCTCACTGTCCCCTGAAAGGGGAGGAGGCTTCTGGTCTTTTGGAATCAGGAGTCTCTCTGGAAAAGCTCTCGGCTCAGGAGCATCCCGGGCTAGAACTTCTGCAGGAACTTGAGCACCAGGTCGCGCAGCTTGGCACGCAGGGGCTCGTCGTTGTCGCAGATGATGTGCGTGGAGTCCTCCTCGAGCTGGATGAGGGTTTCTGCCTCCTGCAGCAGCACGATGTGGCCCTTGGCCGTGTCCTCCACCTTCACGTCGCTGAAGCCGTGCTGGACATGGGGCAGGGAGGGAGAAAAAGCCAGCGCCGTTACCCAGCGCCGCGAGTTGCCCATAGGGGCTAAAAACCCCCATAGTGAAACTGCAGAAATGCTGCAGCTCTGGGCCCGGCAGCAGAAGCGCCCCCAGGGAGCCAGGGAAGGTAGAACTGGGCGTCACGGTGCAGTAGCCACCAGCCCAGGCAGCAAAGCCCGGCCCGCAGCGCTCCGGAAAGCTTTTCTCTCAGTGTGGCATTTGCAGGAGCTCATCTTTGCTCCCTCATGTGTCTTGTCGCAAAACTTGTGGGAAACCACCCGCTCCTGCCATCTCCTCCCAACCATTCCAGTTTATGGGCAATCAACTGAGGAGCCCAACAGCTACCTGGGGGAGACCCCTCCCTACACAGTGACCCCTCGCAGCCCTTCCAGGGAAAACGCCTGACACCAGGCCGTGTCGCCACAGGGAAACATCCTCCGTGTGTTCAGCCCAGGGACACAAATCCCCCAAAGCACCTTCCCAGCTCATTCCTGGCTTGCCATGCCAAGACGTGCTTGAGTTTCTCGTCCTCGCTCTGCCAGCACAAGCGGCAGCCGCCGAGCCAGGCCCCTGCCTGCCACCAAGGGCTCTTTTTACCTTCTCCAGGGTCTGCACGAACTGCTCCACGGGGATGGAGCCGCTCAGCAGTGGCTTCAGGGGCTTGCACTCGGGCACGTCATCGCTCACCCGCTTCCTCTTCTTGCTGGCAGGGGCTTGCGGAGGCTTCGGAGGAAGCTGGTGGAGAAGAAGTGCAAGTGAGAGAGAGACTCCCAGCAGCTCAGGAGCTCCATTTACCTGCAGCCACGTGAAAGAGCAAAGGGCCAGGGATATTTTTTTTTGTTCTGGGTGACTGCGGGGCAGGATCGCGCTGTCGGAGGGTGGCAACGCGGCCCCGGGCGCCACTGCAGCTCTGCGGACACAAGGCACCTTCTCCAGGTGGGAGAAGAAGCAAAAAAGGCATTTTTAAGTCAAATTTCTGTCATCTCCAAAGGCCCCAATGCAAGGCTGAAGCTTTCTGTTCTAGCACTCAGGTACCCTGCAATATTTCCTAGGAATCATGCTCTAAGGAGCTCAATACCTTGGGAAAATTCCCAGTTTAAAAGACAGGTTGGGTAACCCTGGCAAATTAGGAGCACGGAACTTGCTGAGGAATGAGGGAAATGAGCGATTTTCACATCAGAAAAGTAAGTTTTTAAGAAGATCTCGAATACAGGCAGGGAGGCACTGGAGATGCTGCAGCTAATGGCTGAAAAGTCACTGGACTGGGATCTTGGTGTCATCGTGAGCACTTCAGGGAGATGCAAAACACATTTCTATAAAATAAACCAGGAAGAAATTATTGCATTACATAAGGCCATGTGCCCTGTGCCAGGTTAGTCAGGTCAGGGAAGTGCCAGCACAGGCTACTTCGCAGTGAACTAGCAACTCGCTCCTTGGGAAAATAAAGGTGCTGAGGAAAAATCCATCACGTTGCTCATGTGCCTGAATCCCTCCCACGGCTCTGGGCTCTTCCCAGTGGTGCTGCCTGATGGGGCAGACTGGGATGAGCCAGAGCATCAGTGCCTGAGTCCCTGCAGGCTCCGACTCCAAAGGAAAAGGTGACCGAGGCACCTCCTGTTCAGCGGCTCCGCAGGGCACCAGCTCTGTCCATGGAGCCTCCGGATTTGCGAGCGTTTGGAAGAGAGGGATTTTTCTCCTCGTGTAACCTTTGGAGTTCCCTCTGCTTCATGGGAAGCCCACATGGATTCCTGGGGACCAGGGCAACCTCTGGAGGACAGTCCCTGCACCTCTCGTGTGTTTGGGGGCCTTTCTCCCATCCGACCCTCAGCTGCGTGTCCACGAACGGCTGCCTGATGCCGGAGCAGGAGTAACGGATGACAACAGGATGGTTTGCAGCCCCTCTTCGTGAATAATCCCCTTTCCCCTTTTATTTCAGCCAGGCATGTGGCCAGTTAAGAAACGAGGGGCGAGATTTATGTGCATCCCACTCTCCATCCCCAGCGCAATTCCTCACTCCCGCGAACGGCCACAAGGACCGCGCTCCGGAGGGGAATGAATCATTCCAGCAGCTGCCTCAGGAGAACAGCTGGGGCCCCAGATGCCAGGAAAACGAGCGGCACGAGGGATTCTGCTCCCTCTCCCGTTATACTCTACCTGCAGCACGTGCTTGTTGTCTTTCGTGTGCAGCACGGCGGAAACGGTTGCCAGGGAAATGCCCGGCTTGATCTCCAAGGGCACGAGCGAATCTGCGAGCTGGGGAGAAAGAAGGGGTTGGTTCAGCAATGCCCGAATTTGCAGGGATCCCGCGGTGATTTACACGGCCGCACGGCATTTTTAAACGTGCATGAATGAAACGTGACCCCAAACCTCCAGGTAGCACGATGGAGCGCTCCCCTTTTAGCTGCTTAGCCCCCCTTTTTGGCTCCCGGAGCTGCTGCCTCTTCGAGCATCATCTGAGAGGTGCAGCAACCAGGGCAGATCTCACAGAAAAGGAGAATTAAAGAGAAATCGGATATAAAACCGCACTATTACTTCACTAATACCTCTGATTTGTAAACTTCTTAAGTCTAATGTGACATTACTCATGTTGCTCGTCACCTTGACGGATGATGAAAACCCAAAGCCAATTTCTTTGCAGTTCCTCATTGCTGCAGCACTTGGGCTGCAGAAGAGCTGCAAGAAAAAGAGGTTGTCCTTAAAAACACACTGGCCCTGTTGACTGGAACCAAACTGCTCTTTGGATTTTTCTTTACAGTGCTGCAGAGAAGCTTTTTCACAGCCTTTTATATTATTCTGCTCAGAGGTGGTACCGCTGGATGGGGTGAAGATCTTCAGATGTGAAGACAGGTAAGACCTAAAGCTGCAGAATTTCCTTTGCTGTTTTTGCTGGCAATTCAACTACCCGGAGCATCAGCCCCTCTCATTTACAGAGTCTTTACAAGGCGATCATCATCTGAACTGCCCTCGGAGTGCTTGCCAATTGCTGCTGGAGCCAAATGTTAAGAAGAGCTCACCTCCAGGGAGAGAAGCTCCCTTGAGGAATAAGATAGATTCCCATTTTGGAGATGGAGAGTAAATTCCTTAGCAAAAGCCATCAAGTGATTCCTCTGGAAGAGGAGAGGGATGGAACAGAACAACCGAACCTGCCACTTCTCAAGAAACTCTTTGAGTACCAGCGTTTTACTGCCCAGTTCTCACCTGCTGTAAACTCCTTCCAGGAAGGTGATTACTATATTCCTGCAAAGCTCTAATCCTCTTGTTGCAAACACGGAAGCACCTGGACTTGACCTGACTTTGCTTTTGGCCTAATTCCAATGCCATGAAAGCAAAGGCAGAGCTTTTCCAATGGCTTCAATGCCAGCAGAGTTCAGCGACTTCTACGCAAGTCTGAAAATCTCACCTATCACTATTAAAGCCACAGTGGGTGTTTGGAGAGCACCTGCTTGAAATAATAGAGTTGGACAGATCCCCGTGTAGGAAAAATAAGCACATTTTAAGGTTGCATTCAGATTCCCTACATTTTGCTCGGTTGGTGCATCTTAGAACCCCAAATTTCAAGGACCAGTTCAGATTGCTCTCTTTCTGGGAGACAAACACTGTAAAGACAGAGATCTTTAAAAACCAAAAGAAGACTTTGAGCCAAGTCCTCTTCTGCCACTGAAGTATTTTGCTATTATCATTTATGCAGGTATTAACCAGACAGTTGATAAATCACAGCACTTTTTAATTATTTATAATCAAACCGACAGCAAGACAGACGTTTGCTTGTATTTCCTCTGTCTCTTGCCTCATCTCACTGCCCTCTCCATGATGTGATCGATCCTGTTATGACAGAAGTTCACTGATCCAAACCAAAAAGGTCATTTAATCACCACCAGTAATTCAGTGACCATCACCAGCCAGGGCTGTTATGCTCCTCTCGACTGACCTCCTGCACACACAAATCATGGGATTCTTCCAAAATGCTGGATTAAAGAAACCCTTTCCAGAGAGACAGCAAATCTTGCCCAGACTCCGAGCAGTGGCAGCTCCACCGTTTCCTCCCGCAAGCTCTTCCAGACTTTAATTTTCCTTGCAGCTAGGAAACCGTGTCTTATTTCAAGGTTGAATTTGTCCAATGTTTGGTTGCTGGATTTTGTTCTGCTTTTGTCTGCAGGATTGAAAAGCCCCTCGCTATGCGGGAGTAAGTGCTGCTCCTTTCCAGTCGTTATCACGAGTTTAATGCTACACGTTGGCATCGAGGAAGGCATGAAAAGAGAGACACACAGTGCTGAGCACTAACAGCACAGTAACCAGTCCCTGCATATGGATGAGCACTTGGACTGCCTTCACATTAAGGCAAACGTGTGGGTATGTGTGCATGCCCTTGGCCCATTCCAGTTTTTAATTCCTTCCTGTTAAAGCAAAGAACAAAAGAGAAACGAACCAAAAAGCACAAGTTGTTGCCTCTCAGAAGCCACAAGTGCTGTCCCAGCCACGTGAAGCTCCAAGCAGGGGAGGGAGGGAAGAGTCAGGTTGGGAAGTTCTGCTCCCACCATTACAGCTGTCCACCTCAGCTCTTACTGAGGAAATACCTTCCCTCTGCAAACTGCGGCTTTCCTGTAGGATTGCGTTTTCCACAGCAAAATGAGATCTGACAGGTATTATGGGAGGCCAAACCTGTTCCTGGCCCAGCTGCAGCTGTTTATGAAGAAGGTGGCACACAGGTTAGGGCACAGTCTGATGTCTCCACTAAGGCCTTCATCAGGAAGAGCTCTCCCTAGACATTGGGTCATATTTTGTCTTCAGTTACCAGTCAAAATTCCTCCTGTTGGCAACAAAGAGCTGAAAAGAAGTGAGGATGGGATGTGAAACCCTTACTATGGAGAAAGACTGAGGCTGAGCAGCTGGTGAGTGAAATCAGGGAAGGACCAGAATGGGAGCTCACCTACCAAGGGTCTTCACAGGGATGGACACATCCCAACAAACACCAGCCAGCTACTTTAACTTCCACGTTGTAGCTAGCCTGGCAGTAGGGAATATCAGTAACTTCTCCCTTGATTTGGGGGAAACCTCTCCAAACCTTTCTATTTTCCCTCTTCCTCCTTGTCCAAGTTGCACAAGTGCAACAGTTCTTGCCTTGAGGTGTGGGAAGGTTGTCTTGGGAGACACAAGGCTTGAGATGCACTGGATCTTCATCCCCCAAGACTGCAGGGACAGGGAACTTGGAGAAACACAGCAGGGGTTATCTGTAATTGAAATCTCCTATGCTTTTAAAATCTGAATTTTGCTGATGCATCTGCTAGTTTATAACACATGTACTTAGAAGGAAACCTAGCTGATTTTTTATTTCAGAGTTAAATATGCATTTGCCAGATGTGCAAACTGGACATACGAGTATCAGCTGTGCATTAGAGAGAGGAGCTAGAGTTGCAATGGGATTGAATCAAAGAGACCAAAGCCACGCAATAGAGAGCACTGGGCAGGAAAGACCCAGTACAAACTCAACACCTTGCAAAATCCTTAGAAAAACAGAAGAGGATAAAGCTAGAATATATTTGCTGGGGCAGCAACCAGTTTTGTTCAGTGAGGTGGGGACAGCGCTGGGTAAAGGTGAAAGAGCCCCAGGGCTGATACTGCAGCTCCTCAAGGGTCAAATTTTGAGCTCAGGCCCGTCCAATCTTTATTAATCACCTCAGTACCGAGTAAAGGGAGAGTGCAAAAGGCAACCCTGAATTTTGCAGAGAAGCCTTTAGCACAAAGTTCAGGCTATCACCATGCAAGGAGTAGATGACCTCACGTAGTGGAGTGAGAAAAACAAACTGAAATTAAATAGCATGAAATGCAAGACCAGAGCTTGGCTAACACAGGGAATTTCTGCTGTGAGCTGGCAGCTGCTGGAAATGACAGAGGTGAGGGGTTAAGGTTTATTAGTCCAGTCCATGAGAACTGAGAGCCACAAATGTGATACAGACATGAAAAAAGCCAAATGCAACTCCAGAAAATATCAGGTAATTCTAGCAGAGATGAGCTACTGCTCTTATATTGGGCTCTTGGAAATTGTGGGTATTTTAAGTTGAAGTAAGATATACAGAAGGGTAGATCAGGGCAGGAGAAGCTGTCTTGTAAAAGGAAACTAAATTATCTTGGCTTGTTTAGCCTGGAAGAAAAAAAAGCAGAAGCAGAATTTGATTATTCTACATAAACTCCACAGGGGAAAAAACAACAAAAGAGAAAATCTGTTTATGCTAAAACATGAGGTTAAGAGTATATTTGTGCAGAGCAGCCATGAATATGTGTAGGCTGGAAATGAGGATGTTTCCAGCCTTCGGAGACCGTGGGGGTTTGAACAGCAATCTAGTGGGAACAGCAGGGGCAAAAGTCTTCCCAGTTTGAAGTTTGTGCCTTACATTTTATGAGGCATGTTTTAAACACCATTAACAACTGCAGCTGGGTTCTGGCCACGTAACCGATGGGGACATTTCCAGTTTTAGGTGGAAAGGAGTCCTTACAGTGCTGGAGCTTACCAGGAATGCAAAGACTTCCACCCAAATCTGAGCCCCTGTAAGGGATGCAAAACATATGTTACTAAAAAAAAGGTCGCCTCTCAATTGTTAAGGAAGCTCAAAGCTTTGAAGCCCTGTCTGCCTTCACCGGTTCTTCACGGTCAGGATTTTACAGTAGTTTTTACAACAAGCACTGAGAGCTGCCTCAATACCCTCCTTGCTGTTCACGCACCCTTCCCAGTGCATAGGAACAGCCCCCACATATTCCACATACTTAAAATCCGTGGGATACCCCTTGCAGTTATAAGCAGGGACCGTCTGTATAGTCAGTTTTGCAAACAGGAGAAAAACCACGGTCGTAATCCTGTTAGTTCTTCTTATTCGGATGGCAACATTAGGAAAGGATGAAAATTTGCCTCACCTCCCACCTCCCTGCTTCTTCTTCTCCCTTCTCTACTTTTTAAGTGCCAGGGGCTCTGTTATTGAGTCACTGCAAAGCAGGCAGGGAAAGGCACCAGAAATGATTGCGTGAAGTCTCAAGCCCACTCAGCCTGGGCTTTATACCATCTGGTAAGTCAGGCAGAGGCTGAGCACCAGACCTGCCTCTGCAAGCATCAGATCCCACAGAGGAACACAAAAAGCTGTGTGGTCACACACATGCACCAAGGGCAAAGGTCTAAAGACTTAAATATGCCTGTGGAGTGAGCATTCATGGGCAGCAAGCGGATTAAATGTGGCACGAGGCCACACTGCAGTAGAATGGAAACGACTCAGGGAACCTTTCTAATGGGACATAAAGGAATTACAGGCATTTCCAGCACAGAAGAACATCCTGTAACTAAGGGCATCTACATAATCACTAAGGGATGGAGATGAGTCATGTCTTGTTGATGGTTCTGCCTCAGATTCTACAGAATCAAAGTGTTTGAAATGGGATGGTTATGCTGCTAAACTCACCCGCACTTAACAGACCTTTCAGTCTCTGAAGGGCTGCTGCAATTGTCTCCAGAGTGGATTTTAAAGTTTCTTTAACCTCAGTGGATGAAAGTTTATGCTATAACTATTTATATTTTTAGATGCGATTTGTACTTGCCCACATTGCAGCTTTACTACTCCACAGGATTAAGATCTAGTGCTGAAACAAAACAGTCTGGATAGGTGATCCCATGTTTTTGAGCAATGGAATAAACCAATTCTGTTCCACGTACGTGCTCCAGGCAACTACCACCTTCCTCACTGCTTCTTGCATTTAAGCAGAGCTTAAAAATCCCACTTAGGGGACTATGGGGAGACAGATCAACATGATGGCCCTGGTCGCCAAAGCCTGGAGATCAAAGCAAAAGGATATGTACAGAGCAACCAACAGGAAGCAGAGCTGGAGGGGATTATAGGCACTGCATGCACTACAAAAGCTTACTGTTGGCTTTTTGCCCATCCTGTGCCAAGAGACAGTTTTAAAGAGGTATTTAAAAAGTGTAATGAAGTAGATTTATGGCTGTTTAATAGGGCTCTTCCACAGTATGCTGTGTAGCCTGGGAGAAGGCAGGAAATAACTGTTTGAGGAACCTGCAAGAGGCCAGTGGAAGCCAGAACCAGCAGATGCGGGAATTAACCTCAATCTTGCATGAAAAATGACAGGCAGGGAAGGTAAGGACATGCAATAGCTTCAAAGAGGAGGCAAGCAGCTTACAAATACAAAAGAGGAGTCATTTGAAGGATATTACAATGGTATGATTCGAAATGTGCAAAATATTGTAACCAGTTTATGGATCAGAGTGTCAAGTTGTTGATGCTTACAGAGAAGACAGGTGTGTGGTTGGGTGTAAAGAATGTTATCCTACAACCAGCTCTCCCAAATGAAAGAGAAGCAATTCTAGATTTTAATGTGCACAGAGAAAGACGGGTCTTGAGGCCCTCAGAGAGGGTCTATGCTGGAATGAGGGAGCGATTCCAGGCAGTTTTGTGGGCAGTTGATTGAGACTGGAGAGGAAGGGAGGAATCACAGTAGCAGGAGCAAGCAGGCAAGCAGGTTATCACTCATTGGCTTTTTGATAAGATAAGTGAGGCTACAGCAACTTTATACTACAGGGGGCAATAGCCAGGGGAAAGGGAAGGGAGGGATATCAGGCAATTGGATAACCTTGGGGTCACCAAGCCAAGCTGAGGGTTAGAAGAGAACAGAGAAATCAAACTCTTCTGTCCCTGAAACACAGAAGGAAGTTGCACAGCTAGGATGAAAGCCATGTTTTGTCTCTGTCTCTCAGAAGGACTTGGCAAAATCTTAAAGGGAGAGAAAAGTCAAGTTGAGAGAAGGGGAGGCTGCAATGAAGGCTACACAATCAGAATGGGGTCTAATTATCCTAATAGCCGTGTTTCTAATTCTTCTCTGCAACAGTTCCTTCTAATTTCACTTCAGGGGGGACAGGGGACTGCATGGCCACACTCTGCTATGTTGGTCTGTGTCTTGAACAACTTGCAAACAGAGTATGTGAAAAGCCCAGAGTCCTCACTGAAGTCAGTCTGCTGCCAAAATCCAGTGATACGCACCATTGTTCAGCTCTAATTAATCTGGAGGCACATTATTTGCTCAAACACCACTCTTGAATTTATCTGTTTGCTCCAGAAGGTGCTTTCCATTTCCCCATCATTCTCCTGTGAAAAGACAGAGTCCAACCAATTTTCAGGAAGCAGCCTTGAAGCAGCCTTTTTTTATCACTTTTTTTTTAAGTGAAAGGCAGATGCCGAGAAGAACAAATTAGTTAAAGTGGAAAGGCTTCCACAATGCCTCGGAGAGCTGTTTCAGCCCGATGCCTTGGGAACGTTAAAACTTCTCTCTAAACAAAGGCTGCTCTGCGTGTAAATCTCAGTAACATGCAAGAGTCCTGCTTGACCCGACTTTGTTCTAATGCTGAAATGATTGAAATGTAGACAAGCTCCAGCAGGATCAATAGATTTACAAGTCGGACAGGCTGGATTTCACACAAGGAAATACAGGTCCTAGAAGCCTTCAATGTTTTGCTTCTTCTGCGAATAGTGAATTTGAGATGATTTTGCCCAAGTGCTTGCACAGAGTAGGGGAGATGGTGTAGAAGAATTGTGACATGCTAAGTAGCTTCCTGCAGCAGGTTGGCATGTCCTGTGTTGGAACCCAGCAAGAATACCTGGATGTGGAGACCACAGGAGATGTTTCCACTCCCTAGGCAGACAGGTAACTCAGGGCTCTTGTGTGAATACAATCTGATGTTTTTTGGTATTTGTTAGAGGAAGAAAAGGTCCATTTCTATCAACATTCCTGTGAAAGCTAAAGCGAATGCAATGGAAACCTGCTCTCCTATTCTAGGTGCTTCTCAACATCCATCCCTTCAGAGATCTGAAGCAACAAAATGAGGAGCATGTTCACTTTGGTGCCAGTGAGGCTCAGCCCATGTGGACTCTTGAACCTCAACTGTAGTGGAGCTTGACACGAAAGACCAGACTAACAGGAGAAACATTGACTTGTTTTCTGATGCAGAGGATCTGATGAAGATCTGCCAAAGAACTCTGCAGTCTCGAGTGTCTTTTTGCTGCATTTTCTAGCTTCAGCTGCATTTGGTATTGTAGACTTGTGCTAATCACATGGGAAGACTGATCATTGAACATGCATCTCCCATGAACCACTCCAGCAAAATTTAAGACAACCCGTGACAAGAACTTCAAAATGCATGAGGGTTGGTGAATATTCATTTGTAGTATCTGTGCAAATTTGCATTCTGTTTGCCAGGAAAACTGGTATCTGTTCTCTTCATAGGGCTGAGACAAGGGACGGGCTTGCAGATATAGGTTCACTTACACCCTCACAATTTAGGGAAAAACCCAAAGCTTACGTGCAATCTAACCAGCAGGCAGGCTGCACGCTGGCTCTCTGCAGAGGGTGGAACATTATCTTCAGAGCACCAGATTTGTTTTGGTCATGCTGGTGAACGTAAGCCACACTTTACTAGTCTTGAGTTTAACAGGATCCAATAAATATGCAAATTTCCAAAATAATTAAATACTCACACCATGATAAAGCTGCACCCAAGTATATTTTCTAATTAAAAAAAAAATTGTTTCCTTGTTTCTGCCAGTCCTGGGCAGCCTCCTTACAGAATTGAGGCACAAAGTAGACACACACACAGAGGTAGGAGCTGGTGCTGTAACATCTGCTTTGATCCATGGACATATTTGTGCTAAGTGTATTGTGGAAAAATTATTTTAAGATCATGGCTGTTAGCATATGGGTTACCTTTTGTTTTATGCATCAATTTATATATATTATGGGATTAGTAAATTGCTAATAGATGTTGGGCATAAGTAATCCACGTTACAAGTGGCCACAAGCAACCCACTAACCTGCTGAACTTCAGCAGTCTTTAAGAATTAACCATTGATTGAAACTTTTAACACAAATAAGCCATTTTACTACTGGGCCTTCAACATCCAACTGAATGTTGCTCCCATGAGTTTGCATGAGTGTGACAGACCTCTGTCAGAAATGCTTCTTGTTTAGCCTCCCACTTGAGAGAAAGTGCTTCACGTGCTCCCAGTCAATAATAAATCACAGCCACACTAGGTAGGCCCTCTAGTCGAATTTGACCAAATGAGCAAACAGCCACCAGGTTTTTCCCCTTTTTTTTGCTCACCTCTGGCATGATTTCGATCTTCTCATAGCGCCGCTTGTATGGCAGAGTCAGCACCTCCGCTCTGCGGTAGGACATTGGCGGCGGCTGGCAGTCGATCATCAGGTCTGTGCGGTGGGACTGCGTAGGTGGTGGCTGGGTGTACTGCTCCGGGCAAACCACGTGGAGAGGCTGGAAAAGAACCACAGAACCATGCAATCGTTATGGTTGGAAAAGACCTTCAAGATCTTCGAGGCCAACTGTAAACCCTTCAACAGCATAACCTGCTAACCCATGTCCCTAAGCACCTCATCTACAATTTTCTTGAACACTGCCAGGGACAGGGACTCCACCACTTCCCTGGGCAGCCTGTTCCAAAGGCTGGACTGCTCTTTCCATGTAGGAATTCTTCCTAAGGTCTTACCTGAACCTCCCCTGGGGCAACTTGAGGCCATTTCCTCTTGAAGGCTGTGGTGACACAGAGAAACGTCCTGCTAACTCTGTGTGCTGCCCTAACATCTATACTGCAATTGTTGCCATAGTGAAGTTTTCAAAATAATGTTCTCAAGCTAATTTACTTGTATGCAAATAACATACAAAAGATGCAATCCAGAAGATCCCATCAGGATAGAAATAAACTGTTCAAGGGGCAGGCAGTCTTTGCTCTGCATATAAAAACTGCCCAGAGTAATAAGGCCTAAATTTGTGTCTTTAACATCACCTAAGTATCAGCACTCAGTAATGTTAGATGCCAAAAGGAAAGAAAACAGTAAAACATTCAATAGTTTTATCTTCCAAAATCTTGTTATCTAAACTGGAACTATATGACAGTAATGGTGGGCACCCTCTCAAAACAGCATGGAGCAAAGTAGACATATATCAAAAATGCAAGACTGCAAATATTAGCCAAATGGGCAATTCTTAGTTTCCATAAACTGCCAGGAATATATTAGCAAAGTCTACACCAGCTGGTTGCCTCAAGGTTCAGCACAGGATTTAAGGAAGCCAAAGGACAAGATGCTGTTTCTGCAAACTATTTTGGAAACAGCATTCTGCTTCAGCAGTAACATGGAAGATGCTTGTCAGGGAAACAAGCAATGGCAACAGGTCACCAAACAATGGCACAAGATGATCCAGACATTGCTAAAAGGTTTCAAAGAACATGTATTATTGTTTTTGCCAGGCTAAAGACAGAGCCAAAGGAAAAGCTCAGCTATGAAAAAATGCAAGATACAAGAGCGGAAGCCCAAAGCAGCAGTGCCAGGACAAAGGCAAGGATCAGCTGCAGGCATGAAAAGCGAGAAGTACAGGAGGTGGTGAAAGCTGAGGGCTCTGAGGTTGTTCAGCACTTGGCAGTGGTGAACCATAAGACTGTACTAGGCACAGCAGGCATATTTATACAAATTGGAAAGAGAATAAGGGAAAAAAAAGTGATTACAATTATATGTATCTAAAAAGGAGGACAGGAATCTATACATCACCTGCTCTGCACTCTGTTTCAGGTGTGAGCAGAAATGTAAGAGGAAACAACAGAAATTCATTACCTGGACTTCTTTGAGTAACTTAGACACTTGAATAAAATTGAGTCTTGTGTCAATGGGGCAGTACACACATTTCATAGCCAAAGGCTGATAAGGAGCCAGTGCATCCAGATACGAGAAATCTGGTTCTGAAAAGAGAAATGTTGAAAACACTGAATACCTCTTATGAACAAAGAGTGCCCAGTTCCTCTCTCTCTTCCATGTTCTGGTCTAGACAGGCTGTTGTTCAGCAATGTTAATTCTGGGATAGATATCCCCTCCTTTCTTCCTTCTCACCCTGTTATTTTCAGTTAATTTGATGAAAATTATGCCCACAATTAGCCTTGCCTTAATCAAGTAATGGTGCAATACTATTTCATTTGAACACATTATTGCATGATTCTTATAACAAACTTAATCAAGGTAAAAACATCATCTTTTACTTTTAATCAGATCTGCTAAAAAAAAAAAAAAAGATTTATACATTTTTGGGTATTGCAAGGTAACCCAAATGTCAGCTTGTTTTTCACAATGACAAAAACACAGCATAAACATTGCTATTTTCATGAACCTGTACAAATGTCCCTCATTGGAGACATATTAACTCCAAACTCCCATTTTCCTTACAGTTTATATACATATAAACCTTATAGATATGAATATATATTTTAATCTAAGTGTCAGGTTTGGACTGATGGAAAAACAAGGATCTATTCATTGAAATTTTAGCACAACTCAGGAGCATCTGAGGGGAGCCCTCCTGTTGGAAGGACAATCACTTGGTCACTTTACAGTCATGGCAAGAGAGCAATTCCAGCTCAGGACAGGATTAGCTGAAGGCTGCTCATATCAGAGGTCATCCAAAAACTGAGCTGGGCTGTGGCAGTGATTTCATACAGGACTGACACCTTCCTCCTAAAGCCCACTGGAATTTGTATTCTTGCTATCTTTACTATTTGTTTATTTTGTAAGTTGATGCCTTTGTTAGACCGAGCAAATCTCAATTTTGCTTTGCATAAGGATTGCCTAGTAAAATTTGGACTTGAAGTTTATCAGGTAAAAAATATTCTCTGAATGGGCTTCTACTAACACAATCTACTAACTGAATGGACTTCTACAACACCTATAATACTATTTCCAGCATTGCTTTCATCACTGAAAACTGTATGTTCACATAACATGACACAGTGCAGGATGCTCGTTTCTACCCAACCCTGAGGATCACTGATAGAAAAATGTGCAAAAACTTCTGCTGTCACCATCAACCTGAAATGCCTGTGGGACTCGTCATGCAATGGGAATGGTGAAAAAAGAAAAACTGGTGTTAGATTGGTAAAGACAGAATGGGTGAAAAAGAAGAGACAGGCAAAGATTGTTAGTTGTTAAACCATTCTGAACCTCTAAGGACAACCTGCAGGGTGAAATCGAGTTTTGAACCAGCAGGTCTTGCTAGAAGACAGCATGAGGGATTTCCCTAGTATCTGATCAGAACGTAGAACAACAAACTTTGAGAAAACTTAAATACAGAGGCTTCAGCCTTGGTTTGTTAAGTCATATGTTCACTCCAACCAGAATAAAACCTCCTTATATCTTTACCACAGGGAAGCTCAGCACACAGTATGGCTCCAAAATTCAATACTGGGCATCATTCTCTTGATAAAGACAAGCTAATTGTTAGCCTAAATATCTGCTGCTGGCTAGGGACCAACGATGATGACGCGGGTTCATTTGCTCTGGAAGAACAGAATGGAGCATCAACTGATGATGCACATTTGGAATCATCAAAAGGGCCATTTTCCAAAGTTTCAAGCAATTGTCATCACCACTGCCTGGAAACATCAAAGCGAGCAATGTTAACAAACAACTATCATTGCACAAGAACATCTTACAGATGCCCCCAAAGCCAGGAATCCACAAGCACAAAACAAAAAATTATACTGGGCAAAAAGCCATCCTAGTTAAAAGCAGATGTGTTAGTGACAATGAAAGAAAGTACAAAAATACCAGGGTAAAAAGAGGAGGAATTACTGGTACTAAGCTGATGAGCAATCAGGAACGAGAAGGGAATTAGATGAAAAAAGATCAGTGGTCAATCAGGCTTAAATAAGACCTTTTAAAAACACATGGGGTTAAAAAAGATAACCACAGTCAAGCACAAGGTCCTCTGCTAGAGATGTACAATTAAAATAGTAAATAGTGAGTTTAAAAAATTACTGGAGTTGATTTTTTTCATTTCATCTGGTGTGGGTGACGGAGATTTGACTGTTTGCATTTGAAAATGTCATAAGACATTAATCAACTGAACATTTTTTGAATAAATAAGTGTGGATAATCTATAGATTTGGATTTTTTTTTTTCTTTTTGCATATAAGAGTCCAAAAGGCCATCCAAACCATGATCTCTCTGACCAACTAAGAAGAAGATAAATAATCTTGGAATAAAAGAGAAATTCTAAAAAAGAAATTCTAATACTAATTCTAACAAGTGAGTTTGAACATTTAGAAAAGGTGAGAAACATAACCTGAGCTGGTCTGACAGTGAACCGTTTGAAATGACAGAATTGCTATTTTGGAACTATCAAAAAAACAGAAGTCAACAGTCTCGTGGAAGACAGCACTTGTCAAGGACACATACTAACTTCTTTATTTTTGGAAAGATTTACAGGTCTTTAGCTTTTTCCCCAAATACCTGATTTACCACTGTGGGACACTATGAGTTATAAAACCTTCCACTGAAGTGGCATGCACGAGCTGGTGTAAGATCTCCTAGGGCGCTGGTTTTACAGCATTGTTGTTATTGGAGGAACAGCAAGAAGCAGATTTTCTACAACGCTTTCTTCTAGAATATCCTTTTGGCCTAGCCGTATCCAATTTTTTTAATCAATAATCTACTCAATGCTGTTTCAGCAGTAACATTTGTAGATAACAGAGCAGCACTACAGCTTACTCACAGCCGGTGTCCCATCTACTGCCAGCAGCTGCTGTTTTAGTCTTTCATCCTTGCTTTCTACATTACAAATTGGAAAGGTGGAGACTACCTAGATGCTGCGGACTGAACAAGCAGTGTCATCATCACCGATGCCTCATGGCTTGAGGTAGAGAGTCTTATTTACTAGATACCAGGAGCCTTTCATAGGAAAATCTAGAATGGCATCTGCTAGCACATACTGCTGCAGTGGACCACATTTCTTATATAACTGCAGGGGATTTTTTCTTAAGACAGCAGAAGCTAGATAATTAAATAATATGAACCCAGAGAACCAGTGAAGGTGCCTCGGATTTCCTCCGGAATTACTAAGAACAGAGGAATTTAATCTCCTGGGAAATTCTGTAGACAAAGAGACCGTCTTGGTTGCAGCTGAGACGGTCACAATGGCAGCAGGAACGTCCTGCTGAGCGGATATCCCTGCAGAGAGAGACAAAAACCGCAGACCAAAAGCCACACACGGACAAATTTAGGAAACAAACCACAACAAGTGCCTGGAATTCCTGCGAGCTCCAGGGTCACTCATGCAGCCAAAGCATATCACAACAGTCGATGTTACAGCATCTGGGATAGCACACAGCTATACTGCAATTAGGGCAAACCTCCCAAAACTACCCTCACCTGCAGGATTCTGTTTTGTCTTACATGCTGTGCATAAATAGGGGGTGTCCGTCTGGACACTGCCACTCCAATTGACACTTCTTTTGAAGCTCTTCAAAAGGAGATTGTGACAGATACTTCCTTTGCTGGATCTCCTAGAGGCTTCATGCTTTCTCTTAAATACTCTGCCTCGCTGTTAATGATGGGCATTGTCTCAGCATGCAACTGTCCCCGTGGTTTGCAGACTTAGAGGTCATTCTGAGGTGGATAGGACTTGATTCATTAAATCCATTAAAATTAAGGTGAGCACTAGAAGCTGACTGGGAAAAATGGAGGCACTTAAGGACAGGCCTTCGGGCCTGGCAGCCTGAGTCTCTGAGAGGGCCAACAGCTCCCCTGGGCATTAGCTAGAGCTCTGTGTTCAACTCCAGATACAAATGTGTTTGACAAGCAAAAGGCAGGTGAAAGAAAAAAGAAAAAGGAACCTGCAGGCCTTGGGTCTAGATCATTAATGCCAGGTCTTTATGGGTTGAATGCTCCTAGAAAAACAGAGGTGACAGAAAATCCTTTAGGAAAAGACTTATCAGCTGTACAAGCTTAATGAAGAGGCAAGTAGGAGTTTGAGGCTTTGATGAAAGGGCAGGAGAAGCAAGGAGGGAAAATGTGTGAATCCAGCAGAAGATGGAGACAAAGTGTTTCTCATTCCTGACCAGTACCAATTAGGTCTCACTTGGGTTTAACTTGCAGCCAGCTGCTTTTAATCCAGAAATTAATTTCCAGTAGGCATTTTACTGCTGTGCATTTTGCTCAGAAACAGCAAAGATTGACTCTGCCTGGCAAAGGTTAGCTCCGCAGGGCTAAGGCAAATTAAATGTCACAATAATTACACTTGTCACTACCGTCAATCCTGGGGTCTTCATTTAGATGAACTCCTACTAGAGCCAGAAACTGCTGTCCCAGAACAAGTGAGCAAAGCCCCTAGGATGAGGCCACACTGAACCACAGTGCACAACCTATTGCTAATTCGATACTCCGACCTGCACCTCACTTACCTGTGAATATAACAGTGTTCAAGCTAGACTTTCCCCACAACTCCATAAAATGAACCACATCCCCAAATCGGAGAGAGGGATGCCCCGTAAACACAACACACGGCTGCTTGAAGTCATTGCTGAAGTCTCCATGGATGCTTGGATAATGTTTCAGTTTGTTTGTCTGAATGAGCTGGAATAAAAAGTAAAATCCGGCCATTACAATCTTTTCATGCTGTTGTCCTCTGCAGCACCATGTGTTTATTTACATAAGATTATAAATACCCTGCAGGTTATTTATAATTCATCACAGAGTCCCTTCCTGCATATTCCCTAGATTTTCCATCAGATATAGTCATTACTGCCCTAAATGTTATGAAAAGGAAGTGAGAACATGAGACAAGGAATTTCAGAGCATTTTTTTTGATATCAGTGGTTACTTTCTGAGAGGAAATCCCGCAAACACTCCCTGCTCAAGAGTTTCTTGGAGTGAACAGAATTCAAAATAAACTATTTTTTCCTATTTTTCATTCCTAAAAACAGCTTTGTGCTCCAATGTTTCATCTGTTTTTCATGCATCATAGTAGCACCAGGGAATATTGCCCTCAGCAGTGTGTTCCCATGAGTTTCATAGGTATATTATATCCAAAGAATAGATATAATGGGTTCTCAGGAAAAAGAAATGGAAGAATAGACTCTGGATTACCCTCCTTAAACTACTGTTGAACTTACTAATAATGATGAACTAAGTGCAATAAGAAGCACTTGTCACTAGAGCAGGCAAACAGAGTATAATTGGCTACACACAAGGAGCAGATTTCTTTACTAAGATGGGGAGTTCAGTGATGATGGCACTTTTTGAATTTTGAAGGCAAGTTTTAGTTCTCTTGCCTCTGTTTTCTAATCTGTAAAGCAAAGGTGAACTTTATGCAATGCATTTAATGCAATTTAATAGCCTGCTAAGCACATCCATGCAATATTTTGCACATATTCTCTTGGTATGCATATGCTCCAGTCCTTAGCATGAAAATAATGGTCTACTTCATTCTTCCAGGTCTGGTTTCCAAAGGAGGAACTAAAAAAAGATGAGGGTTGTGGTAAGCAATTGCCCTGGTCTCTCCAAGCTGTAATTCATCTTTCCAGATTGTCTCTTATATGTCACTTTTAAATGGGGTAGATCTAACTCAGATAGTGTGCCTACATGGATATGAAAAAGAAAGCTGAGAATTTGGAATGAATCTTTAAGCTCCTTAACAATATATGGGCAGCAAAACACCTCAGATATTAAGGTGGTTATACAATTTGGTTTTTAACTGAGTTTAGCACCACTGAAGGGAACATTCACTCTATTGGACTCAACCTCTTGCTACTTTGGTGCTAGAAGAGACCCTTCTTAGAAGGTCTTAGAAGGTAAGAAGAACTTACCCTCTCTACCCTTTCAGTAATAGAAAGTCTGGGCATCAGTGTCAATACGTACATTTTCTCCTTTGTTCCCTCAAGTTTGTTCTGCTCCAGGGTCCTCACAGCAACATTTTTGCTGGGGTTTTGCATCTGCTTTCTTACACATCCTAATGAAAACTGCTGAGCAACACCTGAATGGGTGCAGTGGCAGGAGACAGGTATCATTCCTGCCAGGACACTGTAAGTAGACACAGCCCATCACCTCCAAGTGCATCCTTGGATCCTGAAGCAGAATCCTGAAGCTCTCTGTTCTGTGCAGGCTACCAGGAGTATTACATTTCAATCTAGCCTTCAAAAGAGAAATTTGAATGTGCATCCAATAACTGCTCTGGCAATTAATACTCACTCAATCTATCAAACTTCTCTCTCTAATCTCTACTAGTCTCTATCTTTACAAGTTTCTAATTAAGACTAGTAAAGGTTTCTGATTAACAATTCTGGAGTGCAATACTTACAATCTAAATTTATCTCCAGTAAAAATAGCTGCAATTTAGCAGATGAAAACAAATTTGCCCATAGAATTTTGGGCAAAATGTTTAAAAGAACAGGTAGGAAAGAACCCTGTTAAGCTAAACACTTCACTTTTTTTTTTTTTTTTTTTTTTTGAGGAAAGTTTTTTAAAAAAAGAATTTGCAAAGTAGATTAAGTTGGAAAAACTGGGAGAAGGGCGTGATTTCTACTCCAAAAACTAAGGGGGACATTTCAGGGCAAGACTTTCCCAGGGACCAACAAGAAACTACAGCTAGCATTTATATAATTTATATAACACACCTCCGAACATCTCAAAGCGCTCCCCTGGCATCCTGCCTCACACACTCCTAACGATTATAAATATTTGTGCACAGTGACATTCATATCTTTGCCCGGATGCCAGACCTGCATTTTGAGTGCAGACGCGTTAGCAACAACCTGCCCCACTGCTAAACCTATACAAATGTTTGCCGCACATTTATGAACATAAAAAGCTGTATTCTGCTCAAAGCTTTATGCCAGCTTCAAATTGCCTCCTATTACTTTGAGGAGAGAAAACAGGTTCTCTAATGTATTCTTCAGGACCTTGGGCTTTGTGTGTCGCTTTTCTTTTTCTCTTTTTATATCTCCAGCAACAAAACATCGCTGGGGCGCACTGCTTGCAAGCAGGGTGCGCTCTGATAGCTCGAGAGGGAAGACGGACACGTTGATTCCCCAGCACCGTGTCCTCAGGCAGTGTATGGTGCTTTTTCCTCTTTTGTTTTTTTCATGGCTTCGGAGATTTTTGAAGTAGTGAAGCTCCACAGCCAAGGCGACAATCTCAGATCCTGATAGTGAGGTGTAGTAGGGGCCAAAGGCAAGAGAAAGAAGTTTAGGGACATTCTACTCACTCGGATAAAAAAGCAGCTAGGAGACTTTAGAGCAGAATCTTTGCCAGTCACAAGTGTGTGGAGCTGGACTTGCAGAACAGGTCCAGCAAATCTTCATAAATCATTAGGAGGACACAGTTTGCAATGATCTGTACAGATCTTTGACAACAAGACATGTACAAGCACAGTGCTCATTACGGAGCCGTGTTCAGATCTCCAAGCCGGGGATAAAACCAGTGTCTGGCCTTTGGCCAATCCACAATGGGACTGAGTTCTGGAAACCAGAAACAACATCCAGAGCATTCTACTGAAATTGCCATTATTGACAAAAAGCTTAAAAGATACAGAGCATGGTAAAACACTGAACTGAGACTGAGCTGAGCTGTTGGGTTTTTTAAATCCCCAGTGGTTACACTTCCCTTTAAGCAGTGCACTTGATTTACGGGGTCAGTAACTGCTGCTACAAACAGGATAAATCTCCAGAGTCTTTGCATACCCCTTACTGAAGTGAGCGAAAATCCACTGCTGTTTACTGAGTGTGTGCTCCATGTCCACAACTCTGGATGAAGAAGACAAATACTAATATTTAAGCCCACAGAATCAATATTATTCCCACCCTAGCTATTTCGGGGCAGAAAACCAGGCATTTGCTAGCTGTTCCTCCTTGGTGTCTCCTAACAGAGTTTTATTAAGAGAGCAGTAAATCCAAATTCTTCCACTAGCAAAATGGAGGAATACATCCAAATATTGATCAAGATAAGTTACCTCTGAAATTTTTGTCTTGTGGGCATTCTGAGGGAAGTGCTGCATTGAGGGAAGGGACCTCTAGAGATCCTCCAGTCCAACCCCTGCTCCAGCAGGGACACCCAGAGCACGGGGCACAGGGTGGCAGCCAGGCGGGTTGGGAAGATCTCCAGGGAAGGAGCCTCCACAGCCTCTCTGGGCATCCTGTTCTGGGGCTCTGGCACCCTCACGGGAAGGAAGTTCTTCCTCACATGGACATGGAACTATCTGTGTTTCAGCTTGTACCCATTAACCCTTGCCCTGTCACTGGCCACCACCGAGAAGAGTTTGGCCCCATCCTCCCTACATTCTCCCCTCAGATATTTATACATATTGATCAGTTCCCCTCTCAATCTTCCCTTCTCTAGGCTAAACAGGCCCAGCTCAGTCTTTCCTCACACAACAGATGCTCCAGTCCCTTCCTCATCTTTGTTGCTCTGCGCTGGCCCCTCTCTAGAAGCTCCACGTCCCTCCTGTCCTGGGGAGCCCAGAACTGCCCCCAGTGCTCCAGGTGGGGCCTCCCCAGAGCTGAGCAGAGGGGCAGGATCCCCTCCCTCGCCCTGCTCCAACGCTGCTCCTGCTGCAGCCAGGAGCCCATCGGCCTTCTTGGCCACGAGGGCCCATTGCTGCCTCATGGTAACTTGGTGTCAACCAGGACTCCCAAATCCCTCTCCGTGGAGCTGCTACACCAGTAAACACAGACCTTTCAGCTTGTGCACCAGTTGAAAAGAGCAGTTGGTGCCTTTGAAAGCATCTGCAAGAACCTCCACAACCTCCCTGGGCACTGCATTCACAGCAATCTCAGTAAGAACTGATATCCGGATCCCCCCTACAACTCTGAAACATTTTAGCCCATATTCTTTGCTCACAAAAAAAAAAGTAGATTCCCTATTCACTCAAGGTAGATTTGAGGAAACAAAATCACCAAGCCAAGGAACAACAAACTTCTATGCAGTGATTGTGTGGGAGGAGATACAATAAACATTTACTCTATATTAAAGCGGGCAGCAAAAAGGAGGGAGTTGCAGTACTGGGGGTTCTGTGCAGAGGTGAGCAGTGAGTCTGGTTTTATTCATCCCAGGAAAACAAAGAGAAGTTCAGAACAGGCAGCCTAAATCAGAAACTCAGAAAATTACTTTGCAAAGAGATGAAAAAGCTTCAAACAATGTAGTTTAGAGGACAAAATAAACCCAGCAATGGTAGAGAAGACAATGCATCAGATGCTATTTGTAGCATCCCTTGTAGCAATGGCTAGAAGATCCAAAGTAATAGAACTGTAATGGATTAAAGGAAGTAAATGTTCTTCTACACTATGCACTGGCATCAGAGGAACCCACTGCTCCAAGAGACTGAGCAGGGCAACAGTTTGGGGGATTTTTTCCTTGTTTGTTTTTTAATACTACTGTTTATACAGCTTACAAGAACATCCCATCTTGGTAGCAGACAGCGTGCTGTGCTGGACTCGTTCTATAGATAATTAGAGGCTCATTTCCTGGCCTGTCCCTCTCTGATGTATCATGCCAGGCACATTATTAATGCTAGCTAATAACTAATAGGCATGTCTGAGTAATCCCCTCTTGTCTTCCAACAAGTGAGCAGCTAAGCACATCCTTTCATCACGGGCAATTTCCGTATATTTTACACAGCGCCAGCCTACCACCACTTTGAAGACAGTAAGGCAATTCTCTAGTAACAACCCACCCAATTGAAATGATAATTTAATGCCTGTTTCTGATACTTATTTTAAAAAGTCTTGAGTGCTGTTAAGCAGAATCCCTGACTCTAGAGGTTGTGAAGTTGGAGGTTTGGAAAGACAGCAGACACCAAGGGCAAGTGACAGCCCTTGTTCTCTTCCAGACTGACAGTATGGCCACGATCAGGCTACTTAGGTCAGCTTTATATTAAGACAATTTCATTTTAAAATGACACCAAAGCAGTACAGTAACTGAGCCTAGTGTTGATACTCTGCAAGAGCAAACTTTGAATTTCTGACTGTGAATAAATAGTGAATTACTTAAGGATCATATTGAAAAGAGGTTATATAGATGTTTCACAAAATATGACTTAGATATAGAGTGTTGGCTGAAGATTCTCCCCTTTCTTTAATTTATTTTATCAAACTCTGTATTTCCTAGAAGGAGAAACAAGCAGCTCCTCTCCATAGAAGCAGCATGACAGCACTAAACTGGAATGCAGCCCAAAGCAGCTGAAAATCAGGCAAATAAAAGGTCCACTGTGGTTGTCCCTCAAAGCATTGCAACAAGGCATCAAAGGCACGTGATGATCACAGGACATGGACATCTTGGCACTGCTGGGAGGAGATGCTAAGTGTGGTTGTGTCACATGTCCATCATCTAAATCTCAATGTGCTTTGAGTGTTTAAAACCAAACCAAACCAAACCAAAGGCACCCATTGCACAGGACAGAAAGGAGCAATCTGAGCCGGTGTTCTCAAGCATGTCTAAACTTCAGTGATTAATGACCTTAGGAAAGGCACTAAATGAAATAACAGACTCACTCTTTCCTTTGCCTGGGTGCTACTTTATTCTGGTTTTGCTGTTAGTCCAGCTTGCAATTGAGTGTTGCTACATGCCCAAGGCCACTGCCTCCCACTATACAATTCCAAAACAACCAAAATGTATCACAGATTTGCAGGCAAGAGACTTACTTATTTAGTCCATCATGTGGCCTGGTGAAGGTTACTCCACTTCCCAGTAATTTTTCTGTTCTCCAAGTATTTACACAGCGGCTGTAACTCAACACCCAAGCAGGAAATCTCAGTTTTGTTTGAAGACCTACTGGGAAGTGTACAGCACTGACTTCACATGGTAACTCAGCACTGAAAGCCTTTAAGGGCACAGCCCTTTAAAAGTCTGGGAGCCACAAGGGGGTCAATAGGGACTATTTCCTGCCATTTAGGACTAAAACATTCAAGGGAGCCCTTAGGGAAAAAAATTAGACAGCCTAAGGATGGCTTCCTAGGAATGCTATCCATGAGGCTAGCTAGCTAAAGCTATTTATGCATTTTTATGATAAAAGAAATCCTAGCTTTGTAGGTCATAGCCTGTATGATTTGGTCTTGTCAACCCAAGTCTGTAGCTGTGACAGTCACGTTACTCCCTCTGTGCATTTCATTCTGCCACAAGGAACATGATCTTCTGCTGTGAATCCTTTCTTAGATAATTACCTTGATCTACACATGCAGCACAGAGAAATTTCTGAGCAGCTAAACAGTAATTTGGCAGAATCTTGTTATCGACAGGCCTCTGGAGAATTTAAAATGTCCTAAAAATTAGAGGACACAGTTATCACTCTATAAAACACAAAGAGCCATCGTATAAGATGGGCTGTTTAATTCAGTCTTTGACAGCTGCATGTTTGCCTTCCCATTTTTGGAAGGGCTTTCACTTAAACCTGCCAGATCCAATGCATGCTGTGAACTTAAAAATTTTGCTGCAAAGCCCTTTGGTAGAATATAGGATGTCAATGAAACCAAAGACACTGTGGATCAACAAGGAAAGCAGAAGGCAGAGGAAATTAGAAAGCACAGCCAGCAGCATGGCTACAGAGTCTTCTACTCCGAGATGAGTTTTACTGAGGTTAAAAAAGAGGTGGTGAATGGGTGGCCTGCTGTGCAATCTGCATTTTTCTCGGTGACAGACTGTTCCTAATTCACTGCATATCTTGCTTGAAATGCATTCAAGCATCTGGAAAGAGTGAAGGCTTCTAGTCATATCCCACTGCTACCAACGCCTATGAAGCACCTACAGATGATACAGGGCAGGCAGGAGAAATTTCCAGCACAGCAGAACAAGCTCCTGACAAGTTCCCTTAGAAGAGGAGGAGGAAAAAAAAAAAATAAATAAATGCAGAAAATGCATTTAATCTGGGGCCTCTTGAGCCTGCAATGGCCACTCTGCAAATCCTGTCGAACACTGTTTTGATGCCAGGAAGTAAAAGAGGCGGGCCACAAGCACAATTTAACGCAAATCACTTCTCAGATTCATCGCTCCCTTTCCCGGCCTGCCTCCCATTTCCTCCCACCTGCCTGTTCCCAGTGGAGACAACAGAAGATTCCCTCTCTTGACATAGGAGAGAACACTGAAGGCATCAGTTAGGACACATTTATTGAATGTCTGCTTGGCCAAAACATCTCAAAATATGCATTTTGTTACTGAAAAGATCTCTCTAAAAGATAAGAGCCTTCCTATCTTTCCTATATCTTTCCTATATCCTGTATTTTTCCTATCTTTTCTTTCCTACAGGACCTTCACCAAGATGCTAGCTCAAGTCATTTCATATAAAATTGCCAATGACAGCCCTCGGTGCTGCAAGCTTTAACTTTTTTATATCAAACCTCTATTTCAAGATGTCCTTTCTCCTGCAGCAGATAACATAGTGCCTGTTCCAGTGAGGGAGGTAGGAGCTGGGATGACTAAGCTGTCTCTGATAACAAGCTCTTAGTTTTACATACTTTAGAATAAACTGCTTGGACAAAAGGAATATTCGTGTGTGCAATCAGATATGAGCAAATACTCATCCATGTTTACACCACAGAGCCTTTGGTGGGGGAGAAGGAAAACAGGGAGGTGTATGTAAGTCATAGGCTGAAATTAATTTTGAATTGAGGGAAAACCATCTTGCAATCCCAAAATTAATCACAGAACAAAAAGAACTTGCAAGAATAATGATGCGAAACTACTGAATAGCTGTAGAAGCATTAATCAGAAAAACAGAGCTGGGTTCCAGAAAGCCATTCACTCTGAGAGGGGAGCAACCAGCAAGCCCATGGTTTCCTTACCTCGGCATGGGGAAAGGGAGGTTCTGGAAGATACACCTTGGTTTGTTTGTTGTGACACAGCCTTTAAAAGAGAAGGAAAATAAGCTGGGTTAGAGAGTTGCAGAACATCCTGCAGTATCTGCTGCCATCTACTGTTAGGCCTTCCCTGGAGGACGTTTCCTCTCTGTGTATCAGGTGCAAAATCACTTATTTATTTTGCTGCCATCAGTCTTTGTGTTTAAAGAACCAAGACTGATGGACACGAGCATTCAGTCTTAACAAAACCACTTTAAAAAGGTGCAAGGCAACTAAAAGTGATTTTGTAGACACTATGCAACAGACCCCCTTTACTGCTGAAGACAAGCTTGCATCTCACCATCCCTACCATTTCTTAGGTTGACTTCAGCAGTTTTTGCAAAGCCAGAGCATCTTCCAGAGAAATCCAACTACCTCATCCCACGTCTCAGCAATGACTTGCTCCTTTTGCTCATTTTAATCCAGTCCTCCTCCTATTATTTTTATTGCTGCAACTATAATGTTGGCAGCCCGCCTCTCATCCATGTATAACACTCACTGTTACCCACTACTTTATATCAGTCATTTATTCTTGGAACACAAATACTGAACGTTGTTAACTGGCTTGAGTCACACTCCTGATTCATCCTATTACAAGATGCTAAGGAAGAGGTTTGTCAGACGCTTATGTGATGTTACAGTTATCTGCAGTGACTGTTCTGGTGGCTTCTTCTGGGAAGCACTAACCATCTCATACAGTCTTCACTTTATTATAGAGCAATGTGTCTGGGACAAACAAAATTTAATAAATTCTAAGAGATACTAAGAATAGGGAATTTTGTTTAGCTGACTAAATAGCAGAATTGGAAGGCTGAAATCCTAGTTCTGCCCCAAACCTCTATTCTGGGGACATTGCAAACTGACGCCATTTCCACCCAGGTAAAACGCTTACCTTGCACACAACACACGCTTGCAGACTTGCTAATGTCGGTGCTGACTTTCGAAGATAAAGTACTACTGAGAGGTAGAACTCAAGTAAATGGTGACTAAACACTCGGGTGTCTGAATCATGCCACTTCCACACAATTCAAGCAGTTGTTTAACTATAAACCACGTGCACCAGCACACCCTGGTGAGTACATTAAGGTTTGGCCAGGACATCAAGGCTTGATTTTCCTGCTTTCACTGAAAGTAATGTAATGCAAATGTACCAGATTTCAATCCTCTTTACAATCCTCCTGAGGGATCAATTCTTCTCAGATTGCCAGGGCATCTCTAGTGTGAATTCCAAATTAAAAAATCTGGAGACGATGAAGGGAAGGGAAGGCGTAATTACTCTGCGTAATGCTCTGCAGTCCCTCTTGCTATGTAAGAAGTTAGGAATAATCGTGCGTGCTCAGGTTCTCCTTTCCAGAACTCAGTAAATTGAAGTCTAATAAACCTATTTTGCTTAAATACGGAGACTACAGGATAGTTTTGTGGGCACTAGATGAGCAAGTAGCCACAGCCAAAAGTTCCTCAAGTCAGGTATATCATGTACTCATCAGTGCTAGCACCAAAAAGCAGAGACTATTTGAGTTTGTAAACACATTCAGCATGTGTTCTACAGGAAATGATGCTTCCCTAATTAGAGAACATCTACCTGTACACAGATTTACAAGCTTGTGACTCAAGAAATGTGTTCTCAATTCCAAACGAGTCCATATTAGAATATGCCAGGCGGTCATAACCTGCAGGTACCTATTTACCATAGCAGGATGTGGGAATTCAGCCTGAGGAAGTGGCTTATGAACACCTACCATTCAGCAAAGATCTGGGAGAACTCAAGGGAGCTGTTGGCAACAGGTGAGATGAAATAAAAAGGGACATTGGAGAGTCCAGCAGAGTCAATATATTGATACAGGCACTCCAGCAAATCGTATATCACTCCTGAGGGGTAGCAAGGAACCAGAACATTTCCTCCATTCCGGACAGTCATAGCTAAGGCAGAAAGAGAAAAAAAATCAATGAATAGGGTTCATATTTAAATGTTTTAATAGAGTTCCTTTAATCCAAACATTATACAAGGTATAGAAAGAAGCTATTGTGTGAATGAGCAGAAGGAGTGAAGGATTATGCCCCAAGAGACTGAGCACATCGAAGCTCCTGACACGAGAGGGCAGCCTTGCACTAGCAGAAAGGATAAATCCTGCCCTGCAGGACACAAAACATCCATCAAAATAAACTCTTAGCTCTCTATGCACAGGGGCAGAACAACGGTTCACAGGCATCAGCTGAAAACTCCACACGTGGTCAATGTTTCTGTACTCAGTTTTTCTGAAGATGCCTGAAAAAACGGGGATTTCCAACTCTCCTCCAAGCTCCAAGTTGGGGATGGTTTTCCTTTTTAAAAGCTCTAAATATTTCTATTTCCTTTGAATGTAGCCAGAACAATTAAAAACCTTTATGAACTGTAGATGGTATGGGACTAGAGACAAAATGAAAGGAAGAAAAATAGGCTTTCTCTGCAACCAGGACAAATCAGAGCACACAGCAAAAGCAATCAGGGAGCAAACATTTTGTTCTTTGACAGAATGAATCACAAAAATGCTGTACCTTATAGGAAAGAAGAAATATGTTGTTCAGTTCCCTGAGCAATTGCTGCCGCACTAGGATTTCATCTGTGACCATGGGGTGAAGCCATGGGCTGATAATTGCAGTGCAGCAACAGTAACATAAGGCATGAAGGCATTACACAAAAAGCTGCGAAAGAGGCTGAAAACACATGTATTACATCTTGCCATAATCACTTCCTTGGCTTCAATTTATTGCAAACACTGATGGGGTACCCATCTAGCACATTAAGGGTCTTTTTGCCCCACCTACATGCTCAGGGAAGATTTTTATGGCCAAATATTTAAAGGTCTTATGGAGCCTAGGGAGATATACAGACCATGTAGCAGACTTTTTCATATGCATTTAAGGTGCTTAACTCCTTTCAGGAGTCAGTGCCTATTACGTGCTGGTCTCAGCAACAAATAGCAGTCAAAGGCACCTACAGAACTGCATTATATATACACAACATCAACTGCAGCGAGGTGGGTTTATTGCCTCGGCTGTCTCTGGGTCACATACTAACTCTATCCTCAAAATATTTGTGAATAGGCATAGCAACACCTTCTATTTGTCTAGAACCTGAGATGTTACAAACCATCCCAGCAATGTGTTATAATATATGTCTTACATGGCCAAAGCTAAACCATCCCATCTATAAACAGGATGTGGAGAGAGGCATGAGAAGATTAAAAATGGTATTTCCAAAGGCATCTGGGGGCTGCAAGCTAAACCTTGGACTCCAGGAACGCAATTTCCACTTCACTAGTGGCTTCATTAGGCCCCCAAGAATTTGATATGCAAGAGGAGGGCAGGTCAGTACTCACCTTCTAGCAAGGATGCTGCATGGGGCAGAGACAGCGGGTGCAGGGGGCATTAGTGACCAGTCAGAAAAGCTCAGGAGAGGGGTACCCTGAGCTGGGACACCGGTTGTCCTACCCGCTAGGTCCCCATTACTGAGAGGACCGTGTCACCTTTTTTTGGCTTAGAATAAACCTCTCATTTCCTCGGGACAAATTTATGTATCTTTGTGGTGCTCGGCGCAAGTGAGTGTCTTGCAGGGGTCCTACAAAGGGTAAGAATTACTTCCAGCTTGTCTAAAACAGGATTAAAAAAAAAAAATTACATGTGCATTACTTTCTATTCAAGTAACAGACCCAATCTGGCTTTCTGCAGCACTAGGACAACTTTCCACAGTCGTCTGTAAGAGGACATGTATACTCAAAAGCTGTTTAAAGCCCAATTTATCTCTGTGACTGATGGATGTACTCTCTTGAAAGAAATTGTATAATAATCTTGGCATTTCAAATTTAGTCTTCTTCAGTGGCTCTGTAACAAGTTGTTCAATTTACAGCTCACGATGAGATACTTGCATTGCAAACAGCTGCCAGCACAAGGTCAAGCTGGCACCTGAAAAACCAACTGTGCTCTTTTCTGCTTTATATAAATACACACACACACACACACAGACGTGACCACAAGAATCTCACACACTGGCCCTGCAGACAGAGTCCAGCTATTCTGCTGCTGATGCCCAAGGCAATGTAAAAATACAAGTGCTCTTCTCAAGCTGCAGAGTGCTGCTGCTGCAGTGCTGAGCACAGGAGAAAGGGGGTTTGGGCCATGCTGAGGAGAATGTGGAGATGTGAGAACGTGTGGTCCACAACGCAGAGGGGAAACAGTGCATGTGACTCAGTAATAATGGAGTCAGCGTCTACAACCCGACACGTCGGGATGAAAACTGAGATGAAGGTGAATCTTCACACTTCCATTTCTGTGCTTACCAACACTTAGTCACAAACATGCCATTACCTTATGATACACGTCTTGGGAAATTTCCAAGCATCTGCTTTAGAGTTTTTAGCTTGTGTAGTTTCAGCTTCCTGTGAAGTTCTCTGAACATTTTTGAAATGCAAAAGCTATATGAAAAACCGCTATGATCAGGCTGGCCTACTCACAGTAACCTACTGCTTTTTTGGACTTTTTTGCACATCTGCAAGAAAACAGATTCACTATTTTCTTCTCTTGGAGTTGGAGTGGATGTGAAATACTCCTGATAATGCTACTGGTGAGAGTCAGCCCTACCACTGCTTCTTTATAGAATAATTTAGTTTCTCCAAGTCATTGCAGTTTTTGGCAAATGTCACTAAATTCCAGATTCTTACAGTGACATCACTTTAACATTTAGCATTTTCCTTTGCTCTTTAGGAGTCTTCTCATTTCTTTGAGCTTATTTCGCTCAAGATAGAAGCAAAACCTTCCTAAGTTCAGAATAACTCTGTAAACCAGAGCAACTTGTGCAGATGTCTGTATCTATGTATGCAACACATTTATTTACACGTGATCATTTTTTGCGTTTTGCTTTGGCCCAAGCTACAACTTTGCGACTTTGCTTAATGTTTTAAAAACATTATAATTAACAAAAGTGTCACTCCTGCTCGCTCAGCAAGCAGCTGGTGCAGTTTGAGACACCAGTGACCTCCACGTTTCTTGCAAGAGCAGCAAGGTAAGCTGAGCTCAGCTGTCACAACTCATAAAGGTAACAGCATTAAAATGTGTAAAAACAATGAAAATACAACTCATAATACATGGATACACATATATACCTTCTATGCACACACAAACATATGTATCACATAGGAAAGGAAGTCACAAGTGTTGGGATTTTACGCAGTTTCAAGGGAAGACTAATTAAGTTCCTGGAAGAGAAATCCACTGAGCATTACTAACTACACAAAAGCCACACATCTGATTCAGGAAATTTCTGAAATAAAAATAGTTGAAGGATACAAGATTACGAGGGGAATGTATCACAGAGCTTTGCCTTGTTCTTCTGCTTTCCTCTAGGCATCTGCTTATGGCTGCTGCTGGAGCCAGGGTTGTGGCAAAGAGGATCTTTGATCTAACTCAGGATGACCATTCTTAAAAAATGCCAAAAACCACTCTATTCATAAGCATTCATACCACAAAAGAATCATTTAATTTGTCTTCTCATTAAAAATTTTACCTTGTAAATTTTTTTTTTTGTAAACCTTACCACGTAATTTTACCTTGTACTGCCCACATCAGGACCAATGAGTCCTGTTTGAACTGAAACCTATGTCCTAAACAGGTGTATCTGATTTGAACTTAAGAGTTGTTGGCTCCTGGAGGAATCTACCACATCTCATATTATTTCCTTTCTACTACTATGTTAGCCTTAGAGTGCGATTTCCAGACAGTAAATACATAGATATTCAGCCTTCATGAACATGCCCAAGGACTTTAAAACGGAAAGAACTATTGTCTTTTCTTCTTCTCCAAGGGTACATTCACTTATACAAGAAGTGCAACTAAGAATTATTTGCTCTTTGGTTTTGTTTCCGTCTTTTTCTGCAACCTTGGCTAAATCTCCTAACTGTACTCACGCTTCTCCCAGGCATGAAATAGGTACTAGGATACTCACATACAGTGAGGATTCACTGATTTAGATTTCTAGAGTCTCTTGATAACCTTTGGAACAATCCTACCACAAGCATTTCAGTTTTCTTTGCAGGAATTGGTTAGTGCAAAATAAACGGAAGACACCTAATAAGAGAACAGGCAATCCAGAGCAAGGCAAATATGAGCAAGTGGTTTGAAGGCAGAAGGGTGTGAGCACAGAGGAGCTGAAGTGGGGGAAGGTAGAAAAAAGAGAGAACAGCACTGGATGTCACATTGCAAACAGGCTGAAGAATGCTGCCAGTCACACTGATATCACAGCTTTGCAATTAGCAGCTTTTCCAGCTGTGAAAGAGTCTGATTAGGTTTTATATTTCTGGGGTCTATAAATATATCTCAATATACTTTTTTTTAAACAGAGATTGTACTGTTTGCTTTTGGTATATTTAAAAATCAGGTGTGAGAAGGGAAGCAGATGTGTGTGTTTTCAAAACTGAAAGTCATAAAAACAGCATGTAACAATTTTACACTGGCTAAGATACAGGAAGGAAATAGTAATATTTCAGCTGGGAGTGATATCCAAAAGCTAGGCAACACGGAGCCTGTTGGCAGCTAAGTGACATACTTAGCAACCAAGAGCAGCAGATGATTAAATCTCATTATACCTGTTCCATTCCAAAACATTTTAGGTAAAACTTGCGTCTTTCCAAGCACTTACTGTATTAATGACATCAGAAGCACATCGTAAAATCTAAACAGCTAGTTTTATGCCAGGAGCTATAGCCGGACAAGTTAATTCCAGGAATCTTAGAATTATTTCCCACCCTAAGCAATGAATAAGATGATAAAATAAGCCAAGGACTGCTTTCAGGAATGACCTACCCAGGTTGCTGCAGAACTCTCCTACCATGCCATCCGGGTTAGCCGTAGGGATTTGGGTAAGACCTGTCAGGATGAGAACGTCGCTGTTTTTAAGAGAAGCCTGGTCCATAGGCTGAAACAGAACACAGTAAAATAAAATCAGTAACAGAGTCAGAGGACAGGTTTCTCCAGCCTGCATCAAGAGGACTGCAATCCAGAAAGAAAATAGTGACCAAGAAGAATGCATGGAACATTTTCAATTTAATATCCATTTATCTGTGGAAATGCAACTCGAGTTAATAAGGAACACACGCAACTGTTTACCTACATATTAGAGCACAAAACATGCAAGTGAACTGTAACTGGATCCATCTCAAAGCAGAATTCTCCACAGACTAATCATCTCATGGCCTCAGGAGCTGCACTAAAGACAAGCATTTGGGGAGGATGTGGCAGTGCAGGCAGGCAGGGTTTAACACTTGTGCTCCTCTCTCTGGCTGCACTGCTTTCCAGCTAGTCTCCCTGAGCAATCCAAGGGTCAGCTTGGATTTCCAGGACTCTCTGCCTGCTTAGAGGGTAGTACTGATTTCCTCAACCCCTCCGGGGACACGTTTTGAAAGATACCAGCAAGGAGCTTTGGGCTTGAAGCCCTAAATTTTGTGCATGAATATGAAATCTGCAAAGGAGCCTCTCTTGACTCTAAAATTTGCTCTGCTGCCCACACTAAAACAGCTGAGACTTTAAAATTCTCACTTAAGATTTAATTTGGTTTGTGCAGACATTTTCAGAGGTCTATCCCAGTGGAATGGGAAATGGCTACTTCTGGTAGACAAATACCTATAGAATAATTAGTATAGTGGTAGATAAATACCAATAGAATAGATAGGTTGTTTTAGAATGCTGAATATTGTTTAAATTTCCTTATTTATTTAAGAAATAATCATCTGCATCTCTTACTTTCTTTAAATGTACCTGTAATATCAGGCCAAACAGATAAATATTTCCTTAAAAGCTGCTATCTGTCTGGAAACAGATGAAAAATCACAAATTCAACTGTATATATAAAAAAATGATGTTTCCACAGGGGTAGAAACTCTGATCTGCTGGGTTCACAATGCATGTTGTACTGATACCCTATGGCTATAGGTATAACCCCCTAGATTCTGCCGCTGAAGTGCTGTGGGTGGCATCAGCTAACATGTCACTCAACATCTATCCATGTAATGGCTACTCCCTGGGGACCAGGAGAGAGGTTACATCTGCACAGCCAGCCCTTGGGCTCGCACACGGAGCAGAAGGGATGATGATTAAAAGGTCCAAGGACACAGGGTGGCACTTGGCCACTGGCAGGTGGTTAAAGTAGATATTGCTTTTGCCTCGACTGTCTGTAAAGACTCACACTTCTTTCACCCAGGCTGATCATTTGACAGACTTGACTAGCACTTTACTACATGAAAATGCATGTCTACTTCTCTCCACTAGCAAACAGTCAGCAGAGATCTGGGAATTATATTTAAGTGGGACCTGATACTGAAAATATATATTCTTGATGCTCAAAATTGAGTATGCATCCAAGCTGAATTGGCAAAATCCATTTTTGCTTCTGTAGGTGCACTATGGCTATACTGAAAAGTTAGCTTTCAGTATCTCTCTAGGCTGGGATGCACTGTCCACCTCTGCTGTTCAAGCAATGCAGGGCAACTGTAGCCAGCTCAGTGTGATTTCATGGATATTCATTCTCCACAGACCCTCTTCAGTCTCACCAACCACAAAAGGTTGCTGTGTCCAGCTAGAAGACTAATAAAGCGACTTCCTCTGCTGAACTCAGAAGACCCCTGTACCATTCTCTCGCTCACAGTCACCCAGTGCCATTCTGATGTAGCAGAGAAAGATTTTGCACTGTCAAATGTGCAGGGCAACAAATTTCACCAGAAGTCTGAGCCGTGCATCACCTTGTAGAACCAACCTGTTAAATGAGATTTATCACAATCTTTGACTCTCTATCGTGTGTTCGTGAAAATGAAATGCCAATAATGCAATAAAAAATAATATCGAATCTGCCTGTGATAATGTACATAACGATTAAGCCATATTAGATACACATAATTTCAGCTGCTACTGCACTGAGAGGGCTTGCATTGATTTTTGTGGGTTAATGTAAAGAAGATGTCTTAAAAGGCTTTTAGTGACATGTCTGAACCTGTGCTGTCAACTCCTGTTCTCTCCTTCGGTGCCAACAGGCAACTGTGTCAATTTGAGCTTCAGCAGAGGTGGAGGCAACATTTTTAATAGCAATTCTCTGCCAGAAGTAAGGGGAACGAGTTACGGTGCCAGACCTAGCTCTCAGACAAACCCTTTAAAGCTCTTCAGCTATTTTCAGCTAATAGAGTCTTGCTGAATCCCTCACTATAACTTCTCACAAAGACCCACTGAGGATCTAAAGGAGATTCCTGCTGCTGCCACATTCAGGATCAACGCCTACATCCAGCATTCACGGTTTTTCTGAAGGATCCATTCTGCAAAGCACTTCACTGTGTGATCACACAAATCAGTGCTGGCAGAAGTGAGGAAAGATGTGGGGGGACATTGTGGTTGGTGATGAACCCCATCCCCCTGTGGGGGGAGATGAACCCCATCCTGTTTGTACCATTTGAGAAGGAAGGGCTTCCCAGTGTCTTACTGTGAATATTAGACAAGATGAAAGAGGAAGAAATATTTTTCCATGTGTTTTTAGTCATCCTAAGCAAACTGCTAAAGAGACTCTGGATAACTGATACTCATTTTTGATCATTATGGAGAGAGTTCGATCATTATGGAGAGACTGCTAATATTTCACTATTATTCAAAAAGGTCAGGATATGTTTTTAAATAAACATATGCTGATTAACAGGATATCATTTTCTAGGCAAACAGTAGTGACTATTTTCACAGACTGTTAGAAGACAGAAATTTCATTTGGAAAAACAGATCTTGTCAAATAGAAGATTTTTTTGCCATGATGAAAAACATGCTAGTTTGCTGAAGACAATTTTGACTCTATGCCACTCAAGACATTGTTATCACTATATAATAGCTACTAAACACATCAAATGGATGAAGAGCTGGTTAGGAGGTCTCAAAACCCACTAGTCTTTATAGAATTATCATGTTGTAGGAGCTTTTAATGGTGTTTATGGGGATTAATATTAGGCCCAAATTTATCCATCGTTTTCATCAAAAGCCTGGTGGCAAATACAAGTAATGACTTCTGATACACAGACAATACTCACTACTATTGTGACATGGAAAATAACAAGGAAAAAGCAGTCTGAGCAATTTCAACTGCTTGGTAAGCTAGTCCTTCAAGCTCTGTGTTAATACAGACTAATGCAAAGAGTGACAGATTGTCTGCTAAAAAGTTAGGTTCTTAGAGAGGGTTTATGGCTTGTGGGACAAACAACAGTATCAGTAAAGTGAATAGTTCAGATTTTATCTCCTGTTAGAAACTAGAGATGTTCCCAACTGATAAAGTCAGGCCTTTTTAGGTGCTTTTTAAACCTGAAACTACCCTGTCTTAACTGCTACTACTTCTCCTGCAGTTGGAGTGAGAGCAGATCTCTTACCCACAGGTGGTGCTTTTACCAGGCAGCTCATCCTTTCACCTTTACTCTCCACAGGGAGATTATTTCCAGATAAAAATGTGGTTTTACCCAAAGTTTCCAAGCAAATGTTCACTTTTGCAGAATGAGGAAATGTGGTCAGTGTAACCTAACAAATAATGCTTAAGAGAATCACCAAATCACCACTTCCTATTAGTGAAAACACTCTCATTTACCTAAACCACTTCCTAAGCAGGAAGTTTCTCCTCACAGAAATATTCCATATATATATTGTCAAATACTGAAGCTGCTCCTTCACTAGATGGTCATGATAGATCATAACCCAGACCAGCATGAGACTGAGGAGAGAAAGGGATCTAGAGACTCTGAACACTGCATGCAGCGGAGTACGCTCATATTAATAACGAGAGTTTATCTGTTGTAGTGGTTCAGCTCCTAAGATAAAGCTTTTAAATGAAGGATGCTCAAAAGCAAAGCTCTTTAGAAGATACTCACCTTGGGGGAAATTACTAATCATGAACCTGACAAATTTTCTAAATTATTTTTAAATATCTCCTGCTAATATTGCTTTCAACTATTTTGACAACTTCTAAAGCACATAGTACTGCAAACTTCAGGCCATTCTTTCCACTGAGAATTTATGGATCTAGAGAGAATTAATTTACTGGAAATTACATCTACAGCACTATAAAGACTTTGCCCTTAGCAGAGCAGGGTGGAAATGTTGGCAGCCAGTTAGCTATCATTTTTTTCCAAGGAAGGATGTTTCAGAAGTGATATAGAAGCAGTCTGTGAGCTGTCTGTAAAGACTCTTTAGTGAAATATGGATTTTTTTTAAAAAAAAGTTACTAATGCCCTATGGTTTAACGCTCTTGGAATCTTCCTTTTTAAGGTGAAGAAGAATTTCACATCTGGTAAGTAGACTGACATCAAATTATCAGTAATACAAGATTTTGGTTGTCTTTCCCACGTTCCTCTTACCAGGATAGTAAGTCTGCTCAGTGCCCCTTGGGGGTTTAGGGATTTGCTAACTAATGTGCATTTGTACAGCTTCTACATGACACCTAATCCCAGCAGGTGTGGACCCTTCTGCTCTTTTTGGAGAAAAGACACCTCTCCAAGCAGAGGACTAAGAAAACTGGCTGTACCTGAGGGTGTGTAGTAAGCAGGGAAGATCCCGACACATAGGAAACCTTCTCATAGTGAGACTGGATAATCCAGTTGGAACTTCCAAGGGCGTAGCCCGAGCTGAGTGGAGTGACCTGCACAGCACCAAACAGCTCCTGAAACACACATTGAGAGCACAGGTCATTTTACATCAATGGTATCAATTAAAAAAAAAAAAATCTGCTATTCAAGGGCTTTACGAAGCTAGTTTCCTGAGCTTTATATCTGCTGTTCCCATTTCTCCGTATCTAACAGGACACATGCTCTGAGAGATGCTTCTCCTAGGGTAGGGCCTTCATGAAGTCTCTCTTCCATGCAAGTTCTCTGGCATCCATGTTCACACTGCACCATTCCTCTCAACCGAGAAATTAACTGGGGTCTTAATCCTCTGCCTGGCCAGGCTGCATTTAGGAAGCTTATGAAACTTCCCAGGTTTGAAGCCTCTTTGTTGCTTTAGTTAAATTTGGCTGAATATGGCCAGCAGGGGAGAGAGAAGGGCGAGTAGTTTTGCACCAATACAGTAGTCCTATATGTTCAGGTTACACATTTTGCTGGGAAAAATATAAATTTAAAGACAAACTCAACCATCAATTCTATTTCTTTTCAAACACTATCTACTGCTGATTTAGAAGCATCTCTTCCCTTATTCTAGACTCCTCACTGAGCTATAGTCAGCCAGGTTGCAGGCAACAAACTTTAGCAAGGAACGCTTTGGAAAGGAGTATTTGAAGTTCGGGTGGACCATTATGTTTTGTTTACAGTACCTAATTTGCCACATGAAAGAAAGTGGATGCTAAAGCACTCAAAAGATTCCCAGAAGTGAGATAGAGCAACTCAGAAGGGGATGTGGCTTGCAGACAGAGAGGATGCATTCATTTGGTACATCCTCCCACCTCAATTCTGAATTCCCAGGTACGCCTTAAAATCGGGGTCCCCTGAGGAAAAGGAGGAACAAATGGATACTCCCTGATTTCTACCAGAAAGAACCTCCCTAAGAGGCAGAGTGGGATATACTGGGAGGCACAAAAAACAATGTTTTGTTTTGTTTTTCTGTGCTAGGGTAACTAGATTAGTCTAGTCTGGTTAGTCTTACACAGGCCTCAGAAGGAAAACACAAAAAGAAAGAGCTTTTCTCAGACACTTCCGGAAACACGAGGCTGTTGCTGTTAAGCTGAGGACAGCTTTAAAGATACTCACAATTTTCTGGGAATATCCCACCATCTGGATCTTACTGAGCGCAGCGTTCACCTCGGGCATGGTGTAGCACTTCCTCCACATGGACACCTCCACTGCGTCCTTCAGAGGGGCGGGCAGCAACCTGCAACCACCAACACGAACAGGGCATTTGCAGAGCTTCCTGAAAGACCACCAGTTTTGATGCCCATTTTTCTCTCCACATCTTAATTTTCCTTTATTTTTTCTCCTTATACTTTCTTAAATATGCTTAGTGGTCCAAAGTGAGGAGTAAGACCTTCTGACTCTTGAATAACAACCACGTTGCCCATTTTGAGTCAACCCCAGCACTGCTCTCCTTCAGCTCCCTTTGTGGTTGCTCCTATTCAGCCCTTTCTTCAGAGAAGCAGCTGTGATGAAGGTGCTAGAGCAGCTCTTGGGGCAATCCCAGGGCTTTGGAGAGGTGCTGGCTGATCTGAAATGGCAACATGAAAAGCACAAATAGACTTGGGAGATGACTGGGCTCTTCGATAAGCGTCTATTTTGTATGTCCCAGAACCTAAAAGTTTTAGAAACAAGTGAGGACTGCCACAAAGTAGTGACTAAAACATAGGCACGAGATTATGAGCAAAGTGCAGCTCTGCTCAGCCTTGCCACAAGTGTCTTCCAGGAGCACACACCCCTGCACCTCCGTTTCTGTGCTTTTAGCTCAGACACATCCCTTGCCCTCAGAGCACATTGGCAAGGATGCACTAGCTGACATTGCAAACCACTTTGAGATCTCCTACAAGGAAGTATTTAAGATGTTTTACACCATCCATTCTCCTTCTCACGGACACTGCAAGTTAGCTGGACGGCGTTGTCAAGGAAAGAAGTGAAGTGTAATGTCACAGGCTCTAAGAGAGATGGTAACTTCTGGGAAATAAATCTTCCTTAGCAACATGAACTGAGGCAGGAAGCAGCTGCCAAATGTGTAAGAAGAATAGGATTTTTTTTTTTTTTTTGGTATATTAAACCAATGGTAAATCAAAGGCTAATTCAGACTAATTTCCAATGATTTATGAAAATTGGTCAAGTTTCTTTGATCAATTTGTTTAAAGGAATTTAATTTATTGTTATATCTACTAGGTCAGTGAACTCCTCCATAATTTAAGATACCAAAGGAAGGATTTGGGCCAGCTCTTGCCAAGACTGCTGCACAGGTCTAGTGTGATAACTGCAATTCCAGCACATGCTGGCTCAAAGTGCATTGCTTAGGCAAACAAACACAGCATCCTAGGCCTTTTTGGGGAAGTCATAAGCAACAAAAGGCCAGACAATGCGGATAGTTGTCCACCATCTCCCTGAAGCAAATTGCCTGTAAAAGCCTTTAACCTACCATAAGAAGCATTTAGTGTTGGATGCTTTAAGTAGCTTCTCTTCCCAGAAGAGAATCTCCCAGGTAATGGAGAAAAGTGGGGAATTGTCCTTGGTGATTGAAGTAACTTTCTATTAGCCTTGGAGTCTGTGGCTACACTGTAAATATCCTGTGATTCCCCAAAAGAGATGAGCAAGATCACTGCTCCAGTGGTTTGTTTCTTGGCTGAGCAGCACAAAAGAGACAGTGAGGACTGCTGGTTCCTCTCACGTCACCTCGCTAGGATTCATTCCATCTCTCCCTTACAGGAGGTCACTGAAGATATTTTCAAGCCTAGACTGAATTTCCTAACATGGCTTCAAAAAACAACTTCTTGAGGATCATCTCGCAACAGCTGCCTGGAGATAGATGCAGGGACAAACACGGAGGTATTGGGGAGTAGCATGGTCCAGCAGTTAGTATAGAAACTTTATATTTAAGAAACTCAGGCACTTGCTATTCTTAATGAGGCATCCGTACAGATTCAATTTCCCTCCTGTTCAATGCAAAGTATTACATTTGGTATTTAAAGTGTTCCTTTATTTAGTATTACATTTAGTATTTAAAGTGTTAGGAGGGAAAGAAGAAGGCCAACACCAAGCTGGATCAGAACGTCGGCCTGTCTTGTCCGCTACCCTGTCCCAGGAAAAAAAATCTGCTCCAAACACTTCAGAGGAAGAGAAAAGAAACCATCAAACAGGTAGTTGACACAGCATCTTCCATGTGGCAAACCTCCCCTTTAGTCCTCCAAATCATAATCAGTATGAAAGACATCCTGGCTGAGCATCTATAAAGTCTCCACAAGACTGCTCATTTGAAACAAAAACCATTGGTAATAAAACTTCCAAAGCAATTAGTTCAGACTCAGTCTGATAATGGAAAAACATAAGCCACTATAATGAACTTATTATATTTTATACAGTATTTGCATTTAAAATGTTTCAGTGCTTTATCTAATGGAGATGATAATACTTTGTGTTTTATACTAACTGTTCAGAGTAGAACTAGCTGAACTGTAAAGCAATAACAGTGATTGATCAGCCTGAAAAAGTTTGACTCAAAAGTAATAAGCATTCTGTTCTCGCAACAGCCAAGCATTTAAAAAAATCACCAAGTATCTCATTTTCTTAAATAATGGATGTCAGCCCAAGCCTGCATGTGCTATTAGCCAGGTGTTAATTCGTGGATCAGGAGATGTCTGCTCACATGCTGTAATCATCAACTCCATTCACGCTTGCATGACACTTGTCACCAAGAATCTCAAATGCTTGGCGAACATTAATTAAGCCCCTCTGTAACCTTTATGGTGGATGGAAACTCCATTTTATGCAGGTAGAGGGAGGTGGAAGTGCAAAACCCATAGTTTAGGTGGGGCAAAGTTGGACGGAGAACTCAGATTTGTCCCACTCTTCCAGCTTGGAGGCAACACAGGTTCAGAGCAGCCACAAGGCAGAGCTGATGCTATGTAGACTTAGTTAGCGAACATCAGCAGGGCATGTCTACTAATTAGGTAACTAGTTAGTTAGGTTTAACTATCCCCACTAGTGTGGCAGTTCTTTGCTTTGCCTCTATCTCGTATTTGGGCAAGTTAGGCATTTTCCTCTGGAAGTTGTGCGAGCTGCTGTCTGGTGAAGGTTTCTAACCAAACAGTCTGTATTTTGCCAGTGCGCTGGGCTCTACAAAGGTCTGGTAAATGGGACAGAAAGGTTGGTCCTGCTCATCTCAAGGTGGCCTCTTGTACCTCCGTTGGATGCTTCAGCACAAAGTTCACCTCTCTGTGGTCGCTTCTGGAATAGTCACCAACACCTCAAGTGCTAGAGAGCACTTTTTCTAAAATACGAACACTGGGAAAGCAACATTAAATGAGTTCTACATTTATGACCCTCCTTTAAACTACATGCACAAAACACACGCGCTTGTGGGATGAGAATAATTATACTGATCAACTTCACTGTCTTGAGTTTGTTTTACATCTGTGTTTTACTCATCTCCCTCAGAAAAGTGAGCTGCAAGGATGAGCTAATGTACGTAGCATGGAGTATGATACACGGCTAAGCAAATCTTAATTTGTACTTTTAAAATCTTTGCTTTGTTATATGGGAAAATGGCAACACTACTTTTATAACATACGGGAGAATCCATTTTTAGTAAACTTTTAAATCAAGCTACATTAAGAAATAGGAATAGAAAATAAGAGCTCAATTAAAAATGCTCAAAGCAGCTTTTTAAAATAACTTTCTAATTAACCAGCCCTATTTTTGAAATATGCCAGCAACAAAACTTTCTCCTCCATAGAACATGTTGTAAATCTAGAATCAATTTATTTGCAAGGAAAGTATCATCTGTAATTAGTAAACTGGACTGATAATTTTCAGATTATATATGTTTTCAAAATTTTAGACACACAAGATCTTAATTTTCAGCACCTTTTTATATAGAGACAGACTTTCCAAATGTCCTTTTTTTTTTTTTTTTTTTTTTAAATTTCAAATTGCTTTTAAGTGTGACTGAATCAAAGCAAAACAACAACAAAACCAAACTCTGCATTCAAGCGCAAGAGAGACTGTGCGTACGGAAAGACATGTGACATTGCAGAATGGTTGGCTACCAGTGACTTCTAACAGCTCCACGGCTTGACTTTCTTGGCATTTCAGCAAACTTGAATGTAAATATAAATCTAAATGAAGATTATTCCAATACAATATAATTAAGTTTGAAGAGTTTGCTATTTCAATATTTAAGATGTTAACACAAAAGTCTGCCATTTTTGTTCAACAACGTGAATCTAAGTTATGTGGGGGAAGACCAGAGGGAGGATTGTATGTTACTAAGTCTCTCTCCAAGATGAAGTTGGGGTGTTTTTTTGGAAGATCAGCAACGTGCAAAGGAAAGAAAAGAGCCAAGGAGGCAGCCACGGCTGTATTTGTCTTAAACTTCTTTTTCTGCTTAAGGGCAGTAGCAAATCAGGGCTGAAATGATGGCAGCTGACCCATCATTGCCATAAATTCTAACCATGGGTTGGGTTCCAGTGTTTTAGGGCAGTCCCTCGTGCAAGCAGGTCGCTCCTTACCTCTGTACCTCCTTGTTCTTCCACATGGAGGCAGACTGAGCCTTTGGCACCCGTTCAATGGAATTCACCAGTTCTTCCATGAGAAGCCTGCAAAGTTACCACAACTAAATGACCATCACAGGCTTTTAAGCAGGAGATAACTTGTCCCAAATGCTTTCAAAACATCACACGCTATCAGACAGTTTCAAAGAGGGGCTCTTCCTTCAGAGCATCCCAGGTATCACCCTTCACCACTCTCCCTGCTTTCCAGCCAAGCTCAAGCTTGTCCAATACTGCCTGGTTTCAACAGCAAAGGATCAGGTCCACCAGCTTATGGATTGTTTGGAAAGTTGCAGGAAAACAGGCATTCCCAAATCTCCCTTCTGCTGTGCAAGGTGATTTCTAGGTAACTGACTGCATGTCATAAGGAATGAGACATTACTTGGTCACTGATGCCTGCTTATCACTAAGAGATGCCAAGCACATTGGCAGTGTGAATTCTCCTCCTCTACAACTGCACAATTTGAGACAGAAAAATATGTTAGGCATTAAAAATGTCAGGCACTAGAGATTTCACTGGAATCTTACTGCCTGCTATTAAACAGCATTTGTTATTGTATGTGTGCTTCCCCTGGAAGGTAGGAAGTGATAGATTTAACTGCAATATGACAGAATTTCCTTCAAGGGCCTTCTGGTTTTGTTTATTTTTCCACACATGGAGAATCACTCCCTGAGAATTTTGTATAGGACCTTTAATGGATAAAGGCTCCTGCTCTAAAGTGCTTATGGAGCAGTAGTTCAGATACTGTGGTTAAGTTTTCTGGTCTCTAATTTTAATTTCTGGTCTCAACGTTTTGAACATGGCAGCTGCTCTGCACCGGAGATGCATCCAGCACTCATCTGGCCAGATTTCACTGAGGCCCAAACCTGCAGCCTTTACTGGCAAGAGCTGAGCTATCAAAGTCATCAAACAACTTCATGTTTTGAAGAAAATTCTTCAAAATAGATAAGCAAATATGAAGTTTTGACATTATTGCCAGGTCTTGCATTTCTACTTCAGTCTCATATTTATTCTGTTTTTCCTAGAGCACCTCCTCTTTGGAGTTATCAGCTTGCAAGAGAATCTCAAATGTTATTTGAAATAAACAGTTTAAATTCCCTTGCATGATGTGGAAGAAAGCTTAAATACATGAACTTCAAAGGATGAAAAGCTACAGAACAATCATCCTAAAGACACATATTATTTCAGAGATGGGTGTTTCCCCTTTTGCTTAATGGGAGCAGACAGGAGACACCTTTGATTCACGGTTTGAAGGTTTGAAGTTGGCCATATGGCCAAGTGCTGCTCAAGATGTCTCAGTCCACTCAAGACCTACCACGTCACCAGCGCTGTGTGGACTCAAAGCAGCTGCAGTCAGGGCTGCAGACAGCATGTTCCAGAGCTTGGGAAACACTGAGTTAACACATTTGCAGCACTACGGACTTGGCTGCCTTTCAGCTACTGCCTAAGAGCCTCTTCGGAACATTAGACACCACTCTCTGCCCATATTGTCCTTTACACCTTTTCCTTAGCAGTGATGAAAGAGGAGCAGAGAATATTAAGGGGCTTTTTACCTGCCAATTTGAACAGTGGGCTCAGTGGCATACACTGTTCCAGTGAATCCTGTGTACTCTGTGATATAGGGCAATGCCATCATGCAGTGATAGTTCGAGATCAAGATTACGTCTACTGTGGAGAGGTCAAGCAGCTCAGTCTGAAAACAGAGGAAAGAGATAAGCAACACGTAACCCTTTCGTGCAGTTTGAGCACCGACAGAAAAAGACTTCCTTTTTGTCTTTTTACAAATTAACTTGATATTGCAGAAGTGTAGCTGCTCTAATCAAAACGGGTGTATCTCAGCAGTGGCAAAGATTAATGTTTCCTTCAAATTAACAAGATGACTCAAAAAAAAGATCCAAAATTATTCCTTCCTCAGAGCTGAGCAGGACACCATGTCCTGAGAGTGTCGTTCACGTAACGAAATGGCTGCCGTTGAGAGAGACATTCTGATTACACTTTTATCATAAGTCTGATGCGTGTTACACCGCAGGGGGAAACACTCCACCCAGCCACCAACACTTGAGCACTAGCAGGGGGTCTCACATGTTTTTCATGCAGCGCATGGTACTGACCCTAGAAGAGCAAGAGAGGAGAATGTAGATCCTATTTATTCACATACTTATCATAATTCATACATTTTTTCCCCCCCAAACTAAAGGCTTGGCATAGTTATCATTCACATTTTCTACAGCAAGAGATTAAGCTCGTTCGTTTGATATCAGAAAACAGACGGGTGGGTCCAACCTGCTTTGATGTGACAGTTAAGACAGCGTCTCCAAGAGTGAAAGGAAAAGATTTCACACATTGTTAAAGGAATTTTAATTAGAAATATTTACTGGTAATGCTATAACACAAATGGTGTCAAGTCAGAACTTTACAAGATATACGACCTCTAACTCAGTTATTATAGAGCAGCTAATGGAATTCAACACTCATCAAGCACATATTATCTGATTACAAGACTTGGTCCAGCAATTTGAATAAAAATGGCAAGAAAGTAGGTCACTTGTCTTTTCAGAGGGCTGACATCGTGCTCCGGTGACAAGCTGCTTAACTGCCATGTAAGCGTGCCCGGTTTCAATCCACGAGCTCAGCTGATGTTGAAGACATGATCTCAAAGCTCAGTGGGTGAAATATCACCCCTAAATTCATGTCAGGGACCTTTTTATCTTACCAAACTTGCCAAATATACACTACATGGTATCAAGGAGTCTGCTGACACCAGCTTCTACCCATCTGGCTGTTCATGGTTCACTTTTTGGTCACATCTAGGCCATACAGAATCAAACAGGGAGTCACTCACAGCACCGGGCTGAATCCTGGTACAACAACCCTGCAGAAGTAGGAAAGATGCAGGATCCAGACTATCAGTTTCCCAATTTAAGTGTCCTATTTCTCAGCACCTTGGAAGCATTTACTAATAGGAGGAAAAGCGTGTCAAAATCAAAACAAATCTAAAATATTCTCTGGGACCTTGCAGTAATCTCCCTGAAAGTGCCTATGAATTGAAGAGGTTTCAAAATGTTTCCTGAATGTGAAGACATGAAGGTTGCCAAGCAAAGAAAGGGCTGCACCCTGCACTCTGACACGAGAAAGTGTACTCTGCTGCTGAGCCAGCCTCTTATCACCTTGTGGCTTCTGGATTACATTCAACATTTGGCTTTCTTTGGCAATGGTGTTCCTGGAAGTGATACTATGATTCTCAAACAAGCTGCTTTTGCAGACAAGTTTCTTCAAAAGGAGAGCTGTGGAAGGAGACAAAGACAAAATGTCTTTCATACCAGCTCCTTATAGCTGCACAAGAGCAATGTTTCTGCTTTGCTCACACATCCAGCTGGTCATGACTTCTGAACTTACCTCCAGCCAGGGGCGCCTGTGAAGCAAGAGAGGAGAGCTAGGTATCACTAACAGGTCTATTCCTACCACCTGCAGGGAATGCTTGGCACCTTTGGGAACTTCTGGGAACTGAAGCATTTGAGAGGCTGTTTATAAAACCCTACAGCTGTGATGTGTGGCTGGCTGCTATATTCCAGTTATGACACAGACTGCTAGAAAACATCCAGTGATGACACTGGTATCCCAATGGAGCAGTTACTCTCCATCAGTCCTACTTAGAGCTCAAGATGTGGGTATTTTCCAGCCCAACAAAGCAGCAAGACTAGCTCAAGCACCCCAAAAGCTGGCAGATTATTACTCAGTCTCAGCTCTGAAGGGAACACAGAAACCAAACTTGACCTTTCCTGAAATTTGGCATGTAAAGGCACTTTCTGGGCATAAAGACACTTTCCACAGGCCTGCTACAGGGATGTTTCTTTTACTTGTCACTTTACTTTTACAGGACAGCACTCCAGAACTATTAGTTGTGGGTTTTGGTTTTTTTTTTTCATTGTTGTTCTTTTTGTTTGATTGTTTTGGGGTGTGTGTGTGTGTGTGTGTGTGTGTGTGTGTGTGAGAGATGGAATTGTCTCTGTTCCTCTTGGGGAAAAAAACACCAATTCTATCCAGATCTGCTGACAGCACTTGCCAAAAACAGTACCAGAACTGCCAGGTTGGTTCAAAGAATCAGCATGAGAAGAATTGGAAGCCACAAATGGTGGATTTCAGAGAATCAACAGACAAAACCATCATTGCTAGAACCCAAGCAAGCTGACAGCAATCTTCCAGGAGTGCTTTGCAGTTCCTGTCAACAAGCTCAGGCAGAAGAAATCCCTGCCCAGAGGCAATTGTTTCTGTCTTTCAAAGACAGAGAAAACATCCCAACATCAAATGCAGGAACTGATGTTATCACTGCCTGACCATAGTGAGTAAAAAGGATACTATCCCTAGACTGTTCCTTACCATTTGTCCTCATTAGTTCATTAGTCTGTGCACAGCTTTTTACTTCTTCACCTCTGTTAACTACATACACCATTAACTTGATCAGTGAGTGTAGGCTCAGTGCATTTTTTCCTTTCTTTCCTTTTTATAAACTCGGGTATTCTTGACAAAACCAGCCTGACTATTAGCTACTTGTACAGCTATGCGAGTGGATACAAGGGTATGGATCCTCCCTCAAAGAGGCAGTGATTAATAGCTATGTAGGCAGTCATTTTTTAACCCAATTCTGCTTCAGGCAGAACACCATGTGTGACTGCAACCAAAAAGTAGCTTGATCAGACTGTAGGTTTCCCTGGGGACTTCCACCAGGAAGGACATGGGTTTGCAGCTAGAGACAAGCAGCTTTTCTTGCCTTCATTCATTGCTCTTATCTAGATCAGCACATGTATCCTGTCATATCTGAGTCCAGCTCAGTCAAAGCCACGTCATATAGTCTTTGGAAGGCCCATAAAAAAGGGACAGTCAAATCCTTTGTGTTCTTCTGTGAGATACTGATCTGCTAGATCTCCTAGATGTCCTAAAGCTATTGTTTAAAATGGCTGTTTCCAACCTTTCCCAATGCCATAAATATTAGAGCCATCTTAACAACACAGAGATTTCAGAGATTATTCACTAAGCACTAACAAATTAGCATGAAGCTGGTTATAGTGATTTAGTAAATTTGTCCTGCATGACTGAATGGAGTCATATTTTTCAATAAGGTTTTGATTAAACTCACCTCTGGCAAACAGAATTCAGGCACAGAATCTACGAACACATGGCCAGAGCACTCCTTGAGTTCCTGTGAGAGAAACACATCAGTGGACAAGAGATGACAAACAAAAATACAACCAGTATTACACAGGAGGGTGCACTCCAGTGTTTACTAAACATCTTTTAGGGATCTAAGCTCTCTGTAGCACTTCTTGTCAGATTTATCTCTACCAGATTCCTGATTCTCTCTTCTCTTCCTCTCTTTTCTTATGATGCCAAGGCTGACTCATTAGAAATCCTTGTCAAATGAACAGCCCTGTTCTGCAGGATTATGTAAGGAAAAGAGCAAAACAATAATATTCTCAGATCGAATCCTAACACACCTCACAGGTTACCTGTCACCCACACTTTGCCATCTTCTGCAGATACTTCTCTTGCTTGTCCCAAAAGCAAGTGGTCTCAGCCAGCTTCAGATGACAGAATTAAAGACTGAATCCAATTCTTAATAATTACACTGCACCTGCCAACTAATAACGAATGAGCAATTACATCTAGTGGCAGAAGTCTCCTAACCTCATCTCAGAGGAGTTCAAAATGATTAAAACTAGATCGCAGTGAATTTCAATGCCTCTCCAGAACTTAAGTTTTATAACTGCCATGCAGCAAGCGTGGTAACAGAAATGTCCACCCAACATGATAAAACATCCTCCTTTGACTCCTTTCCCCTCCTTTTTCCAGCATGGGTCAAAGTATTTGCCATTCCAAGCCATTACAATGGTCAAGGTGAAAGAAAGAGATGCTGCTTTTGAATTTCTAAAACATGATTTCCGTTGACACTGCACCAGCTTGAAGAATCTTCTCTGCATATACTGTAGTACCAAAGAAATGTAAAAACATCATGTAAAAAGTTACTGACAGCCTATCAGTTCTTTGGACAGAATATGGTCTGTGCAGGGTCTGCTGGGAAGATACTGTAGGAAATACATAGACAGACAGGTATTTTTGAAGACCGTGGGCTCTGAAGGGCCACAAGGCTGGTTTTAGGAGAAACAAGGTCCAGGGAACACACGCTGAGCCCCTCTGTAGCTCTCCAATTCCCAGTTAGCATGGGGTCTGAATAGAGTTGCTGCTATTTTACTAACAGAAGTGCTGCCTATCTAGTTTCTTTTGTTTCCAGTGAGAAGAAAAATCAGGTCTTTAATCTGTGATCTGCAGCTCCCTTGTTGCAAAAATCCAATCAATCAGTTTTGTCCATCTCAAAGGCCCCTACAAAAGCATCTATTATTACTCTTTTCCCTTTAATGTTCACATAGTTGGAGAACAGTCTATTAAAACAGTACTTCTTCTACTGATATCTATTGCTACATACATCTGAAATGTATCTGCCTATTTTACTAACATCTGACATTTTTATGCTCATTGTGCTCCAAGCTGCATGCTGCACTGTCTACTTTCAGTTGAAGTCCCAGATAAATTCTGGCTCCAAAACTAACGTAATGAAAAGAGGGAGAAACAATGAAAGATTCTGTGTCTCTGGTGCAGCTGGTAAGGCCTGTGTCTTAGAATTAGGAGGCTGAAGATAAAACCCTCCCTGCTACATCCACTGGCAGAACACATGTTGACTTCAACAGAGGCCAAAGTCATCTTTCTCCTTTGTCGCAGACCTCCCATGGGCAAACCACTTTCTCTTCCTTTTCCTATTGAAAAAAATGGGAGATGATACTAACCTAATTTACAAGTAAGCTATGAAGTTTTAGTGTCAGAAAGATGAGACTGTTGGATAAAAGGCGCTGCACAAAGGCAAAGTGCTATTATTTATGGAGTTCTGTGAAATAAGAAAATATTCATACTGACGATTTCTGCATTTTAAAAGGATTTTTTTAAAAGCTGGGCTACCTCTGAAGACTGGAAGACTCAAGTCGCTATTAGCATTTTATTTCAAAAGGTTCTGCTCCACAAGGACATCCTGGCTGATAACGGTGCAAACTGAAAACTTTGCAATGGGTCGGCAGGGAATTATTGTTCCTATAGTGCAGACTTCAAACCTGTCAGGTGGCTTTTTGCATGGCAAGACAATTCTAACCATAAGTACATTACCTTGTCCAGAAACGTGCTTCCATCTTTCAAAACCCAACCAGGAAGTTTTGAGAGCCTGGGGCTGCAGAGAGAGAGAGAGAGAGAGAGAGAGAGAGAGAGAGAGAGAGAGAGAAACACACACAACTATCATTAATTACTCATTAAGCACAGATTTTGTATTTGGTGTCATACAGGAAGAGAACACCATCTCTATGCCCTAGAACTAACACTAAAATAGACAGTTTCCCTGAGCCTAAGTGTTCGCTGAAATGATTATTAGAAATTGTGATTATGACATCTCTTGCTACCATTACCTTAGAAACTATTGATAATTTATTTTGTGACCTGATTTTTGAATGAACCTTTAACTTAGCTGTATATGCCTGCACAGATTTAAGCATATCCATGGAAATTCAAAGAATGAAAAAGGGTGAAAACCAAATTAAAAGAATTGAACTTACCTGGAATATAGCCCTGCAACTACTTCAAATTTTGAAAGAGAACCTGGCTGCAATGAAATCTGCAAGTGCTTTCCACTAAATGCTGCGGAGAGGTAGAAAATCATCTGCTAAAAGGGAATTCAGACTTAAGATCTTGAAAAGAGGAGGTGATTCAATGTCTCAGAGGGATATTATGTTCAGATTAACATTAGTGTAAAAGACCTAGCTGGACTGGTACTCCAAAAATCACAAGGAAGGAAAAAAGGAAGTTGAATCTGAAGGACTGAAGACAGAAGATAACTAAGAGCAGGAGGATCCATGAACAAGAAGCAGCAGGTGAGGCTATGCGAGAGAAGCGCAAAGCCCTTTTAAGGACAAAAAGCAATTCTGAAAAAGGCTGGCCATAGAAAGATGAGTGGATAAATGTACCCCTACTGACAAGTTCAAAAGCCCAATTTGGGGGCAGTGTTTTGGAGACATAGGGGTTTGAGGAAAGTTTGCCTGGAATGAGCTGAAGAGCTAAGTGAAAAGCTGACAGAAGGCAGGAACAAACCACTCTGATGTGCAACAGCTTTGAGAGATGAGAGAGGAAAGAAATGTTGGTTGGAAGGGACCTCTAAAGCTCACTAGTCCAGAGCCTCACTTGAAGCTAACACTCACCTAGAGCATCCATGGTTTTGTCTAGCTGAGTCTTGCACATCCCCAGAGACAGTTTCCAGAGCCTCTCCGGGGATTTGCGGAGGGGCTTTCATGGCACTTTATCACTAGGAGGGTAACATCCAACCTGAACATCTCAAACTGGTGGCCACTCTGAATATTACAGTCTAGTGAGAAGAGTTGGGCTCTGCTGTCTTGGTAACTTCATTTCACATATATGTGAGCTGCTATAAACATCCCTTGCCTTCCCCCTGCCAGGATAAACAAATGGGCTCCAGAGCTCTGACCATCTTGGAGCTTCTCGAATACCCTCTCTAGCTTTTAACATCCCCCTTGAACTGGGGACACAAACCTGAACCCAGTATCCCTTGTGTGGTCTCAACAACACAAGACAGAGGGCAATAAACTTCCTTGGATGCACTGGTTGAATTCATCCAGATTTAGCCCACTGTGTTTTGCCTTGTTCATGGGGAGAGAGCACCATTGGCTGGTATTAAACCTGGTAACTACAGAAGAGTGGACAATTTTGTCAAGGGAAGCAAAATTGGGAGATGGGTCCTGAGAATGTGGGTGGAAGTGGAGCAAGTGACACAGGGAAGAAAGGACTCTTTACCTTGAAGCCAAGGTAAAGTTTCTGGGGACATAATTTTGACATTGTAATAGAGTGATTGATTAATCCAAAATAGCTAGAACTGCCACATAAATAATGTGAGCAAGCGTGTGTCACTGCTAGACAGGAAAGGTTAAGAGCTTCCCACATGTTCATTTTACCACTTTGCATTTGACTTTGGCATAGGGGAGAAAATTCCAGCTGACAAACTTGCTCTGAAGTACGTGAACTGGCATGAAGTGTTTGGCAGCTGCAGGAATTTTGCACATTTACCACTGGCTGGTGAGAACACAGACTGCCATTTCCGGAACAAGGTGGAATCTAAATGCCTTTTGATGGGTCTTTCTGAAGAGTAAAGAACTCCTTTAATGAGACAAACACTTCAGCTCTTTCATCTCTCACAGATTAAAGCAGGGGTTCTCAAAATGTTTGCTCAAGGAGAGTCCCATGCCAGGCAGGACACAGTCTCTAGCAGCACAGCAAAGATCCTCTGTAATGTTCACATGTTTCTGCCCCACAGAGGTTAAAATTGGGGCATCTTGCAGAGCTTACACATGGCTTTACATGACCAAATGGTTCATTGGTCCAATTCTGGGGAGCTTAAAAAGCAGCAGGGAGAAGCTCTCTCCCCACAACGTCAAGGTTTAAAAGGGTCCACCTAAGCCTAGCTGCAAGGGGAAACACTCCTGCCTGTAACAGGAAAAGGAGCTGTTAACAGCCTAAGATCTGAGACCCGTTTCAAGCTCTTGCTCTGCTACAAGCTTCATGCAAGACCCCAGGTCCCACCTTTCAGTTTCTCATCTGGTAACCAGCGATAATGTCTCCATCACCCAGGCCCATTGTGTTGCTAATGCATGCTGACAATGTGTTCAGACATCCTGGTATGAGAAAGCAGGCATAAAATGGCACTAGCAAAAGTACTACAGAGATATCAGGACTTTTCAGCTACAGTCACGTTCTCCTTTGAGTTTCTACCTCATTTCTGTAACTCCCTGAAGCACATCTCTTTTGTGGAGTACTGAAGAGATCAATTTCTTGCCCAAGTCCATGTGTTTCGGACAACTCTTGCTGCAAGGGGCGTTCAATCACTTCACAGACAAGATTGATTGGATTTAAATCCAACTGTTTGCTCCCATTCTACTGGGCCATCAGGGGTCACATCTGACATCCTTCCTTATTGAGTTTGAGGCATTTCAGGGTAGACATCCTGGACATACTGGGGGAATTCCAGGTTGTGACCTGCAATTTGGCTGCTCATTCCCAGGGTCTGCTATTAGAAACGTTCGCATACCCCCAGGGAACACTGTCTGCCTCCTAAAGAACCTGTTAAGCTTTTGTTCCATCCCCTAATTTTTCTACTTATTCCTCT
>VZSV01000197.1:479652-496173 GCA_013398735.1 Nothocercus julius | reverse complement strand
GAGCGGGTTTAACCCCCAAATACTTCAGGGTAAAGTGGTAGGGAAGCGCTCAACTGCTCTGTGCTCCTTGGAGGGGTCAAATAACACGGGGCATGAGTGGTTTTTACGCACAAGATGCATGTGAGGCAGCTGCGCTGAGTGCTTCAAGCCCAGTTTTATCTGATTTATTTATTGGATTCTTTTTTTTTTGAGTTGTTTTAAGAGTATCTCCTGGTATGTTTGCAGAGCAATACTTTGGAAAGGGTGGGTTTTGTTTCTTGTTTGTCTTTTCCTCAGACCTCCTGGAGGAAAACCCTTGATCGTGTGGGCTGTTTTTCCTTGTCTGCTCATATTAGGGAAGGAAAAAAGCTTTTTTTTTTTTTTTTTTTTTTTTCTCCTTCCTCCTCTTGTTTTGTTTTTTAGTGGGGAGTGAGGGAGAGAAAGAGGAAAAGGAAATGAGGATTGTAAGTGTGTTCGCTGTTCGTGGTAAGGTAATTTGTTCTTGAGCTTAAGTAATGTGTGGAGTAGAGCTAAGTGGCATTAAGTACAAAGCGTGGCCGAGCTAAAGCTGGGGAGGTTTTAAACTTTGGAGGGAGGAAAGTGTTAAACCGACGGCTGAGGAACGCGTTGTGGAGCACGGGGTCGGAGCAGACCTGATAGACACTGGCTACGTGCCCCTGCTCCCAACTAAGGAGGAAGGAGGAGAATGAAACTGGTGGAAAAACTACAGTCCGCATGAACTGACACCGTGTAAAATAGATGATCTGAAGTGCCCCTGGTGTCCGTGATCTGACGAGGTCGTTTCTGCAGGGCTTATCAGGTACAGACTCAGCTTCCTTCCTGGGATGGTGCAGCTGGTGCTTGATTCTCTCCATGGATGGGAGAGGAGCAGTCCTGTGCTGTTTTCTTTCCCGAGATGATTGCATTTTCTTTGGCCTTGCTGTACCCTGCCTCATTAGTAAGAGCTGCATCTGTATTTATTTACCATTATACCATGTCCCTTGGGATGTCAGGTATAGTTTGGAGTAGGTATATATGGATTTATCACTTTTAACATTTTTTCCCCCCCCCCTTGTCATGCTAGGGCTGAACCCTTCAACAGCAGGGAGGAAACTTAATTTATGCCTGTGTTTTGCGTCTCCCTTTTTGCCATTTCTCTTCCAAATTGCTAAGAAAAACGTTTCTGACATGCAGATTGGGGAGGGAAGTATGGGGAGAAGGGGGAAATGGATGTAATTGTATAATGTCGGGCTGCATTTGTTATCCGCCTGTTCCAGGAGCGCAGGGCTCCCTGAAGAGCAGGGTTTGATATTATATGTGTAAACTGGAATCCTGGGATTTGGGAACACTGCGTCTTTCTCTTACGTGGAGATTCTTCTTCAGCCCCGTGACAGCCACAACTTTTTTTGTATGGTTGACAGAATTGTCTGACGAGCCTGGGCATGAGGCTGGGAACAAGGAACTTGTGTTCGACTTCACTGTGTCGGTGCTTCCTCCTGTCATTCCTTTAGCACTGGGGCGAGCAGCAGAACAGGCATCAGCATTTTTACGACTGTGTCATCCAACTCAGCTGCGAGCAGGTCTAGACGACATTGTGGTGTGCAGGATGCCAGCTGTTTTACAGGAATGCTTCCATAGGTGAAACTGCAGGGTTTCCAAGGAGCGGTAAGGAAATCTTCAAGAAAATCCTGTGTGGAGGAGGACGGCTTATCTCTCCTACTACTTTATTAAGCAGTCTTGAGCAATTCCTTTCTCTCTGTTGACCCTTCTAGAAAATATGCATCTCTAGTTCTGTGATTCTGATAATTCCTCAGAACTAGTAAGCAGTGCCTGCTTCAGAAAGCTCAAGGCTTCTAAGACTGTTTCTGTATTTACAGTGTGGATCTCACTGGTGTCTCTCAAAGTGATATTGAGAGTTCCTACTTGTCCAGTATTTTAAAAATCAAATTATTATGAAGTGCTTTATAGTGGTAATCCATTAGTTCATGCAAGTGTTTGATATGTTTTTTCCCCTCCTATCATGAGCTGGAGAAGTAGGTTTGTGACACTTTATTTTGTTTTGAACAAAATAAACATGGACTTCAAGAGTTGTTCCACTGTTAACTTCTAGAACTTCTCTTTTTTTTCTTGGATGTCAGTGGGACAGTGTTGATATTTGGGTGTTTAAGGTATGATGACAGTAGGGAGGGGAACTGGAAGAATTAATGAAACGGAAAAGGAGAAATAAGCAGATTTGTGTGAGCTGAGATGACAACGTATCTTAATCTGAGGAAAGGCATTTGTGATTTTGTATATTTTAGTGCTGTGGATGTAGGGCTCAGAGAGGCCCTACAAAGTTACATTGCAGAATTCCAAATACTTCTCATATTCTAGAAGTTTTTAGGCTTTAAAATCAAATGCTTTTAAGGGATGCTTCCAGCTTAAAGGCATCTCCTTTCACAGTTGGTTCTTATTTGTCTCACTGATAACTTTATGCGGCTTGGACCCCTCTGAAGTCTGTTCCTATTTATAACAATTTTAATGGAGCAGGAACTGAGTCCCCATGCAAGTCCGTGTGGGATTGGGCCTTTAATTATACTGTCCTGATAATTGACAACCAACAAGATAGTATTATGTGAGACCAATGGCATGATTATAGTGGGATTTTTATGAGTTGTTAAGGAGAATTTGATTTTGGGGGGAAGAAGGTACCTAGCTCATATCCCTAAAGCTGTTCTTGTGTGTTAGACTACCTATGAGTTATAGTTTAGCATTCTAACATATATTCCTGAATGTCCCAGAGCTCCTTTCTGACACGTATAAAGACTAGGGCAGTGGGGTAGCTAAATATATTGAGAGTTCATATTTCAACACTCAGTCATGCAACCTGCCTCGGTGGTAGCTGCGAATGCAATTTCCAATGTTAATGCTGCAGATAAGTCTTTTGACAAGTGCTTTTGATTTGGGGAACAATACAAACAAGAATAACAGGATGTGGAAAAATGTTCCCTTTCATTTTGCAGGTGGCAAACTGAGGTACAGAGGGGTTAACTTGCCTGGATTCATACATGGAGTCTGCAGAAGAGCTAGTAATCAGTACCTCATCTCCAGAGTTTGTCAGCCTTTAATCAGACTTTTTCTTCCTCTCTTCGTTAATTGACCGACTTCTGCATTTTAAAAAGAAAATCTAGACATTATTTTTTCTTTATTCCAATTTCAAACTTTACAGCCTGAAGGTTTTCTTTCTTTGTTTGTTTTCAGTTCAGTCTTGAAAATGCTAAGTTGAAAAGCTTCATCTTAAACAGCACCTCCCTGACATATGATACTATCTTGAAACAGCCCCTGTCAAGTGAACCCTCTCATTGAAATCATGCGAGGAATTTTGTTACTCAACCCTGGAGATCTTCTGGGGGAAAGGAGGTTGCAAGCTGTTAACTGTGGTCTTCATGGCAAGTTGGCACATAGGCTATTCTTATATCAAGGCAGTCGTGTGCCTCACAAAAAAAGTAGAGCATCTGCTTTCTAGCCACCGACCAACTGCAAATTTCATCTTAAAACTGTAAGGAATGCATTCGTTTTTATATTGCGCCTGCTATAAAGAGACGTGCTAGGTTGAAAATCAGCTCTTTCTTAAACAGAGTATTGGTTTCCCCCCCCCACTTCCCCATGCGCTTGCACAGGCTTCGCTTGCGACCGTAAAAGCATGTTGAGAGGCTTTTATGATAGATAACCTTAAAAAGTATATTGTTTGGGATGCTGCTTGGTGCTGTGTCAATCGACTTGACCAAAATCTCGTCATTAATGCAGCTTGCTGCATAATATGCTGCCGAGCAAAGTGCTCATTTCACAGTTATGAAACTGCTGCTATCGCAATTACGGCCTCATAAAGTCTAACCTAATCAGAAGTGATCGATTTATGGCCCCGACTTGTGCGGTGTGTGAGGGTAGTTCGGCTCTGATGTTTCAGCCTGGATTCATTACGGCCCAGCCAGTATCCTCCTTAACCACTCTGCAATAAAATACTTTGTACCTTCGTTTGTAAATCTAAGTGCTTTAGAGGTATCAGTATTTTACTAAGAGGGAAACTGAGGCACGAGGGCTGAGTGACTTGCTCAAGGTCACAGGCTGAGCTGGTGACAGCTGAGCACAGCTGTCTCTATTTCCCATCTATTGCTCATTTACATCTGTGATATATTAATATATGAAGTATATAAGGAATTTATTGGCTGGTCTTTTAATGCGCTCTGTAAGAATAGCTAAGTCAATGAGATTTTTACAGTGATGGGAGGATTTCCCATGTTCCATTGACTTCTGTGGTTTGACACTTGTCATCCTCATTTATTCTCTTAATTTTACCGCATTTAAATCCATTAGAATTTTCCTTTTCTGTCATGCCAGAAGCACCACTGGGGTAAATTTTTCTCATAAAAGCATATGGGATGCCCCATTTCCTCGTTTACTTTCCTTCCTCCTTTTTAATAGGAGTTTTTGAGTGTGCTGGGCTTCAAATCTATCTCAGGAATGCACACGCATGTTTGTTATTTGTTTGATTCGGCACTGTGTTAATGTCGAGGCCAAAAGGCTGAACAATTACAGTTTTGATGTGCCTTTTTTTTTTTTTTAAAAAAAAAAAAATCAAAAACTAATCTGTGACTGGTTATTTCACTTGGCTCGGTGCAGATTTCCCTTTCCCAGTTCTTAATCAAAGCTGGTTGTAGAATCTGGAGTTAGACGACTGCACTTAAAACTGAGAACGGCTGCAGCGCTTTTGACAAAGTGTTTTCTGCTTTATCTTTCCTGTGCAGCCAACTACAACGTATGGAAGGTCAGTTAACTCTTTCTCCTACTGTATAAATGTTTACATTATTGTTTAAAGCTGGTCTCAGTGCAACAGCTGGACTGAGATGTATTAATGAGCTTAACCCTTCATCAAGTTTTATGCAGGAATTTACCAAAATGACTTCCACAGGATGACTTAAGGGTTTGTGTCTATGTGCACAGTATATTGGCAAGTACTTTCTCCTAGTCACTATTTACATGGTGGGTGGAGTGTTGCTTTCAGATCTAAAGAAAAGTTTCTTGCAGCCTGAGGAAACGTATTTTATTACCCGCTTCATGCACAGAGATGGCACTTTTATCCTCTTTACATTTAAGAAGTGTTAACACTACTTAAGTAGTGTTAAATGTATATGAACCCTCTTCACTGCTGTGGTGGTAGATGAGGTTTAAATTTTGGGCTAAGGAAATAATTTACATGCCAGACATACAAACTATATTAATTATGTTTTGCTCTGAATGTCTCCAGCTGAATCCCCCTTGCTTTGAATTCCTGTCCTTGGTCTTCTCTGGGCCTCTGACTCCATAGCTACGAAGTCTTGTTTTTCTTTCATTAAAACAAAAAATGTCAGGGAATCTTACGCTCATCAATAAACCAACTGTTACTGCAGAAACAATACTGTAGGCTCCCCTTTCAGCGAGCCTTGTGAACAGCCAGTTTTATTCTTCTGATAAGCTTGTGTCCTATCAATTAGGAAGTGTAGCATATAGTCATTTCCTGCGTTTTGAGCTGCCCATTTCTGATGAACTCTGAAGCAAGCACTGAATCTGCTTTTTGTTCTGCCCGTGGTACTGTAATATTAATGGAAGCAGAAAGCATTTAGTTAGTCGGTAAAAATGCAAGCACTGTTTCTACTTGGATATTTATTCTGACCTTTTATTTTGGACGCTTTTCTCTGTCATGATCAGCTTCTCTGATTACAATGTTAGCTTTCACCAGAAATGTCCCTGTGATTTAACTAGCAGGGCTTGGGACTTCGAGCAACTGGGTGTGCAGCAGCTCTGACATTCAAGCAGCCCTTGAGTCAATCTTGAAAAAGGGAACTCTTCCTAGCACTGAGATCTCACTGCGTTCTCGTTTCTACGCTCACTTTATGACCCAGGCCAAACTTCTTGACCTGCCTGTGTTCCACTGTAATATGAAAATAATCCTTTCAGGGCTGTTGAGATGTTTTCATGGTTGTGAAGTATTTGAAGCTTCTTGGCTGGAGAGTGTGCTCAAAGTGCATACTCCTCTCAAACAGGATAAACATGAATAGTACAAGTGGATTTGCAGAGAGTAAGAACTAGTTATTTAAGCTAATACTGATATATGTGTATATATATATATATATATATATCAGTATATTTGTCACAGATGGGAGAGGTGTAGTTCATCACCAGTTTTCTCAACTGATTTGTGTTACGCATTGGCTGCAAGACCTCACAGGCAGGACTTCTCTCACTGGTTTGGATTTAGGAGGGTTCCATCTGTCTGGAGCAGTAATGTTTTAGTGATAACAAGTCTGAAAAAGAGGGAACTTGGTGAACAAGAAACTCATGCCTCTAATTTCCTCATCCTCAGAAGTAGGCTGGCGTTAGCATATTGCAGATTCACAAACTTTAAGGCCAGAACACTCAATTAAACCCCCTTGTCTGATGTGCTTTATATCCAAGTCCATAAATTTCAAGCATTTTCCTCAGAAACTGAGATCCGTAACTCCTGTTTGGCTAAAAACAACTTGAAAGGCTCACAGCCTTGTAGGTCCATTGCTGGTAATTTCAAACCTATCACTTCTCTTGGTAGCTTGTGCCATCTCACTGTTAAAAATAAGTGGCTGATTTCTAATTTGAATTTGTCCAAGTTCAGCTGCTGGTTCTTGTTATGACCTTCCTGACAAGATTAGAGCCCTTTAGTATCCAGTGCTTTCTTGCCATGCAGGTACTTACACGCTGTAATCAAGTTACCCGATTGATAAGGAAACAGAGTTGAGCTTTTAAGTCTCACTCTGAGGCATTTTCTCCAGTGCTCAGATCATCCGGTCATTCTTCATGGTCTCCATTTATTTTTAACGTTGTGGAAACCCGAAATGCCCCGTGTTCCAGGCTGCTGGGTCCATGCTGAATAGTGAAGTGTGATGACCCTTCTTGCTACCCAGCTGCTTAAACAGTTCACAGGACCCTTCTGCATGGGCAAATCCTCTCTGTGAGCCTGTCTTGATACTGAGGCTCCTTCTAGTAAAGTTTGTCACTCTGTAGTTATGCTCTGCCTTTCTTAGGATAGAAATAAACCTTTGTATTTGCATGTGTTTTGCTTTCCTGAATGTATTTTGCTTTCCTGAACCCAGCTGAGTTATAGAATTCAGACTCCTTTTATTTGCTGCCCTCTCCTCATCATTACACGCGGTTCCTGTAATCTTGGTGTCAATCACAGGATTTTATCTGCTGTGATAAAAATGTTGAACTGCATCAGACCTCAATTTTAGTGACAAAAAAAAAAAAAAATAGCATGATGCAATACCAGGAAGTAGCTTAAGAGCTGGTTAACTGACAAGTTTTGGAGAGGAGAAATTGATACAGAGTGGACCATGTGGACCCACACTAGAGGTGTGCTCTGTGTACCTATTTTCTTCAACTGCTTTTGTAATCTCAAAGTTAGCCCTTCGTCCAGGCATCTGCCACAGAGACTTGCTGACTGCCACTACCTATGTTTTCTTGTTCTCTAATTCTGTACTGGGAAAAATGTTTTGATATCCATGTGACTGCTTTTCAGCTTTCCAGGTTTGTTCCATCTCTCTTTTAGCTTTAGCACAGCAGGACTATTTGCCCAGTGTGGGGTTTGCCATGATGTCGCAGAGATTTTTCTCCTTAAATGGGGCGGGTGGGGAAACCCGGAAGACCCCAAACACCCTCTTCTAGGTTGATGTACAAATGTTCCCCCATAACAGATATGCTTACAGTCATCTTTTATTACTTCTAGATTAGAAGGTACTTTGTGTGAAACAAGCAAGTTGCCCTGTATCTTTCTAGTGCAGAACAGTTCGCGGTAATCTTGTCTCTTTCCTCTCAAATACTGTTATGTTTTTACTTTTTTGTCTTGAATCTTGCACCTCTGTAAGAAGAACACCCCAATACACTTGTTTCCAAATGTCAGCAAGTATAAAAGAGACGCTTTAGGGGCAGCAGTGGTGTTATCTGTTTGCAAACCTCCTGGCATCGTGGAAATTAAGACCCTTTTGCCTTTGCAAATGGCTACTTTTGAAAAGACTCATGAATTATCCTTCATTTCATGGGCATAATTGTAAGAAATGTTCCACTTCAGTCACACTCATGTAAATCATCTTATTCATAGCAATGTGCATTTTTTGGTTTAAAAATGCATCTCCCTTTATGTTCTGATTGTTTATTTGCCTTGAATTTCTTTTTTGCTGTCCCAAACGAATTCAGCTTTTGGTCCCCCCATGTTCCGGCCATGAGCAGGAGTGTACATGGATATCTCTTCCTATAGGAAACACAATATTTCTGTTGATGTCTTTCCTTTCTGGCTGAGAAACCTGTTGTAGAGGTAGGATTTGAAAACAGTTTCAGGAGGAGAAGGTGGTGGGAAAGGAATGAGTACTGATGCACAGGATCTTGGAGGCTTGGGAAGAAACTATAAGAGAAGCTGGGACGTTTCTGCCGCCTGAAATCCAAGGTGTGGTGAGTAATTCAGACTCAGGGCGTGCTGTTTTGTTGCACACACATTTTTTGCACTGCAAACCTCTGAGCTCAGCCAGCGGCTTTCCTGCCTCCTAGCTAAATTGGTATCTGATTTTTCTGCTCTTCTGCTGTCTTCTTGCAGGAGTTGTTTATTGACTGAAATTGTTTCCATATGGCTGCGATGTAGAGCTTGATTACATTAAATGTGGCATTTTCCTGTGGCATTGTAGTGCTATGGAGTGATCAGCCCTCTTTTTCTCCTCCCAACCTTTTCAAGAAACCAGATTTTAAAGTGTGTGTGTGTGGGGGGGGGCACATGCAACTTGTTTAGGTAACATCTTTCTCCTTCTCAAGTCTTGTGGAACAGAAAACTGGGATCTGGTTCTTGTGATGTCTTTGTATTTGATTGCTTAGGTAAGTTAAGGTCACTTCTAAAATGATAGTAAAATACTTAAGATGAACAGCACAGTGGTGTGGTATCAGCTTGAGAGCGTTACTGGAACAGAGGCCCCAATGTGCTGTGCGCTCCTTGTGTCTACAGTAAGCGATAGCTCCTCCAAAGAGCCTACTGCCCATCAGGATGGTCCATTTGGATTGTACTTGCTTACACTAATGAGAAGCAATTTAAATAGTGCTTCAAAAAGGTGTGAAAGTTCCTCTGCCTAGAAGCTTGGGCTGCTGCAGGGCCAAATTTACCACTTAAGAGTCTGGAAGCTGCATCTGGTTTGCAGAAAACAGATCCATTTAATGACAAATGGATACATGGGTACCTGCAATAAGAGTAAAAGTTAATTGTTGGTTGAGTAGTGAAGCATCTCCACCCTTTCATAGCTATTAGTGTTACAATTATTCTTTCCTTTACAAACTTCAGCTTCTAAGGATTGCAAGACTGATTCTTTTTCCAATTAGAAATTTATTTCAGCTTAGGTTTTAAAAAATGGTATCTATAAACCTGTATAAAAATTAATGTTTAGGAAGTATATATAATGCCCACACTTTTTGTAAAGTATTAAAAAAAAAAAAAAAAAATCTAAACAATGTCTATTTTTTATAGCCACCGCCTACCACAGCAGTCACTGTTGGCCAAGCACAGGGATCCAGGATCTGATGAAGCAGGAAAGCAGCTTTGGACAGGATTTGGACGTTCTCCCCTGCATGTGCAGGGAGAACATCTTCATTTCCTAATATTCTAGTAATTCAGATCAAAGAGTAGTTAATTCAAAAGGGAGAAAGCATTTGGGAGCGGTAAACGTAAAAATACTTGTTTTTTGCTCTCCTAATGTAAAGTGGAAAAACAGGCAGATGAGGAATGAGATTCACTAATACTGAAGTCTTTCAGTGGAGGACATGGCAAGGTTTGATTCACTTAATAAAGATAATTCATTTGTTTTCATGAAATCACTTTTAAATGCAGACCATGCTTCGATAATGCTTTTATGCACCCAGTGCATAAGATGTATCACTCAGGATTCATAAAACTGTAATACATAAAAGCTGGCATTTTAAAATTTTCATAAACAGGCTGGCTAATAATCCAGGGCAGGAACTGGAAGCCAGGTACTGGTCATGCTTTTGCCTGAAAAATGAAACAACCTCAACAGGAGGAAGCGAATTTTAAGACCTTGGTTATCTGATAACTTGTAGAGCTCTCTGGAGCTATAATGGAGATTCAAGCCACAAATTATTTAAATACAGGTGTCCTGTAATTCAGAAGTGTTTCACCTGAAAATTGATGGGCAAAAGACAGATGGTGACCATGAAGTTGTCATGACAAAAGTTTATATTCCTTGTGTTTAGTGTTTTCTGCTTTAGGTGGCTCTGAGCCCACCACAGTGGATTTGGGGGGGTACTCTTAGATTCTTCGTAGGTGCTTATATGCATTGTGGGAAAAACCTTTTTGTGAAAGACTGAATCCTGCAGTTATGGCAGGATGCCTACAAACTTTAATTTATCCTGAAAAATCTTCCTCTCCCATATTTTGCAAAATAGTTTGGGAAAGGGAGGCTGGAGAAGCCTTTCAGCCTCTCGGATGGTGGAGAATGGAACAGCAGGAGTACTGAATATCTCTTAATTGCCATCAAATTTCAGTTCCTTTAAGGGATGAGCCCTTCAAACAAGATCTAAAGTTAGAGTTGGAGTGAGTACTCCACACTGGCTTACACAGGAACTGAACTGGAACTATATTGAGGAAACTTTTTCTAATTAACTAGAGATCACCAAGTTCCAGGTCCTTTCATGCTCAAGTGTAATTAACTCTCCATTGTTTTTGCTTTTGAGAGACTTTCCCTGTGTGCTTTTCAGGGGAGACGTCCCTTCCTTCCCTTGGGAGACGTCCCAAGGAATCATCCCTTCCTGCAATTATTTGATGAAACAATTTACTACGTGCAGCCGTCCTCCTCCCACGCACCTTGTGAGCAACTCCTTTGGAATCTGCTTTAGGAGACCCAACTCTGCCCTATAGTCTTGGTCCATCAGTATCAGTATATTTTGGTTGCAATTATGTGTGTGGGTGAGTGTTTTTTTTTTTTTTTTTCTTCTCCCTCCTCCTTTTTTTCTTCTTTAAATGGTAAAGGGAGAGCTTACGACTCCTGAATTCCTCATGTGGAACCTTTCTCGGACTTGCTTCCTCAATATCCCCTGCATTGACTTGTGGATGTGCTGGGCGTGAGTTCTGGCCACCCATATCCACCAAGGGAAGTCTAAGACTGATGTTCCCAGAAACCAGTGAAACTGCAAATGTTTCTGCCGATTGCTGTTGATTCTTTTGCCTGTTTTTTTGTTTTTTTTTTTCCTGCTGTTGTCAACAGTCCTGTTTTTGTACCTGTGCTCTTTGCATTCAGAGTTTCCTGTTAGAAATTTATCCTAAAATCTGTTTTAACCAACTATGAAGCTTAGTCAAGACAAAATTGATTTAATAATGTTCTTCCAAGTGTCCAAGTTATTAAATATCTTTTAACCCACTTTTTCACTTACCATGCAAATTAAATCATAAACAGCCTATTAGTCTGTTTTAAGCACACTGCTTTCCAAGAACTGGGTCTCTTGCAACATTTTGCCCTCTTCAGCATCACATGGGTGGAGGTGAGGTGACGTCAGTACCCTTCAGTTCACCCAAAATGCTGGATTTATCTCATGTGTGTGAACACAGAACTTCAAATACTATATAGCAGTGCAAATCCCTTAACCACGAGAAGGGAACAAGGCTCCCAAGTGCAATTCTTGTGAGTTGCAACCATGAAAAGCACAGGGGTTAATATTTTTCTCCAGATGTTAATGTATCCTGCTTTTATTTTTATATGAGTATATATAAAGATGTTGGCTTCTCTGCCACTTTACACTTGAACTGGAAATTGTAGCCTCTTTGTGGCACGCAGTAGAAAAACCTTTTTATAATACTTCTGGTTTAACAGTTTCTTTGTAAGAGGGAGCAAAAAGGACTGACATCCTTGTAGTGAAATATAGAAAGAGGAGAGAGCAATACATGAACTTAGTATCCTCTGCTGCTAGGAGAGGACAAGGAAAACCAGGAGCTTGAAGAAAATAACGTGCCAATGAACTGCTGTGAGGGAAATTTGCATTTCCCATGTGTCAAGTTGGAATCCAGGCTCATAAAAATGTACCAGAAGTGGCTTTTCTTAACCCAAAATGAGTCCCAGGCTTGAGTTTTGCTGCTGCTGAGCCCTATGCAAGGATTTCTGTCTGCAGCTGTTATTAAAAAATTAAGGGGCAACTTGAGATCAAAGCAAGCATATATTCTCTTTACTATGTTAACTCGTGGACCATATGCATTGTTTGCATATATTTTTATGTAGGAATTTTGTCTTGGCCAAAAGCGAGAACTTTTTGATTTTTGTTGTTTAACCCAAGGGTTTCATCCCAATGGTGAAAGGTGGCCTGAGTCCCTGTTGTTTTTCTGTATTTCCCAAGTAAGTTTTTATAAGCACTTGGAGCTCTCCTGAGGCGCTGCACTCAGCTCCTCCCTAGCCAAAATCTTCAGGCTTGGGTTTTGTACTTATTTTTGGTGTTCTACTTATTTTAAATTGCCCACTGGTGCGTTGCGGGGCTGCCTTTCACTCTTAAGGCTTAATCCTGAAAACATTGATATAGAAAATTAACCTTATGACAGATTTGTAGTCTGGCAATAGGGGTGTAAGGGCCGTTTCCAGGAGGGATGATCCATGTCTGACGCGTGCACCTGACAGGACTTGTGTTTGTAATCCTACGGCATAATTTAGCCCTTGGCATGCTATTATTTTCAAGCATAAAGACTGGTTAAAAAGGGGTGAAATGAAAAGACAAAATCCAGGAAAAGGTGCTAGATCTTAAAGATAAATCAGCCTGCTTTAATTAACAATGTGTAGAAAAGCATTCTTCCTTTTTACTCTTGCAAAATTGCTTCTCCAGGGGCAGATTTCCAGCTCTGTAAAACTTAAGTCCTTGTGTTAGCACCAGAAAACAGGGTAGGGTTATTTATGTGGATATGTATAAACAGTCACATTACTTGGATATATATAAACAGTCACATTACCTGGGGTTGCTTTCATGCTTTCATATTCAGAGGAATTACAGCTTCATACATTGCACGACTGCTTATCTGTTGCCCTGTTTATACGTATCTTTATCTGTATTTACAAACTCATACCCAGGAGCTCTTGCAAATGAACTTCCACCCTAAGTGAAACAGAAATCGGTGTAAAAGATACAGACTTCCTGGCCTATGGAGATGATAAAAACAGTCATATTTACTGTATATTCCTTATGGTACTTCCAGTAAAGACACTGGGGAGGATCCACTTGGATTCAGGGCTGCTATAATTGTTTAACTGGGTAACTTTGCTGGTTTTATTGGGAGATATCCCCGTGCCTGCGACCAGCTCCCTGCTCCCCTTGCAACGCAGAGCCTTCCCGCTCTGCTCCGAGAAAAGAAGTGACACAGCAGCCCAAAAGACGGGCAAAAAGTGGGGCTGAGTGGGGGGCGTTTGCTAAAACAGAGCACCTCCTGACAGAGAAGCAACTTGTTTTGTTGCCAGATCTGTTTTCAACCCGCAGCCCCTCATCCTCCCTCCTTTTATCTCCCCTGGAAGTTTTTGCCTCCTTGGTGGTGCAGTTTTGATGTGCACAGAAATAGCAAAAAAACAGAAAAAAGCTGCAAACTTATGATGGTGGAGGGCAAGGAAGACAAATAAGTAGGAAAGATAACTTGCTTTTTTTTTTTTTACATTTTTCTCCCTGTTTGTCTATTCCCCAAATTGATTACTGGTTTTGCCTACCAGATACCACTTACAGCACAGATAAAAACCGGAGGAGGTCCTGTTTAAATCCCTACCAAACAGCAAGTTTCCGTACAGGGATTGCTCAGTCTGTGACCCTGGTGCTCCTGCTGATACTAGGAGCAGGTCAGTAAAAACTGCAGCAAAATTAAATGTTCCAGGTGCTGCTTATGGGCCCAGTCGACAGCTTGCCAGTCTCATCTGAGAAGTACGAACTGAAGGGATGCAGTTGTTCTATCAATATTTTTAATTAAGATAATGTCTTGCCGAGAGGTGAATGGCCCCAAGTCTGGCCTTTCCATGTGCAGCAGTGGGATGCAAGGGATGCAGAATTGTTTGAAGGAAGCTGTGTGCTCTGCTTAGCCTCAGGCAAAGCAGTTGTGTTACAAAAGGCAGATAGGAACAGCGCTTTGTAGCTAGTTAACACACTTTTTGGGTGCATCTTAGTGTTCTGGTGGTTGCAATGGATGTATAAAAAATTGATTTGAAAATGCATATTCCTCTACTTGAATAGCACTTGATATAGGAGCAACATTTTCCTTTATGGCACCAGAATCAGCTTTTTATCTCGCCCTGTCCAAAACAAATAGCAACAGGCAGGAAGGCAGGTGGGAAGCAAGGAAAGCAGGTAAAGGCAGCGCTTCAGCACAACAGCTCAAGGAGACATTGGGGTGGGGGAGGCTGCAGGTTAAACACCGTCCGAAGCAACGCAAAGCAAAACACAGAGCTGACAGGCAGGGGATGGAGCACGTGCCTGGTGTCTGGGGTCCTTGCTAGGAAGGGTTTTGCTCCTGAGACATGTTTGACGCCTGATCCTTCAAAAGAGGAGTCGTTGCATGAGCTGGTGAGCAAGAAAATAGCAGCAAAACAAAATCCTGATTGCTAGAACCCGCTGTCCTGTCACTCCCAGTGTTTTGATTTTTTGGGATTTTTTTTTCCCCCCTTTCTTGCTGAATACTGCACTAGCAAGTTCAGACAGGGGAAAAAATAGCATTGCTGTTATGTGAAGCATCTTAAAAAGGAAACTGTCTTAAAGGCACCAATAAATGCTCCAGTAATAATGCAGACTAAACTATACTTAAAACAAGTCTGTATCCATCACTGTGATATACCGAAATCCCAGCCTGCTGAGTTGATGTCAGGATGATGAATTACAACTTCTTTTTTATTATTGTTTTTAAGGTTTGGTTTGCAAACTTTATAAATACATAAAGTGTGTGACTCTGTCGGAAGGTTTATTGAATGGCTGGGAGAAGCTTTCGCATTTGGAGAACGCTACTGTGTCTTGTGCTCGTGTGTTTATATATGTACAAACATGTTTACATATGCATGTGCTTTATGCCTGCCCAAATAAGTAATTTATAATGTATAAAATCGCAACTGGATATAAATTGGTTATAATTGTATGTGTGATAGTGGCTAGAGGTGAAGTCATGGATGATTCCTTGCTGTGCTTAGGTGGATCCTACAGAGGGGAGGGATGGGTTTAATTTTGGGGGAAGCAATTTAAGAGGAAGCAGGATGAGACCTTCTTTGAGTGCCACCCAGTTCGGGTGGATTTATTTGCATCGCTCTGAGGTCTTGTTTCATCTCTCCAATTCGCATAGACAAGGCTTTGGAGAACATCCCTTAATACCACGTGTACATGGCTTTGCATAGCAAATCCAGGGCTTTGCTGCAGCTTTTTGAACCTGTTTGTGCCAGTGACATTCGTGTTTGAAACCTGTTGCCCGCCTTGTGGCTCCTCAAACGTGGCTCCTACCCAGATAAGGACCGCAAGGTTACAGAACCTGCTGCCCTGTATTTAATCAGGTGTGGGTGAAACGGTTACGCGTAACTGCTGCTTTATTTGTTTTAATATAAACCTTCCTCCGAAATGGCTGCTGGGTTGGCCGAAGTTCAAGTTATTCACCTGCTTTCCAGGGTGATGGCTGGAGAGCTTTGGCGCTCCAGGTATCCGTAGGCTCGTGGGACTTGTGCTTGATAATCCAGGTGCCTTGAATTGGTACCTGTATGAAACAGCATCTTCCTTGTTCTACATCCAGGTTATGACGTTATCACTTACTTTCTCTTTCCTGAGTAAATCTTTTTCTAAAGCTGTAGGGCATTGGTATTGTGGAAGGGCAAGACTCAATCCCAAAGATTCCTTTCTGGATCCTGACCAAGAGAGAACCATCCCACAGACATGTCTTTTGGCTTAAAACACCTTTACCCCTATTCAATTCAAATAACTCATCCTAATCTTGTTTTGCCTAAGTATTTCCTTCTTAGTTCTTAAAGGAAAGTGGTCTTCCATGTTATAACTGGCTACTTCCCTACCAGATGTCATCAAATAACTGTAAGCAGTTATTTTGTATCTATTTATTACACACTACATTAGAAAATAGTTAATTCTCTGCATATTTCCCAGCTGGTTGTTGTTTTTTATTTACAAATCTCATCAAGCTCCATTCGGATGGAAACTGGAATCCACCTGAATGTGCAGAGTTTTACTTAACATTAAAGCCGTACTTTTAAAGAGTTATTTCAAAATACAGTGTTGCTTTTAAAATCAACTGCTGTACCATGAGTGTTGTCCATAATGGGTAAATTTAAGTTAATTTTTGGTTACCTTGCCCTTCAAAAACATAGGACTGGCAGAGCTCATCAGTTTGTCTTATTTTTTTTCCTCGTTTAAAAGAGAGGAACTGTTTTTCCTGCTTTGTCTATTCCCAGCTGATTTCTCAACTTTGAAAGCAGCAGTCATTGAAGTGAGCTAAATAAGCAAAGTAAAAAGAAA
>VZSV01000197.1:463051-476440 GCA_013398735.1 Nothocercus julius | reverse complement strand
TCAAACCCTGATTAACTGGGAAAACTCTTCCTTACGTCCATGAGGCTATCGAAGTGCTTTAGCGTTTGGGAGTTTATGTTTTTGGGCTCGTTTGTCAGAATTTTAATAGTTTTTTTTTTTTTTTTTTTCAGTGCATTTATTCTGGTTTTGGTAATCCAGGTGCAAGAGAAGTGTTGAGGTGGCTTTAGTTGTGGAATACATATGGAATTTCCTTTTTCCCTGAAGGGCTTCAATAACTTTCCTGTAGAATAAGACTGTCTCACAAACCAGTTCAAGTGGTTTGGCCACTGTTTAAATTGGGCAGGCTAATAAGGCAGGCGGATGCAGTTGTGTTTCCCTGTGATTAAAGACAAGTCTTTCAGGCTTTAATTTACTGTCCCTTGACCCCAAGGCAGAAGGCCCCTTGAAGCCCTGGAGGAGGGGAGATCAGTTCTGAGGAAGAATCAGCCAAGGTGCTCAGTTTTAGACTAAATGCAACCTTTTAAAAGCAGGGAAACAGCGTAAGCTCACTGGGATTTCATGTCCATCTGATTCTTGATGCTAACAGATCCCGAGTCCCTCAAAAATGAGGATCTCTGACCACTGCTCATGAGTCAATGTGCACATAGTTCCTGCCCACAGGTAGCCCTGGGCTGAATATTTGGGCTGCTCTTCCCTCCGTGGTTTTTCCTATCCCTAAGGTCATCTTGTTGCAGCTCGAAAGCCCAAAGTGATCCTGCATGGAAAAGGCTGCCTTAATCGGACATGGGGAAGTCGGAGACAGCCGGTGCTTTTAGCATCGGCATCCTGTTTCTCTAAGGCAATCCCGTGTAGGAGGAAGACGGACACGCAGAGGGATTTGGCTGTAATGCAGCAAAACAAATTCTGGCCCAATTGTGGACTTGGAGTTAATGGGAACACAGTGTTACTCGGCGCGGCTCCGCCGTGCTGCCTGGAAATCACGTTGCGTTTGGGAGCCTGGTAACTACTTTAGGCTGATTTGTTATTTCGAGTGTGGCTTCAGCTAGTGAAAAATGGGGCACTTGTATGTCTTATTTCAAAAATAAAAAACATTTTAAGGACATTAGAGGTAAATCTTGCTGGATTGCTTTAGAGCAATCATGCAACTGTGATCCCATCTGTCTATATGCAGATCCCTTGGCCAAGGGGATGTTGACTCACAGTGTCAGTTTTCTCCTTGTAGAATGAGATTCTTTTGGCTTTTCAGTGTTTTGCAAAATATTCACACACTCTGGCTCGTGGAGTGGCTGTAGGTGAGTTGTCCCCAGGCCATATAAGAACGTAATGTCCTGACTGGGGCAGCCCAACACCCAGGCTCTTATTGCGGGAAGAATCCAGTGGAGATGGATGCTACAGGCAGAAGTTCGTCCCATCTTATAGGGACAAACTCTTATCCTCCCTCAGCTGTCTGGACCTACAGAGGATCTCACTTTTGGTTACGAAATGCATCTAGGATGATCTGTTTCTGTTACTAGATGAGAGCAAACTCTCTTAACAGTGAATTTGCATTCACTTATATCCTAGAAATGGTTTAGATGCTCATTTAGAAAGCTGGAAATAGAGGGGAGGGGTGGTCCATGGTCTCCAGCATCTTTTAAAACGTGTTGATTTGCTCTGTTCTTTTGGGGTGGCTTCCAGTGGTTCTTCAAATTATCACTAACTATAATCATAGGAATTTATTTCTCTTTTCAACAGCAAGTGATACTTAAACTGGAGTTGAAAATGGCTTAACAAGCAGTATGTTTGTATGGATGTATACTGACACAAAACTATGGAATGTGAAGAATCATAAAGATCTACTTAATAAATGATCTTGAAAGCATCCTGTTAAGTCTGTAGTTTGGAAAATGTTCTTAGAATGGTAAAAGGGGAAAAAAAATCATCTTCCAGTGTCTGGTGCTTGGCAGCAGAGTTGTTAGTCAGCAAGAATGTGCAGAACTTGGTGAAAAATTGTTTTTTAGATAATTGCCTGTTGCAGACTGTCTGGAGGAGCTCACATTTTATTTTTGGCATCTTGCATCAAACAGTAGCTTTTATATTTTAAGGACTGATGTGTTGATTTATATATCCTCCCATCCCAGCCTCTGGTGGAGGTCCAGCTTCCAAACTTGGATCCTTCTCTGGAGTAACGCGGTTCAAAATTTCCAGTTCTTTGAGGGGGAGATAAACTTCCTAAGGTGCTGCCTCGCTGGCCTGGTGCAAACCAGTGAGGTGAGGAGGGTGGTAGGTCTCACAACCTGCCTAGAAAAGGCTCAAATTCATTTCTGGATTTTGTTGTCTTGCCTTTTTCCAACAGTTCCTCCCTTTTCTGAGCTGTGGGGCTGGGGATGGAGGGAGGTGAATGGTCTCCCATAGCATTTCTTTCTTTATTTTTAAACCAAACTAAGACGACGACCCCCTCCAGGGGTCTGCATGGCAAATCGTGAAGGATCTTCTCTGATCTTGGAAAGCATAGGGAGTAGCATAGAGATAGAGCAGCATAAAAACCCATCTAGAAATGATGAAAGTTGGGGCTGGTGCTCTCTGCTCATCACGTTCTCACCTCGAAGCAGCGGCTTTGAAGGCAAGTCACCCTTGCTAGAAGATGCTCTTTTGAACTGCCCTTGGAAACCCTTCAGTTGGGGCCATTTGTGGGGTTTTGGGCAACTTCTGGAGGCTTCCAGTACAACAGATGCATCATACTGGGGGGGGCGGGAAAAGGGCTTATGCACTCTGGCCTTGGTGTTCGTTTGGTTTGGGGATCAGGGGAAGTAGATTAAGAGCCTGGAGATGCTGCAGGAGCAATCGGCACTCTGAAAAATCCAGAAAGTTGCTGCACGTCCTCTTTTTGAGGAACAAATAAATCTCTTGCCATCTTTCTTCTTCTCCCTAGCAGCAGGCAGGACCTCGTGTTAAGCCTGAGCACAAATGCTGAGTCTTTCTCCTTGTTCTGGAAAAGGAAAAACTCTTGGCTCAGTCGGCTATAAGAATAAACCCAGGGCAGTTCTGCCCGTCTCCGGTGCTAATTCTCCCTTTCTGTCTCCTGCAGTTTGTGAATTTCCTCCCGAAGTTGCATCCGTTCCAGGACGTTATATATTTGAAAAAGGGAAAATTTGGGAGAAGTTAGTGAGGGAAACAGGAGCGTGCGGTGGTAGCTGTAACTACAGCCCTCGCTGCCAGCGGCAGCTATAATTGTATATGGGGCACATGTGTCCTAGCGGCTGCTTCCCACTTCAACCACACTGTCCTTAGCGGACACCAAATTTAGGACCTGAACGTGGTGACCGTTGTGCTCCCCATCTCCAGCTCTATCTTTTACCATTTACCATCTTCCTCCCATGCTCCCTGCGCCTTTTATTTTTTCTTCCCTAGTCGTTCTATGGAACAGCTTTGATTTTTCTCACTTTATGGTTATTTTAAGCTTCAGAAAACAATAAGAATGTACTTTTTCTCCCCCCTCTTTCTTTCCTCTGTGCTTTTATGAAAGCAGAAGCTGTGTAGATAAAGCACAGTTGATCTGTTCGGGATTACTGTTTCTCCATTATTCTTTTGCTCTTGCATATCAGGCCTTTATGTAGAAGACTATTTAAAGGTGCCGTGCAGAACAGTGAGATGAAAGCGCCTTTGTGCATTAAAGACTTGCGGTGTCACAGGAGTCCACCTGTTCTCCTGCAACTCTATTTTTTAAAAAAAAAAAAAAACTTTAAATAAAGTGAATTTTAGTGCTTGTATAGAAGCTGCTGCGTTTTTGATAGTTGTCAAGATTGAAAGGCTCTCCCCACAGGTGGTGGCAGCGATGCTACGGCCCTGGGTTTGGAGCACGGGAGTAGGGATCGAAAGAACCGCGTCCTGTCCTCACCACCCTGGTGACCTGGAGCTAGGTAGCAGGTTGCAGGCATTGAGAGCGTTACCCAGCACAGGGGGACATTGCAAATATTCAGTTATTTTCTTAGCAGAGAGAATCCGAGCCGACATTGCAAGACTTTCATTGGGTTCCCGGTGATAGCTGGGTTGTGCTTTTGGCTTGTGCTGTGTTGGTTCATGGCTGCGTTCTCTGAATAGATTTGTGCAGGTTCAGGAAGACTTTCTGCTGGTATCACCTACATGAAGTATTAGTCATTTTTCTGGAGCATCAAGGTGGATCCACCTGTGAGTCCATTTAATATAGCAGTGTGTGTTAAGCAGTGGTCAGTACTGGACAGTTAATGCACCTATCGCACTCGCAAAGCTCTTCATGTGATGAAGTACAAGCGGGGTTTTCTTTTTGACCCTTCCAGGCTATCAGCTTAATTCCCAGAAGCTTCAGATTTAATTACCCATATCATTATCACAACATGCATAGCTGTGGATTTTATTAATGACCATAAAAGTGTTGAACCTCTCTTTAAAACAGAGGCAGATTCCCAGCCAGATGATCCTTTTGCACCTCAGTGCTAGCACAAGGAAATCCGACAGGTTGGTGCAGCCCCTCTCATGTCCTTTTGTCAAAAGCCAGAACAAACTTATCCATCTAACTGCACCCCATCCTCCTAATTTACTAACCCCTAATAATACTTTTCAGTAGCTCTGACACCTTCCTGCCTTTAAAATAGTAGTTGAGGAGAAGTTTTGCCCTCTTGAGGGCTTATTTTTATGCGGTTAAGTAAACGATCGACTCTACTACCTCTCTGTTGCAGGTTCCTTGTGCTCCCCAGCTTGCTGTTATTGCTACCCCTAAAATGTTTTTCACTCCATTTCAGTTCTTTTATCCCGGTTGCTGCTTTATGGCTTTGTAAATCAGTCTGAGTGGTACAAAATCAGAGGCTTTCCTGAGATACTGATAACTTATGTCCACCGTTTCACTCTTGTCTAACCTAACGATTTGGTCGTATAATAAAAGGGATTTCAGCAGATTTGTCAGGCATGACCTTCCTTTTATGAATCTGTACGAGATGTCCTCTACTAAATTATGCATTTCCAAATGTTCTGCAATTCGGGCTTTTATCAACACTTCCACTGTATTCCCAAAGCTGAAGCTGGCTTCCTTATTCTAAGGGAATTCACCCCAACTCTGGCATTGCCCAACAAAATTCATCTGTTTTTCAGATTTCTCCCCTATTTTTTTTTCTACTTCTTGTCTTTGTTATTGCATATTTGATGCTGAAATTAGTATTCTGGTTTGTGCATCTCTGGGAGTGGGGCGCCTTGAAGAAATAACCAGCTGAACCCTTTGCAGTTTCGGCAGGTTTGTGTGTCACATGTGGAACGAGTTGCTGGGTCTCAGCCCAGGTGAGAGGCAGCTCTTTCTGCCTTTCAGGTGGTGAACTGAGCTCAGAGGCTCAGTTTGGTTCCCAGCTTGCTAAATAACCCTGTCTGAGACCGTGCAGACTGCTTGCTTTTTGCTTTTCTTCGGGATATATGCTTATGCAGAGGGGAGGAGACTCAAATCCTTCAAGTGTTCTTGCTTGAAGCCATCACGCTCGTGCTTATACCTCCTTCAAACGTATAGCTTGCCACTTGGGCTATGCTTCCAAATGTGGATTTCTCTTGGAGGTATGTTCTGACCCACCTACTTTGCAGATATATTTAGCAAAGACTTGCTGCAATAGGGCTGTCCCCAAGCTTCCTGTGTCACCTGCTCTTGTGCCTCCCTGCACGTGGCTACTTGGGCTGTGGAGCTGGCCTGAGCTTGGCTGAATTCCCAAAGCCACGAGTGAGATGAGCGGGGTGGTGGAAATGGAGGTTTCCATCCTCAACGTAAGGCGTGTGTGGGGGCGTTAAGCAAAATGCACAAGTGGTGCATGCCCTTGTCTCCAAGCTTGCCTTGTACGCGGCAGAGATCCTAGGGCCAAACTCTTCTCGGTGGTGGCCAGTGACAGGACAAGGGGTAATGGGTACAAGTTGAAACCCAGGCAGTTCCATCTCCATGTGAGGAAGAACTTCTGAGGGTGCCAGAGCCCTGGGACCGGCTGCCCAGAGAGGCTGTGGAGGCTCCTTCCCTGGAGATCTTCCCAACCCGCCTGGCTGCCACCCTGTGCCCCGTGCAGTGGGTGTCCCTGCTGGAGCAGGGGCTGGACTGGAGGATCTCGAGAGGTCCCTTCCACTCTCAGCCATTCTGGGATTCTGTGTAGTTAGGCTGTAGCAGCAAAGGGTTTGGATCATGATGCCAGAGTAGACCATGTGGGGCTTGGGAATGTCTTAGGATCACAGGGAATTAATCTTCTTTGGCCCGGCCACAGCTCAGAGAAAGAACCACTAGAGTATGAGCTGGGGAAGCGTTTGCACTGTATCTGCTGCTGCTTATTGAGATTTTTTTTTTTTTTAACTGCTGCAATTAGAGATTTTTAGGTTATGACAAATATACGGATGATCCTGCATTTCAATGGGCTGCTTATTTAGAAAGTCAGATTCTGTGGCTCTTCTTTAATCTTCCTGTTAGATGTCATCCAAGATGGAGTCCAAGTGGCAAAGAATACAGCAAGCAAATGTGCATAGAGTGAATGAATTGCCTTGCTAAATTCAAACCACTTACTAATGGGGGTGAGCAAGAGGGGCAAGACTTGGGTTGCAGGTTTGGCAGGCAGGAGCACGTATTTCGGCATGTATTGCTCTCTTTGGAGTTGCCAAACTAACTATTTCTTGGAACTCCCTAACTTGTGTTGTTCAGATTCTCCAGAGCATCCCAAACCCTCAAGTAATGAAACCATTTTGCTGAATGCGAGGCGTTCTTGATTTCTTCTTTCCTAACACCAATAGAACCAGAATGTTTTTGTTGCTGCCAGTCTATTGATTCAAGGCATTTCTGAATCTCCTAAATCAGCTAGTGGCTAGAAGTGAGGAAATGGAGTGCCTAGAGGATAAATCTGCCAGGCTGCACCTTCACCTTGGAAAAAGAAATTGCGCTCTTGCGTTTGCATCTACTGAACCAAGTACTTCTGTGGGGATGGAAGAGCCCCACAGGCTTCTGGCAAAGCACGTGGAAAGACCTCGGATCTTGTGATGGATTCATCTGACCTGGTGAAGCTCTGGCCAATGAGAGAAGGAAAAGGGAAAGACAGGAAGGGAGGGGAGAGACCTGGGTGGATATTTTAAGTGCACCTGTTTGCCCAAGGTGTGGGGCGGAGGGCGGCGAGGAGCCCTGTTTGATCTGCGGCAATCAGGGGACATCTCCCGCAGCCCAGCCCAGTCCTAAGATCACTGGTGGGCAGATAACAAGTCGTATTCTGACCTGTGCAACAGATGGGTGCCTTGGGTGTACTATGACCCTGTCCATCAAATTTACCTTCAATTCTAAGGCAGAGGGCAGCCATTGGTGAGGCTGCAGTGCTCGCAGTCTCCTTTTGCGGCACAATTTTATGCAAACTTGATCTGGGATTGCACGTGTATTTTAGTACAAGCAGCTGAGAGCCCATGCAGCTTTTCAGTGCAGTATTTAATGCCTTTAAAAGTTGTTGACAAGTTTATTGGTTGTGCAACAAGCTGCCATCATTGAGGGGGAAAAAAGCAAAGGCCATTTAGAATGTAAAACCTACTCCTAAAAAGATAAAATCTCAAATCTCGCATGTATCTGTTATTGTTAAGTTAATAGTGCATTCTTCATACTCTTCTGTTTGCTCTTGTCTGACATACAGCAATGCCAAAATAAAGACTATAAAGGTATTTCTTATGCCGTAAATTATTTTTAAAGTGTTTCTTACTTCTTCCAGTGATGACCAAGGCCTACACAACAACTGAGCATTAGTTTTGGTGGTGGACATTTGTATCCTCTTTGAAGTAAGCTGCTATTTTGAGAGGAAGGGCCGGGCAAAGAGGAAGGCCAATCTTTAACAGACTCCTGCTGTTTTAAATAAAGTGTAGAAAAGTCACAGTATTATTTGACTGATTTAAACCTGCACAGCTTCAAGATCAAGCTCCATTTGATTATGAAGGAAGTTGTCCTTGCTGCCCAGCAGCCCTTAGCTATCACTATTAGCCATGCATTTCCATACTGCTATCCATACTGAGCTGCAGTGGTAGCTGGAAATCATAGAATCCTTATGGCTGGAAAAGACCTTCAAGGTCAAGTCCAACCATAAGCCCTTCAAAATGCTGCTTCACCTCTGGCCTTGGGTTCCAGGCAAGTTTTGAGGGATGATCAGAGGGGACAACGTAGAGAAATCCAGGAGATGTAACAGTGTGGGTGCATGGTACTCTAGGCCTGAAGCTCGTTTATAGCCAATAATGAAAATATACCTTGGGAATCTGCACTGGAGTGTGTCCGGAGATGTATCTTGACAACACTTCTGTTTTCCAGCAGCTGATGAGGACTAAGTGATACTGAATTATGTAGCATAATTCCTTTTCTCTAGGACTGTGTTGTCTCATGTGTATCTCAGACTTCTGGAGTAACCCAAGGGTCATTTCCAGTGTAGTATGGAAGAACTTTAGTGCTTTCTGAAAGCACTGGGTGAGTTTTGTAATGATTTAGATGAAGTCCCTCCTGCAGAGACGAGGGATTTCTAGTCGGCTTCAGAATGGAGCATGAGCTTCAGCTTGTTGCCTCTAGGCGATGCCACTAGATTTGGGTAAGAAGACTTCTTTTGGCTAGAATTGGGGAGGGAAAAGGCGACAGCAAAAAGCTGCCTGCAGTTCTAGACTGATTGTGCCGTAGGGATGTACCACAGGGAATGACTTACTTGTTTTTAAGTGTGCCAACTGTTGCTTTTTTTATCATGAGATCAAGGATTGTGTTTTCCGAGGGGCAAGATGCTTGCTTTGGTGGTTTCCCTTAGCTAAGAGTTTGGAGGTAGAAGAGGGGACAGACCTGTCAGAAATAGTCTATAAACCTGTCAAGCTGCTGGTGTTTTCCCTCACCATCATGCCAAGATACTCCTTTCTTCCGGGATGCCATAACAAGGATACAGAAAAGCACCACGGAATCACAGTAAGGCTGGAAACAGTATTAATTGGAGGTCGCTTCTGAGCAGTTTCTTCAGGAATTTTTTTATCCTTGAAGGAGACGTGGTCTGTAGAACATCTTACTGAGTGCTAGTTCAGAGGGTGGCAAGACAAGGCAATGCCAAAAAAGGGTTCCTAACCTTGCTTTCCAGGGCACAAATGTAACACATCCTCAAGTCATATGACGGAGTGTTTTTTTTTTTTTTTCTTTCCTTTAAATAGGCCTATTTTGGGAAAATGGGCTACAGTCCTAGATTTGCTTTTGTATTTTGGACGCTAGTCCTACTTTTGTGCATGCACTCGGATGAATTTATCGTTAAGTTTCAAAACAAATACAATACTTGGAGCTTTCAAATCACTGAGTAATCACAAATCACCTTTTTCAACACCTGACAAAACAGCTCTTTCTAATCAAACAGGGAAGGGTTTGCTAGGAGCTAGGGTCTGGAATCTAAAGCCAGACACGTTCAAAGTAGAAATCAAGCACAAATATCTAATGATGAGTAGCATGAGCTACTAAAAAGAGTGATGGATCTTCTGTTTCTTGGTGTCTTGGAGACAAGGTGCCTTCTGGACATAGGTTAAGCCAGTACAGGTTTGTTTTCCTGGAGAAGGTGAAGCAAATGACATATAATGGCCTTTAGACATAGCCATGCCCACCCAGAATCCAACCAGAAGACCTAACAGTTCTACTGACCATCTATCAGTTAATTAAAGAGTTCATTTTGTCAGATTTTCTGTTCCTTCTAAGGGAGGTATTTGTAATTATGAGCTGGGTTGGGAAATGGACTTTCTCACAAATTCATCAGCTGCAGAACTTAATTTCTGGGGCGGATTTGGCCCCTGTTTGCTTCACCGCTGGGCGTGCCAGGTTTATCAGCGAGTTAACACTCGGTCCTTCAGCATTTCATGAGCTGCTGGCCCCAATAGTCACAGGGCCTGAGCAGGTATCGTGTTCAGCCTCTTTAAGCCGAAAATTTAACCTGTCCATGATTTACCTTCTACGGAACGGTGACACTTCTCTTTCACAAGGACACAGAGCTCTTAATTTGTTGTTTGTAAAGCCCGTTTTAAGAGCTTATGAAGGAAGGTATTAGCGAAATGCAGAGTGGTGGCATTATTTTTCACTATGTGACTCACTCCAAAAATCAAAAGGAAAATCAATTTCTTTTCCAAATAAGTGAGATCAGCCTCATCTTTACCAAGTAGCTTCCTCCTTGCTTCTGTAGGGAGCTGTGGATCAGGGTGAACTGTACTTCAAAACATCTAATTGCATACAGTGAGAAATGAAGAAAACTGAAGTGGATCCCAAGAACGTATTAAAAACCTGAACTAAAATGAGAATGATTTCATGTCAAGTGAGACAAATGCAGAGTTGATACTCCAATGCTTCACACATCCACTTGTCCTTGGCACCGAGAAAATGAGATTTCTAATATCTGAAAAACAGATTGCCACGAAGACTCATCCATTGTAAATTTAAGCTGCCTTTATAGCAACTTAAGCTGGGGACAAGATTGTTCATTACATTTGATTCTACAACTGTGGCCATGATTTCCATATTAATATTGAATTTTTTATTATCGGTACCAGAAATAGGAGGGGGAGCTGGTAGTATGTTTTCCCTGTGTTTTATTAACAAGCAATTTATTTAATGAATAATGTGAAGAGGGCAAAGGTTGGCGAGTTCTTACTTGCATATCAAGTATAGATTGTGGTGACACCTGCGCTGGTTGCTGCGATTAAGGCTGGTTTGGGGCTTTAGCTTAGGATAAAAGCTGGGAATGGGGGAAAAGGGGATGTTGGTTCATGGTTTTGACAGTCATGTTTTGGTGGTGGGGGGAAGCTGCAACGTTTGGGGGCTGAGTAATTTGGCTCAAAATCATCACTGCTCATCCGGAGGGGTCCTTGCAACAGCTTGTAAGTGACCTCCACGTGCGCGGGGTGCAGAGGGAGGGTATTTCTGTGCCCTTGGACTTCAGACCAACTTTGGTTCAAGGACCGTTTGTGGCCCTTCTCGGTAGCTGCTCTGGCGTTGAATATTTTGATTTCCTCCTTTTTCTGTTTAACTCCGTTTTCTTTCACAATTCCAGCTGCAAGGCAGCCCCGAGGATGCCCTGCCCTGCCTTGCTGCTTGGCTTGCTCCGTGGCAGTTTGCAATTGCATCCGAACGGGAACACTCTCCCCTCAACCTCTAACATAGCGAAGTGGAGAATTTCCCTCATTTTCGCATGAGCTCGTCTGTATTTCTCTCTGTTTCCACTGAAATGCCGTCATCTTCCCTATCTGCATTTACAGGCCTGGAGTCTCTTGGACGAGTCCTCCCTCCTCTGTTCATGTCCCAAACTAGCTCCTAATAGCTCTTCATTTATAACATCTGAAGTCTGTGCTGTTTTTTTTCCCTCTCTTCCATTAGTATCACTAAAATCATCTCTCACCTGAGTTACTGCAGCCTTTTCTTTGGCTCTCTCTCGCTCATCTCATCCTGTTCCAGTTTTAATATTGTTCCGTGATGATGGAGAGCGATCTCTCCTTTCTGTTGTGGGTTGTGTTCTCTGCTTCTCCCACTCTCCCCAGCCTGGAAGCCAATCGTTCTGCGAGGAACCCCGTTCTCTACCATTAGCCTCGCTGACCTTCAGAAAGTCTGTATATATTTAAGACTAATTTGTTCCTCTTTGGAAAACAAAACAGTTCTCTGTATTAAACTCAAAGTTTGGCAATAGGTCAACAGAATGATCTCATATTTTTTTGCGACTGCTTCAGGGAAAATATCTTAAATGTAGTTGAGAGATTTACCAGACAAGTGCTTTGGTGTAGAAGCTCTTTCCTTCTGCCCATCTGGGTGGGAGCAGTTGCATGGATGAGAGACTTGAGGGTGCTGGAAACATTGCTTAATTTTCCCAATAGTTTTGCTGTTGAAGCACTTTGAAGCCATGTTAGTTTGTGGAGAAAGACATCAGCAATGATAGCTAAAGAAAATGCTATTAGGTCATTCCTTTTCAGAACATAGTACCTGTCTTCTAAGCTCTTTGCGGATGTTAGCCAAATAATCCTTTTAATAGCTTTTGTGAGTTAAAAGGGTAGGTAACTGTCATAAGGCTAAATGATTGCATAGATTAATTTACTTGTGGCTAAAAGAAATCAATTGTAATTTAAATTTTAGTCTCTGGACTGATTACACCACCAGACGTCAACTTTTTCCTTAGGAGTCTCGCTGTGTGCATCGAAGTATCCGTCTATGATTATAAATGGATCTGAATTAGTTACAGATTACTAAGAATAATGTGATTGAGCATTTTCGGTTTTATATCTGTGGCTCTACACAAGCTCAGAATACTCAGCTGGTTGGCCTTGTTTGGATCTATAAAGCACCCATTTATAACTCGGATCGCTACGATTCGTAGGGTGTCTGGATGGGAAGAATTACTTTGTGTGGGGCTGCTGCGAACCGTGTCAAAGCTGCCATGGAAGGCAAAGGGAAGCAGGGGGCTGAGCCTTAACGATCCATGGGAGAAAGCAGAAAAATGGAAAGTTGATAGGAGAAAATTCCATGATTCCGGAGAGCATTTTTCTTAATCGTGGCTCTATTTAGTGCTTGGTCTACACTGTGCCACCCCAGGATGGATTAGATAATTGAGAAGGCTCCTGAAGGGACCTACGTTTAGTTTTTACCCATCAGAAGTGATTTGGGGCTCCAGTTCGGTGAGGCTGCTATAAGGTTGCCCTCTGTAATAAAACTATAATCATATAGTTGTTAACAGGTAACGAAAAGTCAGAATGTACTTGCCTTTCATAGAAATCTCTAACACTTTTTGTATTTTTTGTTGTTTGTCCTGCAGAATGGTGAATAACACTGAAGACCCCCACGAGGCTTTATAACGTCCCATCCCCATGTAAAGTATGCTCAGAACTTTTCCAGTAGTGTAAGTACATGACAAAAAGCAACAGCAAAAATAATAGCTAATGAGAGCTCTAAAGTTTCTTTCTGTTTATTTGTCTAAAAAGAGCAGAGAGATGGTTACAGTGATTATCAGCAGGTTGCTATATTGGAGAGTGCCACTGATGTAGCTTTTATAAGATGTTTAAGGGAAGGAGCAGTAGAACTCACTTCTCCACTTGGTTTGCTGACACATTATTTATGCTGTTGTGTCAGAAAAAGAGAACTAGAATCATGTAATTTTTATACTTTTGGCCTTGATCAAAGAAAGGCTTTTGTTAAAAGTTGGAGGTGGCACCATTTCCTGGCCATACTATATGGATACCAGAGCTGTGCAAGAAAATGTGGGCTAATATTAGTCAAATGTGTTGATCCAAGCTATAACCACTGGATCTGCTGTGCTGCCATTCAGAGGGACCGAAACAGATTGGAGAGTTGGGCAGAGAGGAACCTCATGAAGTTCAACAAGGACAAATGCAGGGTCCTGCACCTGGGGAGGAATAACCCCAGGCACCAGCACACATTAGGGCTTGACCTGCTGGAAAGCAGCTCCACAG
>VZSV01000197.1:407552-462861 GCA_013398735.1 Nothocercus julius | reverse complement strand
CTTCTAGAGAGGGGCCAGCGCAGAGCAACAAAGATGAGGAAGGGACTGGAGCATCTATCGAATGAGGAAGAACTTCTTTCCTGTGAGGGTGCCAGAGCCCTGGAAGCGGCTGCCCAGAGAGGCTGTGGAGGCTCCTTCCCTGGAGATCTTCCCAACCCGCCTGGCTGCCACCCTGTGCCCCGTGCCCTGGGTGTCCCTGCTGGAGCAGGGGTTGGACTGGAGGATCTCTAGAGGTCCCTTCCAACCTCAACCATTCTGTGGTCTTGAAGCCCAGTAGGAACTGAGGTTTTTGGTTGTCCAAAAGTCGTTGCTTGAGGCCTGTTACTTTGTTCTTCTAAATGATTTTTCGCATATGTCTTACATGTGATTACTATCCATCCTGTCACTTCAGTAAAAAGGCGAAAGAATTCCAAGTTTGAAGCAGGAGTAACTTGCCTTGTATTGTACCTCATCCGTCTCTGCTGCTGCCCAGTGCTCTATCCCCGTTCCCTGGACCTCTTTATAGGCATGACCAAATATTTGTCCAGTGCCTGTGAGAGCCTGGAGACACTTTGACCACCTGATTTCTGGTTGCACCTCCAGGCGGACTGAGCTTGAAAGAGAAATCCTGTCCCCAGAAGAGACAGCAAGAACCAGGGCTTCTGTGAATGTGGCCAGTGCTGTCCCAGATGGATGATCTCACGGGTGCAGCTTGTGTAGCTGGCACGTGGACCTTCGCAATGCCCTGGCAGGCTTTTGTACAACGAGTTGCAGCAAGGGGTAACAGTTGATCGAGGCGGGGGGAATTTTAACTAAACCACTGATGTGTTTCAAACGGGCCTCTTGACACAACCGTTGAATAATTATTTTCTATCGCTGTTGCGGTAGTCTTTCATTCAGAAGCAATGGTTTCTTATTTTGTTGCCAGTCCCATGAGCCTCCTCCTATTCTTTCTTTGTAGATGGAAAAAATGGTGTTTTTTTAGTGTTAAATAGTCACCATTTGAAATTGTAAAGTTCCTGTTCACAGCAGGAAGGAAATCTGGTGGAAAGGCCACGCTGCCCTGTACATCTTTATTATGTTGGCAATTCAGAGCTCGCAGAATGATCTTAGCGCTCCTCTGTGCTTTGTGTGAGCACAAGGACAGTCTGTCAGCCTCAACTCTGAATCAGACTTTTAACATAAATCTTAAAGCTGTGAATTACACTGTTTTAATTTCCTGTGTTTTAGCCAAATTTCGGTCATGTTCTGCCTCTGTGCTGTTTCAGCTCGATGTCGTGTTATCTTGCGGCTTTCTGGACACGTTGGGCAACATTGATGGGTGCTGTTAATCAGCTGCCATGCTCTATTAGAGAGGTAGCCACTTTTTTTGATTGATTCCAGGATATGTGTAGTTAATACAGTCATTGAGAATGCCATGTAAGTATGGAGGAATGATTTCTGACTGGGTGAAAGCTGGGGTGAAACAATTTGAAGGGGATTAGAAAGTATTAAATTAGAGGAAATGGGCCAAGATGACCCAGTTAGGTATGAAGTTTTCAGATTAAAGCACAGATATGTATTTTTTTTTAAAAAAAAAAGGATAAATGAGCTTCATGGTTACATAAGAGGAAAGAAGAAAACAGCCATTAGAAAAAAAAATTAAAAAGATCAAGTGTGACAGCTCAGTGGCTAGGAGGTTGTGACATGATGGCTTGTCTCATGTGCATCTGCTTATAATGATTATTTAAAGGAAAAAAGAGAGATAGAGGAAGAGAAATAAGTGTACGTGGGCTGGGGAGAGCAGGAACACAGCCACCCTATCCATAGTGAAGACCTGAGCTAGGATGCAATTTGCAACTTGTTTTGATTACCCCTCAAGTCTGGAAGAGTTGCTCCAAACTAATAAGCAGCAAGAATACAAGAGTTTTGACTTACATATTGCTAAAGATGAAATTAAGAAATTATATTTGCGTAGGCAAATATATCCCTATTGGTTTCCCCATAAATATAATGGGAGTCATTATCTACTTGTACCTCACAGGATCGCTGCAGTATCGATTAATTAGTATATGTTAATGATGAGAGGTGGCCATCAGTGGTTGTGTTGCCTGTCTTAAGCTACGTCTCGAAATATGATTTCTGATGGAACATTTCAACGTTCCCACTTGAAGTTTACCTGTATTCCCAGGTCAGTGCTTTAACAGCACTACTTAGCGTGGTTGTGGGGTTTTTAATGCTCAAAAAAATTGCGTGAAACTCTAATATGGAAGCAACTGCAGCCAAAAGCCCGTGTGTTTGCCATTGTAATTTATACTCTTCAAGGAGCTGCTGTTATCTATCCCCGAGTTGTTCTCCCAAGTATAATCTGTGTCTTCGCTGCAAGTGCGTGCCAATAGAACGGCACTTGCAAACTGTTTTCTAGTGGAAAATTCTTTGCTTTGTAGTTAAGCGCGGGATTAGGTGTAGATAAATTTCAGTGATTTGCCAGGTTTGGATTTTGCTTCTCTGAAACTTGGAGAATTTGCTTTTAAGAAAATGGTCACTGCAGGTGACAGATTCTGTAGGAGGAGGAGGTGGCCCAAATGCTTCCAAATGTCCTTCCTTTTGCCTATGGGAGAGGGTGGTAGTCCCTTTGGTGGCACCTTGCCATGTCTCATGCTGTAGATGGACCCTGTAAGATGACTAGGAGCATGTGAGAAAATACTCAAATTTTAGCCTGCCACTTAGTCCCTGTGTGACTTGGGATGTGGCATTTAGTCCTGTTGGAAGGCTGGCACTCGGTGTTTGAGCTCTTGCTCTCAAAAATTCACGTAATACCACTCTTGTGCCTCGATGGGCTGTTCTGTAGAAAGATGTTTTTGAGCTATATGGAGCCAAATACTTCAGCTAGCAGATGTAACACAGAGTATTTTAAGGTGCTGTCATGGATTTTAGTAGAGAAGTGGAAGAGACAGCAACAGAGCTACCCTGGGAATTTTGTCGGCTGTAAAGGTGTGTCTTGTCCAGCTGTATCCAGGTTGGGTTGAGATCTCACTCTTGCTCTGATTCTTCAGGTGGGTTAAAGAAAATACATCAGTGTGTTACCAATATCTGGTTATTTATGCAACTCAAACACATAAATCCTTTCATGATCAATGCAGAGCTCATATACCCCAAGTTTAGTCTATAGGTCCTAAATCAAGGAGCTTTTCCTTCGTTTTTGGCTCAGGGCTGGGCTTTGGGCCCTAATTTGGCGCTCAGCCACCGCTACGGCCGTTCTTGGTGTCTCTTAGTCTTTCTGATACCTTCTTTCTGCCCTTGAACGCAGCCTCCGAGTTTCAATTCCTTCCTCGTTGCTGTAGAATTGCAACAATAATAAAGAAACCTGGGTTTGAGAGGTAGGGAACATTAGGGTTAGACAGATAAAGTGGCACTGTGAATCAGTCGGTGCCTTGAGCAGAATTCAGAAGTACCTGGCTGCCAGCCCTCTGCTTAGTCAGAGGTCAGTCCCTGGTGTAAGACTTGGATTATGACAATAATTGGCATTTATATTATATTTTTCCCTTGTACAATTGATCTCAAGTTCGCCTCTTCTCCAAGGATGTAAAATGGGTACTATAAAGGAGAGCAAGTTACTCGCCCAAGTTGAATCAGTGGCAAAACGGCCAGGGCTTGCCCACTGCCAGTATGCAAACAATATTCATGAGGAATTTCAGAGGGAAGTGAAGGGAAAGGAACCCTATAATAACAAATGAAGGGAAGAAGAGCACACACAGAGTAAGCGAGGCCGGATTCGGGGCTCTTTAGCTCCGCAACTTGAGGCCTCCTGAAGAAATGGTATGTTGATATTCTGCTCTCAGCTTGCCTTCTGTAATTTGTGTAGCGGTGAGTATTTGATTACGTTGGATTTATTTTCAGAAGTTTCAGGCTGCTGTTATTAACTGTCACCATTTTGATCGAAAGCGTATGGAGCGTTCGGCATTCATGAGGCGCCGTTTTGCATCCGTAAACAGCCGCGCTGACGCTTCAGCCTCCATGGATCAGCTCGGGAGGCTGATTTCGCTGGCGGGTGCAGCGCGAGGCTCTCGCTCAGCGAGGATGAGAGGCGTCATTAGGAGCGTTGCGCCATGCTTGCGAATCAGGAGCAATGGGAGCAGGGCCCTCTCTGCAAATCAGGCCTGCGGGATGCGACGGCGGGAGGTAATTACGCTAATGTAGAGATAAGGGTGGCTTTGTGTTCGTTGACATGATGAGCACTTGAGGCCTGATTTATTTTATTTTTTTTATCTCTCTTGAAAACTGCTACAACTCCGCTGAAGATCCCGAGTTGCTCCTGATCAGCTGAAGGGTGGGCCGGGATGAGTCAGCTCCTCGCTGCCCCATTGCACCCCGGCTGCCTTCGAGCAGGGGCTGCTGATTTGAAGGTGGCTTTGCTTAACGTGGCCACAAAGGCCAGAATTTGCCCAGCTTTCCCTTGTGATGCTCTTCCTGCGAGATCTTATTTAATGACAACCAAGAAGTGGTGAATTGAAGAAAAAAAAGTTATAAAATAGAAATTTACAAATGCTGGAGCTCCTGTTAAAGAACAGCATAGTGCTTTTAGAGGTCTAGCCCTGTAATGGCAAAGTGCGTCATATATCACCGAAGTGTACAAATTTGCATTTATCTACATCCTGCTTGCCACCGTTAATTTGTCTTCTATTGGAGTTGTGCTTAAACTGGTTTCCAGACCTAGGATGCTGTCCTGAATGTTCTGGCTCTCACATCCACATTAGGTCGATTTTTATCAAATATGGGTCTCATATCAAAAAACACAATGGTTTAGGTAAGTGTCTTGAGCTTTGCAGAGCTTGTTGGAGCAGTGGGGTTTAGTGGTGACTTGGAGAAGGATCTCTGCTGAAGAGGATCTCTGCAGTAATGCTAGAGCACGTCCTACTCGTCGTGAGCAGGAGAGAGGAAAATGGTGTCTTGGGAGCATTGAAGAGTCTAGAACTCTTCTCTCAAGTCTTAGAGGTGTTAGGGTTGCTGTTCTGGCCATGTTCCTAATTGAATTGCTTTGGACTTCTGCAAGCTGAGTCGGACACGGAGTTGTTTCCCACTCTGCCGTGTTGCAGCACCTGGAACATTCCCGCTGGCTCCGTGGTTCTTATGTCTTCATGGGATTGAGCTGTGGGAATAGGTGGCACAGGGCAAAGTATTGGAAGTGAGAACAATTTTTCCCCTGAACAGCTCCAGAATGCAGCTTTAGCTAGAAAAACAAAAATGATGCTGTGGAGATATCTGCATCTGGCTGCTTGGGACCTGCTGGAAGTTTCCTATGTGTGGATTTGGAAGCAAATTTTTTTTTTTTTTTTTATTATTCAGCTCCTTACAGCTCTCCCTTCAGTCTGATATCTAGGTACCTCAGGTTCCTTTTGGATGAGCCTGGGAAGATAAGCATGAAGTTTTAATGCTTTATAGATACCAAGAGGCAATAACTGGACTTGTGCCATCTTACGTGGGGCATGGCTGGCAACTTAATGCAGGAAACGTAAATAGGCCTGATATTTTAAGCCGCCTTTTTCTATCTGGATCTAAATAAGTTTGATTCCTTTGAAGGATTAGATCCAGTTGCCGCAAACTTGCTCAGTTTTAGTTTTGGGCTTAAGTTGGCTTTACAAAAGTTTTATTTTCAGCATTTCAGGGCAATAAGCTCAAGGCAACTCTTCCTTGGCTGGCACGTTTTCTTAAATATAGTCTCCAGCAAAATTTTCAGCCCAATCTTACCAGTTTGGGGTTTGGTAACTGATATGAAGATGCAGCAAATAATTAGAATTAGGTATCTGCTATAACTGAGGATATTGTGCTGCTTGGGCAGCAAAGTTTGTCCACAGTCATTGCTGTCAGGTGTAGTTTTTGAAATCTTTATTTTCTCTTGTGCTTCCTCAATTATCTTGCCCGTCTCTTGTTTTGCTTCTTGTTACTTTTGCAGCTGATCATATTTTGCAAGGAAAAAGAGGGGAAAAGCAAATTGAATTAAAGCTGGCTAGAGGAGTTCAGGAGAATAAGCGGCTCTTAGAGCAGTATGGTAGGGATGAAGTATGAGGGAATATCCATTAATTAATGAGGTGAATGAAATTATGCTGATTCTAAAATGGCTGATTTACTTAACTGCTTTGTAAACTGATTTTTTTTTTTTTTTTTTTTTTTTTTTTTTTTACACAAAGTAGGTTTAATAAAAATATTTTTAAAGGAGAAAATAACTGAAGTCTTGTTAGAAGGGCAGTTCCAAATAGTGCTGGTGTGGTTATTCATTAAAAAGTGGTAGATAGTTGGCAATGCTGTCACGGGTTCAATATTGCCAGGCTTTGCAATATTTGTTTGGGGTTTTTAAAGGAAAAGTTCCAGTTCCTGTAGGCTTTTTCAGTACATAGAACTCACTTGGAAATACTGATCCAGATCCCAGAGTTGTGTAGGAAAGCACATATTGCTTTTAACTGACTGTGGCATCAAACAGCTAAAAGAAACGTTAGCTCCTCCTTTGCTTGACATTTTTGAAGCTGTCGGGCAAGTCATGCTTTAGTTAAACACAAGGTTTTGGATTCAAGGACTGGAAGGACCAAAGTTTTAGACCTCTAGATCCATGACATACTGGAGTTTAGACTACATGATCTAGAGTATTTTTCGGTATTAAACTCAAGGGGTCAGTAAAGGAAGAATTGTGAGTAGACTTAGTTCTGGGTGGAGGTTCTGCTTCACAGTTACATTAGAAAAAAATTGTAAGAAGTGAAGAAAAGGTTTTATCTCTGAGGAAAAAGAAAGGCAGCATATCTGCTGAAAAACCAAATGTTTAATGAGAGATTTTACACTATCAGAGCTGACACTGGGGGCTGTCAGAGTGTGCAGGAGCTTGCGACGTGACACGGGGACATTAAGCCAGTGTGACACTTCTGCTGTCCCAAAGCTTAGAGAGAAGGTGAGAGCAGCGTGGCCTCTTCCAGCGCAGCGGAAGAACCTAGAACACACTGGCTGCTTCCGGCTGCTCCTCGACAAGTTCTGGACGTCTCTGTCGCGGATGTCACTTCCAAATCTTAATTGTTATCATTCCAGTCATTGCTCGTCTGCCGCTGCGTTGGCTGCCGTGCTCTCATTTTAGTGGAATAATCTGGGTGCTTCTCTTTGGAAATTGGAAATCGCTTGTGCATTTTCAGTAATTAATTGTCCAAGGCACAGCACATTCCTGTTGGATGGAAATACCCTCTATGCTGTCTGCCCTCCTCTAAGGCGGTCAGTTCCTTGGATGGCAGTGAGCCCCTTGCATCGTCTTCTTGCTTGCTTTTCCCCTGTACCTATCTCTAATGTTAAAATAGTGAAAGAGCTTAATATTTACAGTACAAAACCAAAGCTGGGACCTTCTTTTTGGTTTTGTTTTGCCGTTTTTGGAATGGATCAATGTGTCCTGGCTCTGTAGCACGGCCACAGCACTGTGCTGTAGCTACAACCCTGCTAAGCAAAACTGGGGCTTGTTCTTCAGCTCTAAGGTTATCTGGTCACGTCTGTCCTACCAGGCACTCTTAGCCTTGAAAAAATGGGTGATTCAAGCAGACAGTCTGTGTGTGGTTGTGAATTGTGAAAATTGTGAATAATGCCCATGAAGTGCTTGAAAGTTGTGCAGGCCCCAACCTGTGCTGCTGAACACTCTAACGGTGCAGGTGTCCGTGCGTAGATGACTCTGTTTCAGTGCCTGTTCCTGGGCGTTTTTTAATTTACCGTTTTTAACGAGGCTGCGTCCCCTGACTCAAGGACAGGCCCTGTTTCCTTGCCGGGTGAGGTCTGCATCATGAGATGCAGGAATCTCTTCCTTGGAGAGATTCCTTGCTCTTCACCCCCAAGCCCTGCCCGCTCGACTTTCATGAAGCTGCTCTGCTCCGATGCGTGGAGGTTGCACGGTACCTCTGTCATCTCCCCCGGCGTTTGAGTGATCTCTGCCCCCTGCTCTCCTGCAGGAATTGTAAGAAGCCCTTGACTCACAGGACGCTTCACAAGAAGGATGGAAAATGCCATGATCTCTTTGCCAAGTTCTGCCTGCCCTCCATCTGCCATCTCTTCTCATGATCTTGAATTCTGAAGGAAGAGATCTCATCATTTTTATGCCATTAAAGTCTGTTCTGAGTGGATTTAGGAAGGCGAAGAGATTAAGGGAGAATAATTCTTTTTTTTTTCAGTTCCATTTTGGGGGTCTTCAACGATACATAGCAGGTTCCTTGTTCTGATACCTTGGGAAGTTTAGGAGTTAAAAAAGCTTTTGACAAGCCACCGTGGTGGTCGCGTTAGATGAGAAACCTGCCTTTGGAGGGGGAAAGGCTGTAGACTTACTTCTTTAAATGAAAGTGTGGTGTAATTGGATGTGCTGCTCTTTCCTTGTTAGGGCAGGCGATCCGTGACAACACTGCAAGTTCAAAAGTAACTTCAGAAACGTGACTTCAGTCAAATCAACTTTGGTCCTAAAGGGTACCAGAATTTCCGTTAGGGCTGTTTTATCTTCTCTTTTTTTTTTTTTTTTTTTCTCCAACGTTTCTAAAAATGTTAGGGCAACTTGTACTCTTCCTACTTCCGATTCAGTTCATAAATCTCATGTCAGACCTGGTTAGAACTTGTGCAGGAAGTTCTGCCTCTTGGCTAGACCTAACTGATCACTTCGGGGATCTGAGATTCTTGCTTGATGGGTACTGGGAATGGGCAAAATTTGGACCTCTCTGAGCTCTAGTTGTGTCATCTATGACCGAGCAACCACTGTCTCTTTGTAATTCAAGTTCATCGAAAGCACAAGGGAAGAAAGGTTGAGAGAGAGCCCTTTGGCAGGGTGGTGAGACTGGCATTGATGGGAGGTTTTCTGATGAGTTTGGAGGTGGACGACTGAGCTGCCTTCTGCCATATGTGTGACTTATGTTGGACCAGAATTGGTCTTTCCTGTGTATATAAAGTCCTTTTTGCACAGAGAACTCTTGAACTGACGCATTTGCTTTTGTGTTTCACCTTACTTCTAGTCTGCTGGAAACCATGTCTCACTACACAGATGAACCAAGATTCACCATAGAGCAAATAGACCTGCTTCAGCGCCTGAGACGTACGGGAATGACCAGACATGAAATCCTCCACGCGCTGGAAACCTTGGATCGTCTCGATCAAGAGCATAGTGACAAATTTGGGAGAAGGTCTAGCTACGGAGGTGGTTCCTACAGCAACAGTACCAACAATGTCCCAGCATCTTCCTCAACAGCCACAGCTTCAACACAGACCCAGCATTCGGGGATGTCCCCATCCCCAAGCAACAGTTACGACACCTCCCCACAGCCTTGCACTACTAATCAGAACGGGAGGGAGAGTAACGAGAGGTTGTCCGCGTTCAATGGGAAGATGTCCCCTACCCGATACCCGCTTGCAAACAGCCTGGCTCAAAGGTCATACAGTTTTGAAGCTTCTGAAGAGGACTTGGACATTGATGACAAAGTGGAGGAACTGATGAGGTTAGTACAAGTCTTTGTAAAAAGTTTGGAAAGTCGGGGTAAGAAATTCCGTGGTAATACGCCTCTCGGAGGATTGCTCAAATAGGTGTTATCAAGAAAGTGGGTATTGCTTTAGATAGTTACTCCTTTACCACTTCTGCTGATTCCTATCTGACTGCCTCCATCTCACCAGCCTCCTGGTCTTGTGTAGATATCCCCTGTCCTTGTGTAGATATCCTACAGGCTGTTGTGTTTTTGAAATATTTGGGTTTTTTTCCTATGCTGTTGCAAAGATTGAATTCTGTGTTAGAGCACAAAATTTCCTTGCTCAGTAGCCTTCTCACTGAGTCTTAATTTGCACGAATCCTCCTCCACCACCTTATACCAATCAAATTTCCTTGCATGTGTAGCGTGAGTAGGGAGCCTGGTTAAGGCTTTCCCCTGGGATCTGCAGTACATCGGTCTTGTTTGTTTATGATTTGGGGAAAGGGATGAGCTCTGGGGTTCGTACAGCCTTGCACTGGCAGCAGGACCATACAAACAGTGAGGAATAGGCAGAAGTCCTCAATAAGATCTATTTTTTCCTTTTTTCTTCTTATTTTATTTTATTTTTTGTCCAAATTGACCTTCCCTTACTTTTACCCACTTCTTATTCAGCAGTGTGGTGAAGATTAAAGGAGGGGTCTATTCTGCTGAGGATGAAAGTCAAAATCAGCAGCCTTAATAGCAAAACGACGTAAGGGGAAAGGCCAAATATCTCAAAAGTATTTTTTGTCATAATTTTGGAGAGCTTTTCTTTCCCTCTTCCCTCCCCAAAGCGCAATGTTTATGAAGTACCTGTGAGAGAACTAGAATCCACAGGCTCTGGGATGAAGATGTTTGATGTGTCTGATGCAGAGCTTGGAGACTTAGGGTAAAAGCTGTGGCTGTTTTGGGAGAGGAATAAGTAAGAAAAGCTGATAGTAAATGATGCTGGAAAAATGGGATAACGCAGGGAGATGGTGAGTGTAGTGTGCTGAGTTCCCTCTGCTGAAATTGAACTCTTCCTTTGAGTTTTGGGTTCTTGTGCAGTAAATCTCAGGTAAGGCTTTTGGTGCCTATTCACATTTGGTGCTGCTTTTATATCCAGGTGTATGGAGGATGAGCATTGGATGCAAAAATAAAAATGAACCCACAACATAGCATTTATTTTTATTTTTGCAACCTTAAATTTGCCTGCTGGGGGTGGAGGAGAGAAGGAGAAGGGAGATTATTGAATAATAAAGCCTAATAAAGTATGTTTTTAATTGTCTGCACCTTCCAGGGAGGGAAGGAGGAGGGGAGGAGTGTGTGTTCACTGCAGTTGAGATTTGCTGCATATTACAGCCCCTGTGCAACCACCAAATTATTTTCCTTCTGGCCCAGTTTTAGTCCCTTCTGCACTATCTTTGCACACTTCTTAAAAATCATAATTCCAGTTGAATAAAGGCTTTAACAACTTTCACTTGCTCAGTCAGTGTAACTCATGTAAGGAAGCAGGGATGAGAGATAGTGGTTACAAAAACTTTCACCTTGAGGTATTTTTCCTTGAAAGGCTGAGGGAGGTTGGTGTATGTATATTCATTTGTGTAGCTATCTGTGCAGACCCTGCTACCCTGTATTTTTTTGGAGGTTTTTTTATGCCTCGTTTTTATGACTGAGGTTTTTATGCTAGTTTGTGAGATTTATACATCCCCGTGTAATGAAACTTTGTACATTCCATATGGCAGCCCTGCACCTACTATGAATTATATAGGACATGAGTCATCCGTTCTGCTGCTAGGGTACTTTGATCAAACGTGACACTTGTGAAAAGAAGTGTCCACTGGCGAGATACTTGGGTGATTTTAGTCCCTGCTTTCCCCACTGCATCCCCTCGAAGCCTGGGAAATAAAACCATTTTGCACCTTCAAAGTGCACTTTGGTCTGTCTTGTCTTCTTTGTGTGTGTGTTCTTTTGTTTTTCCTTTTGCTAGGAGGGACAGCAGCGTGATAAAGGAGGAAATCAAAGCCTTTCTAGCCAACCGGCGAATCTCCCAAGCAGTCGTTGCACAGGTAACAGGTAAGAGCTCGGAGAGCCCTTTTCTCCATGCAGGGAAGCTGATCCCGCTGCTGCTGGGTGCACGGTGCAGATGTTGGAATAGTGCTTGCCTTTCTGCATTGCAGTGCAGATCTGTCAGCTTAGTCATGATAATGTATGCCTTTGATTTAAGACCCATTGTCCCGCACATCATGGAACTTCCCCAGTGAATCACTTTGCCTTTTTTTTTTGTGGCTTGTGCTAGCAGATTTTATTTTACAGCATTATAATAAGCCCCAGCGTTCTTAGCTTAAAATGAAAGCGCTCTTCCTTAATTCTTAAATTGTTTGTTAAAGGTGGCAAATAGATGCCTAGCTGCATTTCTATGCATGGAGATATATATGCATAATATGTATTTATATTATCGTGCGTGTGTGAGAAGTCTGGAAGTGCAGCTGTAGCCAGCATCACTACACCCATTTGCTTGTGAGAGTTTTAAAGGTTTTTTTCACTCACTTTGAGTTGCAATTAATGAAAAACGGGTGCCAGGTCGAGGGGATGACCCCATTCACTCAGATTTTTACCTGAAGGAGAAGAGTTCTCTTTTTGCCCTCTGTCCCATTCCTTATCTCGTTGGCATTCAGGGCAAGTGAACAGGCTGCAGTGAATCACTTACTCCTTTGGTGTATTTCCAGATCTCTACACCAACAGTAATGAAGTCTTACTGCTCCTCCCTGGGGTGGAGCGTTATTACTTCTCCTTTACAAGTTCGTGCTGTTTGGTCCGAGCAGCACGGAGCTGGTAGCAAGTCTGGGATGAAGCCTCCATGATAAAAACAGATAACTGTATCCCACGTTATATCTATAATATTTATTCATTTTTGAAACTAAGCTTGAATTAAAGACCTTGAAATAGATGGTTTTTAAGGTTCTGTGATGACTAGGGATACCAACCCAGCAGGAGGTGGTTCTTCTGTGGTATTTCGAGTGTTTGAAATGTCATAAGAACCCATCTGTGCGGGCAAGCTGGGTTTGCAGGCCCTGAACCTACCAGCGGTTCAGGTAGAGAGGCAGAAATGTGATGTGAGCCAGGAGTCCCTTTCAGGTCTCTGTCTCTTCTCTGTGGCCTTGAGCAAATTGTCCTTCCCTGGTTTCAGTTTCATCTGTGAAGTCATGAGAGCAGCATCTTGTGTAACTCAAAGGAACATTATGGGCTTTAGTAGATGTCAGGAAGAGCGTGAAGCAAATTGGATGCTAAGGGTAGTTGTTTGATCTGAACCCCAATGGTGAAGTTTGAGGAGTTTGTGGGTCACTGCCCTACTTGTGTGCAATCCTTGCCTGAATATAGTCCCTGAATGACCCATCTCTGCATTAACTGCTTTTTACAAGGGCAAACAAAAAGAAAACTTCTTTCTTCAAGACTGAGGCTGAAGGTTCTAGCACTCCTTTTGTCTACCAGAAGTCCAACTAGCTCTTTTCCTTCAAGAGAAGTAATGGAAAAGAGGAAGAAAATCCCTCAAGGCAGCCTTCTCCAACCAGCATTTTGTACTTTATGCAGATTCAGTAGAGCAGAATCTCCATGTTAAATCGGAGTCCTTGTCTATAAAAGGAATCGATTTAATCAGCTGTGTGTCTCAGTGCATGTCTTGGCACCCCTGCAGTTGGGCTATAGCAAAGTCTAGATCTGTCTCTTCAAACCCATGTTTTTGATGTTGTTTTTCCCAACCTACTTGGCTTGGGTTCCAGTTGTTATAAGGTGTTATAATACTCAAGCCCTTAGTGTAATGTGAGGGTAAACAAGGAGGCATGTACATGTTGATCAGAAGAAGTATTTCTAGATGTCTCCTTCTACCTGTCGTTGGGATGGAATGAAGACTGAACTCATGGTACTAGGATGTTGTCTTCTTTTTCAGACCCAATTCTTTCAGGCCCCCAATTCTGGGGAAATCGGGAGGATTTAAAGGTTGTGCTTTTTTTTGTGGACCTCTTGTGGAATAAGAACATAATATGATATTTTACACGTGCTGCAATTTCTGAAGCAGAGATAGCCACAAGGCCTGTGTGTACTCTGGTGCAGCCATCTTCTCTTCATCTTGTTATTCTTTGCATTTGAGCTATGTCATCCTCAAGTCTACTTGGGTAGGAATGTCTGTGGGAGCTGGTTCCTTTTAAATATACTGCTGAGCCTTGTACATGCAGAATATATGATCCCAAATGGCACCATCTGAGTATTTACAAATTTAATCTTACAAGGAAAGCTATCCGTAATCACTCAAACAAGAGAAAAAGTGTAATGAAACATAATTGGTTGGTTCATTCTTAAATAAATAAATAAGAAAACCCACTTCTTTCTCTCTCATCTTAATTCTAACCTTGCAGTGCACTTATAGAATATATATTCCTACATCTGCAAAATATCCTGAGCAGGCTTGCGTTCAATGTTGCATTCTCTAAATACTTTTCCTTTGATTTTTCCTGTGCTGCAAGGAGAGGATGGAAAATGATGGAGAGGGAAGATATGTGAGTGAGAGAGAGAGACATGGACTTGAAGGTGAAAGGCAGCTGTTGTCCTAGAACAATTTAAGGCTCTTTTAGTCTTTTTAAGATTACCAGAAACTTGTAAAGTTAGGTAGGTAAAGAATCTGGCTTGCAGAACTAAACCTGGAAGACATTCTGCAGGGATGCCTTGTGCAGTGATGGGAGAGAGCAGATTGGAAAAGAGTAACTGTGAGAGTATTAAAGGGTGACTTGAACATAAAGAAATGATTGATAAGAAGCAAAAAACCTAGCAGAACACTTATTAGTGCTGGTCCTAAATCCAGGAGCTGCTTAATATAGAAACTTTTTAAATGGTGTCTGTAATAAGATAAACAAGAAGCACTTGGGTTGGGCTCTGTATAAATAATCTCCTACTGATAAGAAAAATGACAGTATAAACAGGAGCTAATAATAGTTCCTGCTGAATTTCCTATCTTGTTTGAAGCTCCTTTTAATGTAGCTGCAGTTTACTTGGGGGGTAGGAATATAGTCCCTAGGTGTGGTAGGTAAGATGCCAAGATTTTTTTTTTTAATATTAATTTAGAGTTGCATACTGTAATTTGTTTTATTTGTCTGGGCACCAAGTAGGCTATGATCAGAGGGTGAAAGATACAGAGGCAAATGTAAGCGTAGTAAAAGATGCTGTCTCTTGATTTAAGCATTTAGGTTTAGATGAGGAGAAAATCGTGAGAATCTGCATTTTAAAAACACATTTCTTTGTGTTCTTTTTTTTTTTTTTTTTTTAATACGACAACACAGGGAGAGATTTGTTTTTATATGATTTTGATCTTTACAAGCTTGCTGTTAACAAGCTTTGCTAATCTCTTAAATTGATAGCTGTCCTTTGCAAGCACATATTATATGTATCTGGGACTTTGCTTACAAACTGAGGAATTTAGATACAGTCAGTTACTTTCTTCTCCAAATCTGACATATTCCAGGTGCTTCTAAAAATCCCTCTTGAAAGAAACATTAAAGAAATGCAAAGCAGAGAAATACAAACCAACCTGTGAAGGTGAAAACTAGTTACCTTGTAGAGGAGCAGTTTTGAGGGTTATGAGCAGGTTCGCACTGTAGATACTGTTTGCCTTCTATTTATGATGGATTTTGCTGTTTCCTTCATGTATTTGGCATGGAAGTTTCCCCAGATAATTTCTTTGTGAGAGAACGGGGCTGGCCGAGGCAGGGCCCGGAGGATGTCAGTCTGCCTTGAGGTCCGTGGTTCAGCTGGAGAGTGAATTTCCACAAGACAGTTGGGTTTTCAGTACTCCAGAGGACTTCATTAATCCACTTCTGGCAGCGCGATGATTTATTTTTGACTGCCAGAGCAATTTCCTAAAGTAGCCTGATTGCAGACTGTGTGGCTGGGTGGTGCTGCTGGCTGTCCTAGGCGTCGTCCCCAAGAGTCAACTGTGCAAAATCAACTTAAGATGCTAGAAACTGGGGCATGTTGATTTTGGTGGGGATGTTAATGGAAGGGGAGAGAGATAAGGCTGAGATGAAGACACCGTGCTGGGGTCTAGGAGATCCTGGGTCGGTTCTGCTGCTGGCTTTGCACGTGACCTTGAATCAGACGGCTGAAATGTGGAGTTTTGGAGCCTCTAAACTGAGCAGGCGAGCAGGAAAACACTGTTCCGTGCCCTAAGAACAAAAAGAGGAGCAGGGATATAGGTAGAGAAACCAGTAAAAAGCTCAGCTCTCACCTCAGTCTTTGAAACAAGAAAGCAAAGTAATGAAAAGTGGAAAAGTTGTCAGAATCTGGGACCTTAGGGGACCTCTAGAAATCATCTACTTCATGCCTGTGACCAAAAGCAAGATCAGCTACCTAAGTTGCACCTCACAGATGTTATCTGGGGTTGCAGGCTTGCTGCAGAAAGAAACCTGGGCTTTTTGCTAATGCAAAAGGTGCTAGGGACTGCACTGCTACTCATGAGATCTTGCGGTCAAGTAATAGCCTAAAAATCAATCCCATCAATCAGAAATAAGTTAATAATGTTAATTTTATAATTTGGATCAAAGATAATTTCTAGCGCTGCCTTTGAAGCTGCCCATCTCGATGGCCTTTGCAAAGCTCCGTTTTGCAGAAGTGGCTTCAGAGCCTGTTGGGAGCTGTAGTGAGTCGAATGTGACCATGGCCACATATAGGCTCAGCCCTTTGGCTGCTTCGCTCCGTCTCCGCGCGTTGTCTGAAGTGCCGAACATCTGTACCACTTTCTGACAGTATCAGGCAGCCTCTTGGGCAGAATTTGGGTTTTCCACTATGTGGCTCTTGTAGAAGACACTTAATCTCTATTTATAATTTTTAGCAAATAATGCTTTGCATTTGTATCTTATGTTGTTATCCAAACACTGAATAAACACTAATTCAGGGCAATAAGCGTTAAGTGGACTATAGTAAACAAGTAAATTATTGCTGCTGTTACCCGCTGATTAATAGGAGCCGTGCAGCCAAAAGCAGCAAGGCACAAACATTTATGTCCCCAGCACTGTGTTAAAGAAATGGCTTTTATAAATCATAATAGTGGATGCGAAGCTGCGAGTTTTCAAAATCTGGTCCTTTTCCCTGGCAATCAGGTATCTAGATTGCCTGATTTCAGCCAGACTCAGGGCTCGCTTTGGGCTGGAGAGTTTTATCAGCTTACATTGGTTTCTGGTTTGATTTTCTTGTGTGCTTCTGTAGAGAGGTTTGAAATAAACTGACAGGCTCCAAGGCTTGGGTTTGGTCAAATAATTCCACTTTTCTAATAGTATAAACTCAATTCTATACCCCAAAATGGGCACTGGGGACAATAAACTCTGACCACCCCAGCTGCTCCTGAGCTCCTGCTGCAAAGGCAGCCTCTGGGAACAGGCATTAAGATGACGAAGAAATGGAGGGAAAACCACCCCAAATGGGGTATGTTTTATGGGCAGAACTTGTTAAACTCCAGTGAGCTTCTGTGCTTGGAAACCTGTCCCTTTTCTGCAAGGTAGTTAACTGCGGAGCCTCTAGGATTTGGTATAATAAACCCTATGGTTTTCCAAATCTGGCTGGAGCAAACCCACCTGAATATGACACGTGAGATTTGATTTAAATCATCCCAAAGTTATGCTTGGGATGCTCAATGCTTAAAAAAAGCATGGTAAAAATCTCCTATTAGGAGCAGTAAAACTACAGGGGGTTGTTTTTTTGTGAGTTAAATATGATTATGAGATATCTTATAAAACCTTCACGCCTCTCAAGAGGCGAGAGGTAGTTTGATTTCTGTGTGGATAACAGCCTTCCTATTACCAACAAGCAGGTGTTGGCACAGGTGGTGTTCAGCAGTAGGTTGTTCCTTTGAGCACCTCCTAAAACTTTAATTCTCAGCAGAGTTTATGGGCTGTTAACCCTTTCTGATAGCTGAAGAGCCTGCTGGAGGCCTCAGGGGGCTCTCCCTCATGCTATCTGGCTTTAGTTATTCGGCATACAATACATATTTTGGAGTAGTTTTGATATTTTTAGATGAATTTTCCATTTTCCAGCTGTTAGAGCATTTTGATACCTCTTGCTTTGCTTGGTTCTTGTCCCAGCCACCCTTTTTCCTCCTCCTGTGTTTGTCCTGTGCTCTGCATCATTCTTTGGAAATAACTCTATTGACTTCTGGGTATTTTTTTCCCTTTTACTGTTCCCTTAGAAATCTTCTTTTAAACAAGTACTACCTGGGCCTCAGTTTTGTTTTCTGTTATAGCAGCTGATAGTTGTCTTGCTGTATTTGTGGCGTGGTTTGGTCTACGTGACATTAACTGCTTCTATGTCTATCTCCCTTCTTCTTCAAGCATTTATTGATAATTATCTCCTAAGCATCAGTCTTGATATATAATCATAGTAAAGGATTTGCTCCCATTTTACAGATGAAGAATTATAAGAAGCAGGGAAGCCCTGGTTTAGATGTGGGCAGCACAAGTCAGGGGAAGATTTAGCTTCCCAATTTGTGTCCTTGCTGCTTCCAGGCTTTATCTTGAGTAAGGCTGAAATAGCAACAGTGAGAAGTTGAAGCACTTAGGCTCGGGATGGGGGGAGGCTTCAGGTCTCTATCTTTTCCGCGATAGAAGCATTAGCTTTCAGTGTCTGGGCTTCTTACAACAACACCTTTTATCCACATATAAATCATTCTAAAATGTTTTTTTTAAAAAAAAAAAATTTTTTCTCTTCCACTTTCTCTATTTTTTTTTTTCTCTCTTTTGCAGGTATCAGTCAGAGCCGGATCTCCCATTGGCTGTTGCAGCAGGGGTCGGACCTGAGTGAGCAAAAGAAAAGGGCATTTTACAGATGGTACCAGCTTGAGAAGACAAATCCTGGTAAACAAATAGAGGCTAAACAGCTCCTGCTGTTTTATTTATGGGAAAAAAAAAAAAAAAAAAAAGTCTTTTGTCACTTGTTCTGATTATCACTGATCATTTCCTGCTTAGTGGTGTGTTGTATCCCCTCTGACTGGCTTAGTTTTTAGGGAGGTGAGGGGCAAAATGCATTTCACTTGGTCCAAATCAGTGATCCAGAGCAGCCTCATCCATAGGTGCCTGCCCAGGTCTTTAGTCATGGGGACTCGGCCTATCCTCTCACCACTGGCCAAATCATGGGAGTCAGAAGCCGTCACTGAAGGTGCAGTCAGCTGGCTTGAAATATATTCCAGGCCAGTTGAGATTGAACAAAGAGAAAACATTAATAATGTCCTCGTAACCCAAAGTTATGACAAAAACTCATTTACGTTGGCAGGAACTTTGAGGGAACCTCCAGGGTTTTGGGGTTGGATCACAAGTTCACAGATGGGATGTTGATAGTCACAGTGATGTTGGAGATGTATGTCTCAAATCCCACCCTCTTCTCCTCAAATACAGAAAGAGAAATAACGTTCCTCGTTGTCTTTAGCCAACAGAGAGCATGCAAAGTCAGACAGTCCAATTAATTTCTTTACACTGTTCTTCTCCCTAATTTTTTTTGACTGCGATTCTCATCTTTCCCTTGCACACGTTCACTGTAAAGATCTCAATATTTACCCTTAATTCCCTTTAAGCAATGACACAGTTAAATTAACTGTGTCATTGATTAAAGAAATGTAGGACTCGGCCTCTGTAATGCAAACTTGGCTTCAAGGTCCAGAATTCTATTAAGAAAAATTCCAATGAGAACAGATCCTCAAAAAGTCTATTTTGTGCAGAAGTTGTAAGTCAAGAGGCTCCAGGGTCTGTCAGTTGGCCTCAGAATGTCTTGGCTTAAAGTTGGATGTGCTCAAAGCCAGAGTTGAGCCCTTCCTTTCTGTTAAATATCTAGAAAATATCTCTAAAGGATGAGAATGGAAAAGATTGGCAAAGCTGCTGGATCTGGACTCTTAGGAGCAACCGCTCTGAATTCTGTGGAGCAATTCCCCCCTGTTCACCTTTGGTGGGAGGCATTGCCTCCAAAACAGCAGAGAGAATGACAGCTGTTGGAAAGTCTGTTTTAGAAGAGTCCCCAAAGTCATCACGTCAAGCTCAAAACCGTCCTGTAGATGTTTCTTGTAGTCCTGTGAATCTTTTCAGTATTGCCTGGATGTTTTAGGAAGTAGTAGTCCATGTTGGGATAAGAAAGCCTTGTTCAAGTGAGCACTCAAATCTTTACTTCTGCCTCTTAACCGTCTTTCCCTCCCTATATTCGCAACCTCACAGCATCTTTTTTGTCCCTTTGCTCTTGAGAAGTGCCTAAGGAAGGAAGACTAGCAGTATTGATAGTTACATCTTAAATGGGAATGAAGTGACATAACCCTCTGCTTCTCTAGTGCATTGTCTCCTGAGGTCTTGTTCGCTTTTCTTTTTATTCACCTGGGGAAATTCTTTGAAGATGGGTTGTTTGAGTTTAACCTTTTTTAAAATAAGAGATCTTGAGAGATTTTCAAGTAGTGTAGAAGGCGGAAAGTCTCCCCTGCCAATGCCAAGAGATGGTTCTGATGTTTTTAAATTCCCTTTAGACTCAAATAAAACGTGACTTTTTTTTTTTTTTTTTTTTTTTTTTTCTGGAGAGGCTGGGGTAAGGGAGGGGGCGGGGGACAGGCTCTGCATTTTCTTATAGCTATCGGGAAAGTCTACTATAGGAAAATGTGATGGCATTTACTTATTTTAGGATATTCCACTGTTTTGAATTGTTTACTATCTAACATGTTGCAGGTCAGACTGGCCAGCCAAGAGATAATTAACGTGCACTTGTGCTGACAGCCTGTGTAGTGCCTTAACGAAGGTATCAGCCCCATCCAAAGAATCCTGGTTTTAAATTACTCTTATAGAACAGTTTGCAGCCTAAGTTTTGGCTACTATTTGCAGTATCCTGTGGTTAGTTTGCTAGGCCTGACGAGACGTTCTGCTGGCTTCTTTCGAGACAGAAAATGAGAAAATCATTGGAGTCTCCTGTGGTACCTGCAGTGGAGCAGTGCAGGTGCTTCAGGGCTGGTTGTTCTCCATAGACATCCTGTGACAGACTCTACTCCTCTGAAAAAGCCGAAGTGATGACCTGAGTTACTAGAAGGTGACATTTGGCTTTCTGTTCTCATATCCTTTCCCATTGGAGCTGTTGGGAGCAATATTTGAATCCTTTTCCCATAAGGGAAACATTCAGGTCCCTCTGGGCTGGAGCACGTTGGCTTTTGAGTTGCTGGCGCGCAGTGTGAGGTCTTTGGGAGCATTTAGTTTCCCCCCTCCTTTTCTTTTTTTAATCCTTATATTTGAAAATAGCTCTTCAGACTAGTCCATTTTCTGCCTAAATTCATTTGTGTAGTAACAGAAGGGAAACTTTCCCTCAAAATGTTTTGATGGGCTAAGACACCCAGTGCAATCACCTTGTGAAGGGGAAAGGAAGGGCCAGTTGAGGAGAGGCCTGGAGACCACCTGGCTGACCTGGACATTTCCCTTGGCTCTGCCAAGTTTTCTGTATGATTATTAGCAAAAGTTGTAACTTTGCCCCTTGCTTTCCAGATGAAGACAAGACTCTATCCTCGGTGTGACTTACCCACCTTGCCTGTAAGGTCCTCGCAGCAGGGACCGTCTTTTACACGTGTTCTGCTCTGCACCCAGCCAGGGATTTCCACAGGAGTGTTAGGGACAAAAGCCCTGTAAATGCATCTCTTTTGATGTTTTCTTTTTCTTCTTTCAAATGTACAGTGGTGCTATATAGTGGTTTTAATCATCCTCAAGCAGCCCTTCATCTGCTAACCTAACTGCTTCATTTTGAAGAGCCTTAGGACGGATGGTTTGGAGACGTTAAGAGTACGGAAGGGACTTGGCAACTCTGTAGCCTTCCTTATTTGCCAGCTTTCTTTGGCCTTTGGAATACTCTCCTTGTTGTTTGCGTGCTTTTGATTGCTTTTCTGCGTGGATATGTTCTCTATTTCTCCTATCTTTGGCATTGCTTGTTCAGAGAACTTCAAACAGCAGTTTGGAGCGTTACCAGAGAGACCCGAGCCTCGTGGATCAGAAAACAGCCTGTTTTCCCACTGAAAGCAACCCTGCTGCTCCAAAATGTCCCGATCTGTGTTTTCTTCCGGTAGAGTTAATAGCAACGCTGTGAATTCTGATGTTGAAGGACTTGTACTTTTTTTTTTTTTTTTGGGAAACCCTTGCCAGTTGGGGTGAAAGGCTGTTTTTTGTTGGGGGGAAGAAGTCGATGCTCAGTGTTAGTGTTTGAAAGCTCCCTGATCCAATTAATAGGGATGCTTTTCATTTAGTTTGGGCATTTCTTTGGACAGGCACCATATCTCTTGTGTTGTGTGGAAGACTGAGAGCATTTTGGCAGTAGATAAATAGTATAGGTTTTAGAAGCCAGTTTATGAGTGCATAGAGTCCTGTAGTGTTCTGATTAATTTTTCAGGAGCCATGGCTTAAAAATACGTAAATAAATAAATGTACATCGATAGTTAGCCTGATTAGTTTAGCTGGCACTGGGTCTCAGGCCATGTGGGAAGTTTGTTAGGAGGTAACGTTAGCATTTCTTTTGCCTCTGTGCTGCAAACTGAAGCTGGCATCGGGAAACGAAGTGTTGACGTTGCAGAGATGGATGCAGGCTGCTTCCATGCAAGCTGCATATTCTGTCTCTACCAGTCTCGTCACAGGAAGGCAGCTGTGGTCACCTTGGAGAAAACCGTGCGCTCTTTCTCCTTGAACAAAAGGGGAAAAGAAAGGTAGTTATTATCAAGATGTAGCATCTCTTGTGCTATTCCCACAGCGGCTCTTGTTTAGCTATAAAAGCAAAACTTACAAAAAGGAAAAAAAAAATCAGGGGCTGGATATCCTGGGAGATTTGCACGGGGAATGTTGTTGGTGATTTACTGTGTTACAGAGCCTCACCAAAAACTGTCCCTTCTCTGATCCTTTCCATCTAAGCATTGAGCTCTATAGGGAACATTGTGCTGTGCAGGCTACTGATTCAAATCTAGTAGTAACTGCAAGCTGTTTTCATGTGATGTCAGGCCCGTTTGGCTAAGCTGAAGGGGGATATCTGTTCTTATCAGGATAATATATGATAGGTACTTGCTGCAAACACTTGCTACTAAACGGATCCTCGGAGCCGGAGCCAGGAGATGGCCCAGGGCTGCAGCCGTCCCGCGCAGCTCCCCCGTATTGCCATGCAGCAACTGCAGGGGCCAGTCCTGACAGCAACAGCACTTTTTCCTTTGGATAAGTATCTGGGATGTGCTGAGAGGAGGAAAAGCCTTTGCCATGAGGAATTTCAAGGCACGGGCACCGCTCATCTCTTCTTAAAACCCACCTGCAATTTCCTGCTAGTCAAACGCTGATTTGGAGAAAATTTTGCACAAAGAAAATACAGTTTTGTTGCAAAAGCTCCTTGGCTTTGGCAGCTAGTGAGAGATGGCCCTTTTCATTATAATCTGTGAGAGGAGTTTGTCCTAGGCTGTTCACCTCTCCACATTAGACACACGTCTAGTTTTTTTGCTGCATATACTAAGGCAGGAATCTCACAGTGCACTGGCTGCTCTCATCCTGCTCAAGCAGAAAGGAAGACGTTTCCCTTCTTAAAAGCTACTTGAGGGTTTTGTGAAAAGACTCCAAACTAGTGTTAGCAGGTAACTTGCTAAGCTGTGAAGTTCTCGGCATAACTTTCTCTTATCTGCTGCTGATTTTGTTGCTACTCTATAGAGAAAATAGGTAAGTTGATCTAGTGAGGCTGCTAAAGCAAAAAGCAAAACAAAAACGTATCTTTAATTTAGTAAGTGAATATATAAGAAGCAGTAGCTAAACTGCTTTAAATATAGATTTTTTTTCAGCCTTTGTCTGCAAAATCTCAGGCAGATTAATTGTTCCACGTCTCCTGCCCTGATGTTGGGCATCGCTGATACTCACATTTTTCCTTAGTGCATGAAAACAGTTTGAGAGCTCTTCCTTACGACCAGACAGAGATAACACCTGCCCTCCAAATTCTCCTCTGGAGAGAGGGTATTTTGCCAAGACAGTGCAGAAAAAAATAGTCCTCTCCCCACCAGCACTTTCTTTTATTTCCAATTTTCAAAGTGTACCTAAAGCCCAGCAACATGGTACTGTCCCAGACCCCAAAACCATGCAGATGCTAGAAGGAATAGATAAGGACCTTCCCTTGAAATGGCCTTCCAATTAATTGGCAATATAGAAAATACTCTGAGTGGCACTAAAACTGTATGTGGTGTAAGTTGGGAGCTAAAACGACCTGCTGGAGTAAAGCTCTGGGAAGTGATCAGTGCTCCGAAGGCAGGAGGAAGGAAAAATCACCATCCCTTGTGTGTGCAAGGTAAAGGCTTCGCTTCCTATCAGGTTTTTAGGTGTTTCTGGGTGCTGCCGCCTTGCACAGATACAAACCCTTGCAGTAAGGAAAACAATTTCCTGTGCGTTTCGGGAAAAGGACACAGCCAAATGCACAAATGGCTAATTCCTTGCTTTCTAACCAGAGGAATTTGTTTATAGTTTAAAATTGAAACTCCCTTAACCCCATTTGCTCTATTACAAATCAAAGGAGCCAGAATTAAATGAGGAGGGTTGTTTTACAGACGCTATGTGTTTTTATGCCTAAATCCTAGGCATTCCAAGCAAGGCTCTGCACCCGGAGCCTGCCTGCTAATGTCCCATTCCAGGCATCCTCACCGACGGGTATGTGAAATGTTGGTCTTGCGTTCGGTCTTGATTGGGTAAGCGGGAGACCGTGGTGGAAGGAATGAGGGGAAAGGTGTAAAGGGCCTTTCCTGAAGGCGCCGTGCCAAGTTCCCTCTGTCACTTGATGCCTTCCAGCTCCTCGATAGGAGCAATGTAGCCATAGAAGAGGTGCAGAAGAGGAGAGGTGTGATGTTAATCTGCTTTCAGAGGCCTTGCCAGGGCACCTGGCACTCATTTGCACAGCTCACGGAGTGTCCCTCTATCAGAGCAGCTATTTCAAGTATTTACTCAACCTAGGATCAACCTTTTGGACATATTGAAATAACTTTGGTATAAACTTGCACTTAGCTTCCTGCAGCTGCTCTGCAATTAAAAAGAAACCTGCCTCTATCTGGCTTTATGTATCTCAAAGGTGTCTTTGTTTAATGATGCTTTCTTTTATTTATTTTTTTTGGTTTGAATGGTTTCATCATCTGTCTTGTCTTTTTTCCACGAGCAGGAGTGAGAAAATGAGCGTGATCTTTAGTCCCCTGGGAAACACAGTATTTATTGTCCTTAGGGGCTACGTTAAGCATGAGACCCGCTCCTGTCCCAATAGAAGAGCCCGAGTGGAGACAGACGCCTCCGCCAGTCACAGCTACCTCGGGGACCTTCAGGCTACGGCGAGGCAGTCGCTTCACGTGGAGAAAGGAGTGCCTGGCTGTTATGGAAAGGTATGTCGCTTTGGGCCTTTTAAAGCCAACTTCCAGTGTGTTTTTTCCCTGCCCTGGTGAGCACCAGCTTCGTTTTCATGGATGTGCTTTGGCACCGGGATGGGGTAATCGTGTGCTCCTAGGTGGCAGAGTAGGAGGAGATAATTCAACATATTTGCTTAAAAAGTGTCTCTCTTGTAGCCCCGGAACAACCTGTCCTTAGCTCACTTTGAAGGTGTTGGTGCTTAACTCTTTGCTTTTAGGGCAACCTTTCCCTCTGCTCGAATGCAGCCTCTGCCTTGCTGGGGGTCTGTGCAGCCCTTCCATTCTCCATTTCCCCTCTCCCTGTTTCCCGCTTCCTCCTCCTAACGCATCAGGTGATTCTATAGTTGATCCTGGTGTTTCCACAGCGCCGTAACCGTCCAGGGTGCTGCGGGAGGGCAGGAGGCTGCCTAACAAGCAGGAGATTCCTGGCCCGAAAAGGCTCTTACAGTCCTTTTACCTGAGCTAGGAACAGCGGAGAGCAAAGCGGATGGTTCAAACACGCGTGCGGAGCACGGGGATCATTAGAGCTCCTCAGCCCTGTGGAGAGCGCTCGGCGTGCCCGCTTTGCCTCTCCCTCTGCTTGCTGTAATCTCTCCTTTGTGGAGCACACTGGATAATAGGGAAGGGCTCAAAGGTAGTTTAGGGATGAATGCTTATTTCCCTTAAAGGCTGAATGCCTGGGAGGAGTTTGCTGCCTGCCTTTTCTTTGCGTGGCATGGGAGGAACCTCCTCCCTGCTTCGCAGATCCCATTGAGCCCTCAGGCAGCTGATTTTTAGGATGTGCTTTTGCATTCCTGAACGCTTCCCTTCCCCTCGCTTGTGCTTGGGCTTTGGAATGGATTGGGAGCAGGGAAGTGGCTACAGTGGCCCCAGTTAATACCAGAATATTGAGCCCTGTCAAGGGGCTCTCAGGGAGTCACATGAGCTGTAATGGTTTGGTTTGTGGCCTTAGATCTGCGTGGGGAAAAAAAAAAAAAAGCAAATCAGTTTTGGCATTTGAAACCGTTCAGTTGTGTTTTAAGATACGGTATCACTTGATCTTATTTTCATTGCCCTCTCTTCTTCTTTCCTGTTCTTGGCTTTGTTGGCTGCATCGTGCCTCGTGCTGCCTTGGCTCCCAGGGTTCTTTTTATCGTGCTGTTAAATGGAGACTTTTGCCACGTTCGTTGCCTTGATCCCGGCTCTAATATCAGTTTGTGAAGCCCTCGCTAGGTCCCGGTGGACGCTGAACCTCACGGCGTGGTGTGCGGGTCCTGGAAAGCGCGGCCGAGGAGCCTTCCTTGACGCCAGAGCTGCCGTAAAACCTCCCTATGGCACTAAAAGCGCCCGTAAAGCAGACTGGGAAAGTGGTTGCTTAAGTGCTAGACTTTAATAGGCCAAGCTGAGCTGCAAGGGCAAGTTTTGCAACGGCGTCAGGGCCCTAGGAAGTCACTGACTAATTTCACTTAAAAGTTGCCAGAGTCTTCCAGGCTCCCCCGCAACGCGGCCCGCAGCACCAGCCGGGATGGAGGAGGTCGGATCGGGCTTGCAGGATGCCATAAGGTCCGGAAGAAGCAGCCTTTGGCCCATGAGTAGTGCGGGGATGTTGCGTGTGGTCTCGTTCCCTTCAGCTGGGACTTTGCTCCTCTCTCAAACAGATCAAGTTTTGACCGTGGGTAGGGACGTTTTTCCTACTGATGCAGCTCCTAAGGGCAAATGCACCTCCATGCTCTCTGGCTACTGAAAAGGAGCTTTCTGCCATTAGACCTGGCTTAGATGACTTAGTTAAATGCCTAGGGAAAAGAGGGTTGATTCTGGGTGTTAACGGAAACTCTTGTGGTAGGTGGTTCTTCCTGTAACCTTCTAAAACCCTGCTGAGAAGCTGTATAAGCACCACTGGGGTGAGGAGCAAAGGCTTGGGCTGCTCTTTGAGTTGCACGTGGTGAAGCCAGTGGGTCAGACTGGTTGAGAGGTCTTGAAGGGAAAAATCTGAATTTGATGGTGAAAAATTGAGGGCAGTTTGTTCCAGAGAGAGACTACTGGAAAGGCCCCGCACTGCTCAGGACGTGGCCCATGAACTGGAGCAGAACGGGGGGAGGTTGAGGTGCTGGTTTCTCTGGTTCTAAAGACATAACTTAACAATAATGCCAGTGCAATTAATTATTACATTAGTGCCAACTTGATATAATGAAGATCAGAGTTAAGGCGGGCGCGTACACACTTAAAGGGCTAATGTACACATGTGTCTGTATAGAAGGGATGCATATTAAAGAAGCTATTGGTTGCTACTGGCTTTCCAGAATGCTGCTCATGGTTTCTGTAACTCAATTCTCCGGTCTTTACTGGTTTTTTATTTGGAAAATTGCCCAGGATAGTGTATTAGTCGCCAGGCTTAGGTTTCAGACAATAGATTCAGAAGGGCTCTTTCTCCCTCTGTCTCCTTTCTGATTTTTGCTTTTTCTGCCGTTACCTCTCCAAGTATTTATGATCTGCAGGTTAGGAGGAGCAGTAATTGCAGAAAGTGAAGTCCTGTGTTGAACTGCAGCCTAGGTGAGCTCCAGAGCCCTGCAGCACCAGCTGCCTCTTGCCGCGGTGCCAACCTTGACCCGTTCCCTCTGGAGCCTCCTCCGCATGGAATAGGCTGCGTTCCGTGTGCGCCGACGTTGCCGTGGCCTCCTTGGGGAACAGTGTAACCTCCACTTGAAAGCCTCTGCCTGGTTCAGTTCTGTGTTCCTCCCTGTCACGTCTCATCCCAAAGTTGTTTTTCTTCTTTTTCTGCTTTACTTCTCAACCCCTCTCATTAAAACTATGAAATTGGAAATTTCCTCAGGGTTGTTTTTTTTTTCTAATATGTATATATATATTTTTAGTATGTGATCTGTGTTTCTCCTCTAATCATGTTTTGGAGTTGGGATTTATCTGCTTTTTCAGGTAAACGGTTGCTGAAGAACTGTATATGATGGGCAGCCGAGTTTCAAACCCAAGGCAGTGGTGGTGGGCTTTGCTTTTCAATAGATGCTTTATGCAAAGATGAATGTAAAGGAAGTGTAAATTCTGCTCCAGCTAATTCAGTGGTGCAAAATATTTCAGTTTGGGGAGTGGAGACTTTGCTTTCTCACTAAAGGTTGTTTCCTTTGGTTTTAGGGGTCTGTTTTTTACATTTGAAAGCTTGTCTTTACTCCAGGGGAAAAAAAAAGATTTTGTAAGAATGTTTTTAGATTAAATAAGACTGGGTAAAATAGATCCCTATTATTCCTCTGTCATAGATGGCAGAACAGACTCGGGTGCTTCGTTTGGCTTCGTGATGGCAAACTGTCTTTATTGGGAGGGCCGAGAGGTTAGATTTCCTCGGATATGGTGGATATGATTTCGTGATACAGCTGAGCGGAATTAAGTTTGTCCCGCCTTCATCCTTGACCTGTCCCGCCCCCCTTCCTCAGTTTCCCTTCCTGGTTTTCCGGCCTCGTGCCAGCTCGGGTTCCTGTCCGATGGCAACAGCAGCCAACTTCATCCAAGGAAAGATCCCCGTGCGCCTCCCTCCTGGTGGATGGATGCAGGGTTGGGGTTAGGTTCCACCACGAGCTCCATGGGCGGCAGGGACCCGCAGCCCAGAGCTCGGAAAGGGGAAAGCCTCCCAAGCCAAAAATATTCAAAATTTGCACGGTCACGCTGACCCTCGTTGGCCTCATCCTGCCAGGGAGCTGGAATATATTACCCTGGTGTCTGCCAAACTCTTTGTGTGATTAAACCACGGCGCTCTCCGCCTTCCTCTATGAAGGCGGCAAAGGAAGCCGGTGTCGCCGCCCTCCCGCCAGCATCCCGGTGCAGCTGGGAAGCTTTGGCCTTTCCCATGCTCCTTCCGGGCGCCCGGCGAGCAGCACTGGGCCCTGCGCATGGTCCTGGCCCTGAGCAGTATCAGTGCTGACGCGGTATTAGAAATCCTTCCGACTGCAGAGGGCTCTTAGTGCAGCTCCGCGGCGCGCCGGGGCTTCCTCGGCCTCCCCGGGGAGAGCCAGAGCTCTATTAGCTGCTGCAATTCAGTTAGGAAATTTTCTTAGTTAATTTTATCCCATTACTCTTAGTTATGTCTTCTAGCAGAACCTTAATACCGGCCCCCCAGGGGACCTAAGTTTCCTGTGCGAAGCTCAGGAGGAGATTGGAGTTTGGGATTCATTGCGTTTCGCCCTTTCCGAGCTCAGAGCAGAGCAGGAAGTCGAGTCTTGGGGGCTCTGCCATTAGGCTTCAGTCTTGTCAGGAGCCAGAGCGTCGGTTTCTCATCAGCGTAACGAGGTTCAGAAATCCCGTCGTAAGCCGGGGCCGAGAGTTTCCCTTTGCAGCCCTTGGGTAACGTGGAACCTTTCTGCAAAACATCTACAGCCTCCTTGGGAGCTGAGCCCCGGGAAGCAGCGTGCCAAGAGCCGAGCGTCTCCTCCCTGCCCCGGGAAGGCTTGCATTAGGAAAAACTTTAAAAACCCTCGGTCCCTAAGCACGTTATCCACAGAAATTAGAGAAAATAGCTTAAAGTCGATGGTTCTCATATACCTGATCTTACCTTAATGCTGGGAAAGCTATCAGGTGTCCTATATTTTTTTTCTTTTTTAATTAAAAATAATAAAGATCTGGGGGAGGAGCAAGTCCGTCTGGCAGATGCCGGGGAACGTTTTTGCATCCACCAAGGTCAGAACAACTGAAAGCAGCATTTGCAAAAGGAGCCTTGTCAGTCTGACCTGCGACAGCACTACCAGCGCAAAAAGCCTCGTTTTAAGGATGGGGTTTCTTTTCTAGCCTAAATGATCTGCCAGGTTTCTCCAGAGCAGGTTAGATGCTACAGCATTTGTTCTCCGTGCTCCATAAAGATGCAGTTTTCCAACATCTCTTGTCCTGGGCACAAGGGCAGACGTTGGGACAGGCTCGTGCCACCCCTGGCACGTAACTGATGCTGCTGGGTGGGACAGAATGCAGATGATGGTGATGATGATGATGATGATGATGATGGGTTGTCCTTCTTCCTACGTGTTCACACGTGGCTGGGGTGAAAGCTCTTCTCTATTACGCTGGATTTTGTAAAACCCTTCTCTTGAAGCCATGGACATTCTTATTCACATAACTCTAATTCCTACTAAACCATACTAAGGTCTTAAGTGTACTTTGAGAGACCTCATTACCCCTAGTTCCATTTTATGTGTTAAAATATGTTGAAAATTTGGAGGCCCCATGTGGCAGAGTATCATGAGAAAGAACAAGAGAAAACATTGCATTTACCTTGCCAACATTGTTTAATTGATACAGTTCTGTCAGGCTGCTGCTTATTTACCTCCTCTGTGAACTCAACAGTCCTTCTTTTATCTCTCCTTGCCTACATCTCTCATTGCCTGGTCCTACGTCTCCCTTTCGCTCTTTTTCAATCTCCTTGAACTCCTAAGGAAAGGTTGGACAACTCCGACCTGCCAACAAGTATCCTCCAAGTCCGAGCTGAGCTAGAGGGACCAGGCATTGCGCGCAGGGAGACCTCCCTGCCCTGTGCATGGAATAAACCTACTTAAGGGCACTGTAAAATTAACATCTTGGGCAATCTGGATCAGCCATCAGGTCGGTACCTTCTCGCCTTGTACTGTGGTGCACCCGGTTGTAAGTCACTGTCCAGCTCGGAGCACTCTTGGATTTGCCCAGTTCTGCTTTATAGAAGCTGCAAAATTTTGTGGCCACCTCTTGCTGCAGCCGTTGTCTGATCAGAGCCCACGCCAGCCTCAGCCAGAGGAAATTCTGGGTCCCCTCTTAACAGAGGTGACATCTTCATGTAAGTGATAAACAGAGTCATTGCAAAAAGAAGGGAAGGAGCAAGATTTGTAAGTAAAACTCTTCAGGTGTGTTGCATCATGTATTTATGGGCTCAATTCAGTCTAAAAATGGCATTTTAGCAGGGAACCATAGGGACTTTAACCACAAAAGTCACTGTCGCATCCTAAGTCCTTTTTGATCAGGATTTTATTTTATTTTATTTTACTTTCTGGTAGTCGAGGATGGCAGAGTTGACCTTTTTATTTTTTTCTTTCCTTTTTTATACCATGTATAACTTTGAATTTGGAATACTGTGCTCTTTGTGAGCAGTTCTATCAACAGAATGGAAGATATGGACCTGTTCCAAATGATTTTTAAAATATGATTTCTTTTTAAACAAACAATAAGAAAGGCAGGATAGGCAAAGAAGTAAGTACACAACATATAGAAGAAAAAAAAAAGTCATCTAATTTGTTGCTTATTATGTACCTAGACCGGCGCTCTTTCCATTCCTAAATGCTCCTTGATATTCTCTTAATCACTGGAGTGTTGGGTTGGGACTTCCTGTTTCATCGTGGCCAGCTTCTCTCGTTTCAATCAACCTTTATTATATCCTTTTCAGAAACTGATTAACTTCTCTATCTTAAAAACAGCTGTAGCCAAGGGTACAAAAGCCACTTGGGAGCCTGTTACTGCTACAGGACTTGGAAATAGAAGTTTCTTGCCGTTTGAGCCCGATATGTCCCCGTTCTTGTTGGATCGGTTAACTAAAATAAATCCCTACTTCCATCTCTTGCCCCTGTGTCGATGCCCTTCGTGGAGGTAGGATAAGCCATAAGCTCACCTTGGTCCTGAGGTTTGCAAAATCCCAAATTATATCTATCTATCTATCTATCTATCTATCTATCTATCTATCTATCTATCTATATCTTTTTTTTTTTTTCCCCAGATATAGGAAATAAAGCCAGTTCTGCAGCTGCTTTTCGTGTCTGTATCTCTTAACTTTGCTCTTCTACCTGCAAATTTTATCGTAGCACCTGGGAGAAGCATTGTGAAATTGTGTCCTTTAATGCTACAGGGGTTTCTGATCCGCTTATAGAAAGTGTTCTTGAAATACAGAGCATTATAGACATTTTGTTTTTTAAGAAGTAGCATTTTTTGAGTCCTTGGGGCTTATTATTTGCTAGACAATTGTATAGGCAGAAGGAAAAAGGAACAATTAAAAAGTTGTATTGTCAACTCGCCTCTTTCCTATTCTTTTGCGCAGTGAAAGGTCATTGAATAATCTGTGGAGAATAATAATATAAAAATAATACAAGAAGTATAAAAATAATATTGAAAAAAGAGATGCTGCAGCTGCCACAGTCGCCGACAGGGACGTGTCTTTAGCATCTACAAAGTTCTCTCGCTGTTGACCCTCCTCAAGCCTTTCTTTTGTCAGGGAGCCTACAAAGAACCTGATGAGACCAACCTTGGCACGAGCGTAGCTTCATCAACCTCCTCGCTGGCCCCTGCTAATTCATTAGTTCTTGTAATCTTGGGCTCGTGTCCCTCTCTTGTGCCGTGTTTGGATCACGAGGGCTTTGTGGCAGGGAAGAGATCGATATTAGAAATAATTAAAGAAATCTCTTTTGTCTGCTCTGTGTCTGTGCAACGCTTAGCGCGGTAACAGTTCTGCTCCAGATCTGAGGGTACCAGGCACTAGGAGAAATAAAGGTAATGATCCCAAAATCGGAAGCTTTGATCCAGAGTCTTTTGGTTTGGGGTCCTGGATATGCTGCAAATCTTGGCCCTTTCTGATCCTTTGACTTCCACAGGATTCTTTTATTACTTCCATTGATCTTATTTCCTGTAAATGCAGCAAGAGTGATGGTTGTCTAAACCCTCCTGAGCTAAGCTGGGCTTATCCAGGTCCTATCCTGGAAACAAAAAGGAAAAACGTGTAGGTCTTTGGGAGGAAACGCTAGTGAATAAGTTGTGTATTGGAGGTTGTCAGCTCATCCTGAGCTTTATAACAAGTCTGACGTTTGGAATTTTTTCTGTTTTGGAGACTGATGACAAAATGAGCCTGAAAGCCTAGTGCTGTTGAGTGAAATTTCGCTGCAACTAAGTAGCAACAGGAAATTCTTAAAAACATGAAAAAAAGGAGGTTTGGGATTGTGTAATGTAGGGGCCAAGTAATATAGTTAGCACTTTATTTAACCACATTGCCAAATAAAACTGTAGATTCTTCTGTTCCCTAGCACGTGATTCCTCGGATAACCGCAGTGGTTGTTTCACTGCATCCCACTGGAAAGGTTGGCTCCATGTTCCGTGACAAGATGTCCTGGACAGCCAGCGCTGATCGTTGCAGCTTCTCGTTGCTGCTCGGAGACGCTTCATCCATGGGCTTGACCCTCCCGTAGCTTTGCTTGCTTTGGGAGAACCAGCTAATCCAGAGGATGTAGCTTTAATAACTCTTGCTCTGTACAAAGTTCAGCATTTTGGACCAAGTGTTTGTTTCACAGTTGACTTTGGAAAGGTCCTGCTTGTCGCTGGGTTAAGCCCAAAGGATTTAGGCATATAAATAGCCTTGCAGTGTATAGATCTCAACTTAAATATTACAAGAAAGGAAAGGAGAGCATGACATACACTCTTATTCATGCTTCGGTGTCCTGCTAGGCACAGCTTTGAAAGTGCTGTATCCTCATACCAACTGGTTGTTGAAATTACAGAATAATTTGCACTTTTTTTTTTTTGGTCTTAATGCATTTTTTCCTTACTGGTTTAAAAAAATAAATAAATAACTGTCATCTTTTTTTTTTTTTCCCTTCTGTTTTGCAAACTATTTGGTATGCGTGTCAGTTTTAGGAGTCTACACCACCATTAAGTCTAAAGACACTTGTAAAATTTGAGCCATTATCTGCTGTCTGTGTCTTCAATGCGTCTTAAGCAGTACCTGTTTCTTTCAAATTACTTAAAACTCCCAAGTCTTTCTATTCAGAAGAGTTGTGGAGTTTCAGAAATATTCTTATCACCAAATCCAATTACAAGGAAGAGTAAATCACCACCTCTGATGTCTTAACTATTCTTTTTTTAATTGTTAATTATCTCAGCAGTAGGGTGCTACAGATTAGGAAGCATAGATTATCTTTTGAAAGTATGAGGAGTTCAGATCTACTCTCAATTCTGGTTTTAAACAATTTGGGCGATCATTTTAATAGCTTGATGGGATTGTGTTGGTGCTTGAGACTGCTGTCAAAATAGCAAGAAAGTGATTTTTAAGAAATTAGAAATGAGTTTGCATTATGGTGGCTTTGAAGGTCATACAGTCTTATGTACTCCAGAGGAAGGTGTAGTTCTGGCATTTTAAACAAAGTTGCAGAGTAGTTTCCTGCTAAGAAACGTGAGTAAAATGAACATCTCTGAGTTTAGCCACTGATTTGTAAAACAAGGATAAAGAGTCACTGGCGGATATATATTTCACTGGCGGATACTTCCCAGGTTAATGGAAATGAGAGGACAGAGGCCCAAAGGCGAAGGAACAAGCTTGTGGTGAGTCTGCTCTTCGTCAATAAATACCCATCTGTTCTTGCCTCACGTTGATCGCAACCCCTTTTGGGGTTGATTAACACTTATTTTGGGGTGAGACGGCCCCCACGGACACCCACCTGAGTTACCTCACCTCGGCTGCACGCAGTTCTGCGCTACCAACTAACTGCTGTAATCGTCACCCTGTTGCACCTCAGGGCGTCTATACTTTGAATCACTTTGGCACTTTGGAGCTTAAAATGGTGATGTCATGCTGGAAACGAAGCCTTTGCTGTATTTATTTATTTATATTTTTTTTATCCAGCCCTATGAAAAAGCAGTGAAGCTGCCCCTGCCCTCCTGCCGTGCAGCTCAGGTTATTTCAGACACTTCCCTGGCAAAATGGATCGGAAGCAGCGCAGCTCCCAGCGCAGGTTAGCGGGAGCGCTGCCGAATGCCTCAGGTATCCCAGCTTGGATAGCCCGAGCTGTAGAGCCGAGCGAAAAAGATTGGCTCTGAATCTGCAGTTTTTCTAGGCTTCAGTGTTCTCGAAATGGAACCGCGTCAAGGATATCCATGTTCTTCCCCGCCGTATGGATTCTCATCTCGTGTCAATCATTTGGCCACTTTTCATTGTAATCCTCTGCTGTCGCTTCCTACAAAGACGATCATTTGGTGCCTTCGCTGAAGGCTGAGTCAGCTGATAGCTGCCCTTTTCAGATTGGGAACAACCCGGGGGTTGTAGTTTTGAAGAGGAATTTGGACACCATGGCTTCTTTCCCTGTCCCGTAGAGGATACCTAGGAGGAACCTGGAGGTGCGTTGGTTTGGTTGCCGTTCGTAAGTGAGAACGTGGTCTCATGAAGCCCAAAGATTCACAGCTTGGGCATGACCAAGCTGAAACGATGCTGAAGCCTTTTAAACTCTTTGCCTTGCTTTCGCTATCTTTAAAAATCAGTGAGTATTGTCCATTTACCAGGAATGTTGGGAGCCTTGAAACATCATATTTTGCGTCATGGTATCACCTACATGTCCTCAAAATAAGTCAAGGGAGACAAAGGTGATGTGTTAGCAGAGCCTGTACATGGGGAACTTGGAGGTGGAGGGTGAAAATCGGCCAGTTGAGGTCTCATGGTGGTTTTGGTTACTTGCAACCAAAACAGCCAGCAGGTAGAAGGAGAGAAAAATACTGAGTTAATGGTTCCAACTACAAAAATTGAATTTACCTGCTAGGGTTGTTCCCTCCCAGCTTCCCTCTGGGGCCAACTTAGCTCTGTGGTCAGCTGTGAAAGTGACCTATTTACCAAGAGAGCTGCCCAAAAACTTCCCGATTATTTTGAGTTTTTTCATAAAACGGGGTTTCAAAACTTGCCGCAGACGAAAACCGTTCCAGGTGTTCAAGCAGGATCAATTTTCTCATAGGAACATGCAGACATTTACATAAAAAGATGAGAAGTCTTGAATATAGAGGCAGTGTTTCAAAGTGATGGAAAATAAATTTTGATTCAATCAAATAAAAATGTTTATTTATTGATTTGGGAAGCATGTTATGATATAAATCACTGGTTTAGGTGAAAATTTGTCCGAATCACAAGAAAATGGCAGCAAAATTTTCCTGCTTGGCCCTGAGAGTTGTCTCATTCACTGTCCTGCTCTGAAAAAGTTAGCTCCATCACAGGGAACGCTCCTGTTATCACAAAGAACTGTGATCTTCGGCCTGAGTCTTGTTGCTATTAATAAATGTGTCCTGTTTTTGTGCTTGAGCCTGGCAAAAGGACGTGGAGGTCGTCAGGGACCTGTTAGCAGCATCGTGTTCAGCTACGTGCTGAGAGGAGGGGAACTAGGGACTCTTGGATCCTCTTTTCTTGGTTGATTGCTGTCTCACTTTCCTGCATCTGTGTGAGAAATGGCCATTCAAATATTGAGCTTTTCTTGCTTTTTACGTCTTCTGGCATTTCTTAAGCAGGTATCATCTCCCAGCTTGGCGACCATAGGTGGTCAAGACCCATAATGGGGCATGAAAGCAGGGCTCCACCTCCTTTTCTTCTTGCTTCACAGTATAAATCTCTGAATTTCTCCTATTTTATGGGATTTCGTGGTGTTTGTTCTAGACTTTTGACACTTGAGGTAATGCTCAGGAAAGGCCATCAAAAAAAAAAGCCACTGTGGCTAGCGGAATTGCTGAGAAAGAGGAAGAAGTTCTTGGCTCTGTGAAGAGAGTGGATTTCCCTATTTTGCTACCGGAAAGCAACTGGTATAACTAGAAAGAGCTTTTTCTAGTCTGTTTTCCCCACTTTTGGTCTTGAAGGAAGCTTTGTACAGAACATAATTCCTTAAAACAGAAAATTGCAGAAATTTGCAGGTTAAGATGGGTATGTATGTCTGTTTTAAGGGATATTGGGATAGAAGGAATGATGCGTTTGAAAGAGGAAAGGATATTCTTTAAAAAATATCATGCCCAGTGGCTAGCAATACTGCTAAGAAAAAGGGAAAAAAAAGGTATCCAAAACTCAAATTGAATGGTCAAAATTTGTATTTGCCGTGAGTTGATTTAAGCTGGAAGTGAAATAGGGGGATGTTCATGAGCAGCACTTCTGCAAAAGGGGTGGCTGTATGGACCAGGGAAGCTGTGCTGAGGCTGATCCACTATGGAAAATAAGGATATAATTCCCTTATATGCTATAATATAATTCCCTATAATGCAAGCTGACTTGCATTCGGTGTGGGAATAAGAAAGAGGGAGAAGAAGAAAAATAACGAAGCGCTGCATCTCTGTGAGCCTCCTGTTAAACTGTCTTCAAGTAGAGCAAAATGTTTTATTTGCAAATATGCAACAACTGTCCAAGAACCTGTTACTGATCAACGTTGATCAAAGAACTCTTTGGATTCCACATTATAGACAAGACACAGAAAAATATAGTAGTCCCTGCTTATCGGGTGCATATCAGAGCCCGCTGACGTAAACAGGGCTCATTTTTTTGGTTTTGATGTCGATCCGATAAGATCTGTGGAATGTAAATCAGTGCATTAAAATTTGTAAAGGGCTTAAATGAAATAAATGAGAAAATAGTTTAGCTTCTGTAGGATGTTTACCGCATATTAAATACAGTAAAATTGCAATTATTGGGAAAAAATGTTGTTAAAATGCTATACTTAAAGTATGTTCTGTGGTAATCTAAACTTTTAAATTGTGGGGATTTTTTTTGGAAGTAAATACTAGACTGATTCTAGAAATCCTACTGTATTACTGTGTGATTTTAGAGGTGCAGTCACCATACTGTGTCTGTACATATTGCACAGTACCCGTGCAATATGTGTGTGTGTATGTGCAAAAATTCTTGCCAAACTTTTCTTTAAAAGGTTGTTCTGGAGTCAAAACTGTTTTGCAGTTTGGTATAGTGAGTGCTAGAGGAAGAAAGCCTCATTTAACCCGTGAATCAAAGAGCTTCTTTTGCAGCATACTGCCTAAGCAGGGGATCTTTCTTTTGGGAGGCTTGTAATTGCCATGTAGGTATGAGTGTGTGCAGATAGTATTTTGTGCATACCTAATTTAATGCAGAATTTATTGTGTCTGTGTTACCTCTGCAGCAGTGATGCATAAACTACCAGTTGACACCTTTTAGTGAAGCGGCTCTGGAAATTCATGCTCTGATTCCTGAAAAAAAATCTTTTTCTTTCCTCTTTGCAGTTACTTCAATGAGAATCAATATCCCGATGAGGCAAAGAGAGAAGAAATTGCAAATGCCTGTAATGCAGTTATACAAAAACCAGGTGAGATGCAGATTGTGGTGTCCTTTCCAAAGGCGGACGCAATTAGGTTTCAATATCTCCTTCTAAATTTAGCAAATCTCATTTTGTGGCTCTTGCTCGCAATATAGCGCCGTCAACTAGTCGTGAATTTTTTCTTTATCGTTCTGTGGCTCCTGTCGTTCAGAGCTGCCAGACTTGGATGAATAATGAAAGTAGGTGCAGTTTTAAAATCCAGGTTTCCATCAGTTGCAAGATTCAAGTAGACTCTGTGTTAATGGAGGACCTTGTATTTTTGTCAACAAATTGCATTTTCTCTGCTCCTGGAGAAGTCATATTTGAGAGAGAAACCTCAGTGCTCAGTATGGGCCTCATGAGTCCAGGGATCTGTGGTCGTGCACACATTTTCTCACTTCAACTCATCATATATTTGCACAGTTTTCAGAACTCGTATTTTGGATTATTTAGAGTATGTCTTGCTAGAATAAAAATTAATGCGAATGAAAACTCGGGCATGACCCCTGATCACAGGGACAGTCCTGGGATAGGACGGAATCGTGGGACAGTTTAGATTGGAAGCGATCCCTGGAAATCATTTGGTCAATCAGTGCCAGCTCAGATCAAGTTGTTTAGGGTTTTGTCTAGTTCAGTTTTGAATATCCCCAAAAAAGGATTTTTTTCCCACTTTTCTAGATCTCTGCTTGGACGTTGGGCACTCTCCAAGTGAAATAGCTTTTCCTAGTATCTAGTCAGAACTTCCCCCATGACAACTTTTCTCCATTGCCTCCTGCTTTTTCACTGAGCAAGCAGTTGATGAAGCAGTAGAGCGCTGAGGAGGTTGGGATTTTAATCCTGGCTGAGTCTCTGGTTGGTTTAGCAACTTTGAACAAGCTGCTTGATCGCTGCCTCTCCGGATCGATAAAGTATTTTGAGCAGCAGTAATGCAAAGCATTAGGACATAGTCTGGGTATCTATTTCCAGAGTTTTCTTTCTTTTACTCGTGCCGTTTCTCCTTGCTTAAGCAAGTTTGCAGGCTTGCGCGTGCTGCCTGCTGTTGCAATTAGAGGAACGTTCTGTATGCTGAGCAAATTTCTCTTGGATAAGCAGCCAGAACGGGGGATCCTCATCCCCACGGAGGATGCTGCTACATTGAACATCCTACCTAGTGCCAAGGCTGACTGAAGACATTTCCATGAGGTCCATGCAATGCTGAATCCTTCCCCCGTTCATGCTGGTGCTCAGCAAGGGGGGTTGGTGGCTGTAGCTGGTGGTGGTGGCTCAGATTCTTGTTTTCTCTGGTTTATTTTAAGATTCCCGTAATCTGGTTTCCATCATCTCCCCCAACTCCCATAATTGGAAACTGCACTGGTCCAGTTATGTGTTCAGTGATATGGGAGAGAAAGGCAGATTGAGGGACAAAATTTCTTCATTTATTTTGCTGCTGCTGAAGAGACGCTCTTGAAATGTCCCCTTGTGGTACGTAGAAGGAGAACTAACTCAAGGGGTTTTGCAGTTTGTGGCAGGGCTGCCAATTTGAGGTTTTTTTGAGTCTCACTTTTGTGCTTGAACTAGAAGAGCAACTGTCTCTTCTCCCACAGCTCTGGATTTAGTAGTTTGAAGCTGCAAAGGAATTCCTGTGTTTTAGTTTTTTTTTTTTTTTTTTTTTTTTTTTAAAAAAAGAAAGGCTACTGTGTTTTTAGAGATATATTTGGCATTTATTAACATCCATGCACGGCACTCTAGTTCACTTAAAAATTCATTTGATTCTCTGTTATTATAGCTTTTCAATGCTGCCTATATTTCAAGAGTTCACCATGCACCTCAGGCTCTGGAACCTAGGGAGCAACGATGCTGTAATGTTGTTTTTTTTTTTCCCTCCTTACTTTCATAGGAAAAAAGTTGTCGGATCTGGAGCGAGTTACCTCCCTTAAAGTGTACAACTGGTTTGCCAACAGAAGGAAGGAAATCAAGAGACGAGCCAATATCGGTAATGTATCAGAGAGCCTGCTCATGGGGTTCAGGAGCGTCTTTGGGAGAGATGGAGTTGCTAAGATTGCATTCATGATGACACAAGCAGCTATGGCAATCTTCAGAGAAACGTGGAGCCATTTTTAAAGCAAGATTCTCGCTATTCCAGCTCTTTTCTAAAATGCAAGGAGGAATTGCAGTTATAAAAATCATCAGGAAAAACTGGTACGGTTTTAAAATTTTGCTGGAAGAACACTTTTAAAAAACAAAAATAGATTATCCTGTCAGTGGCAGGAGAATCATGTTTCCCCTTGCTCAGGCCCCTCTGGGTATCCCAAATAAAATCTCAGTATATCTGCATTGGAAATAAGGGAAAGGAGAAATTGCAAGTTTGCTACCTTAACATGCAGTTTAAGTGAGAAGTGGCTGTTGTGAAGAGCTTTTATGTGGCTGTAAGTTTTCTTGTGCCTGAGTTCCCCTGAAATGTGCTTGTTTCTTCAGCTATAACCTAGGGGTGTCGTTCTCCCTGCCATCCCACAGGGATCTGAGAGTCCAGCTGAGTTGTTTTAGCATCTCAGGTAGAGCCAGCAAAGGTGTTCTGCAAACCAGCCTCTTGTTACGGTTATACCTGTGACATCTTGTCGCTTTCTGTGCCGGTTACCCAGTGACAAATGGCTGGGACAAACTCAGAATATTGGTTGATGATCAGACTGGAACAGAAGCAGCTTCAGAGTCGGGCCTGCTGGTTCAGAAGCCTCTCTGAACTTGTAAGAAGGCACCTTCTAACATGGCTAAACATAGATGTTGTAACAAGAACAAACTCATGCTACTGGAATTCAGCAAATTTCTGTAATACCTGCAAGATGTTTTGTACCTCCATAGGTGCTAGGCAGAACTGAGTTTGCCGTATGTACATGAACAAGTTCCCTCTCTGTTTGCTACTCAGTGTTTTTGTAAATACCAAGCAAGTGTTGTGGTCTTTTGCTGGTGGCTTTGGCAGAAGCTAAAGTTCTTCTGCATTTGCCCAGAAGAAAATCTTTTTGCAGCATTTCAAGTATGTTTTTGAGATTTAATCTAAATGTATTCTTCAAAAATTAAACTTGTCTGTCAAATGAGAAAGACGAGGCACAGTGAATCCAGGGAAGGCTTTCAGGCAAGCTGGTATCTGTACCTGGGCTGCTTACCAAATACTGTAGAATAAAGGGGGGAGGCTAAGAAACAACTCTGTTCCTCCCCCTCTTCCAACCTGTTGAAAAAAGAACTAGTTGCTTTTAATAACTCTAATGCATCAGATAAATTAGGGATCCATTTGCTTTTTTCGAAGAAGCAGCAATCCTGGAGAGCCATGGAATAGATGTACAGAGTCCGGGCGGTCACTCCAACAGCGACGACGTCGATGGCAACGACTACTCGGAGCAGGTAAATGTCCACGTGGCTCCGGAGGGGGAGACTTTGCTCTTGCCAATCGAATTTCTCTTGCTTTTTATGCTTGTGTGTAAATGTAACGGGGAACGCGGAAGAGCACAGCTCCCCTGTTTGTATGCATTGAGAAGCCAGCATTGACCCACATGGATTTATTGTCATACAACAGGACACTTGGCAAGTACGCAATGGGGAGGAGGAGGGAAGATGTTCAGAGGGAGGCAGAGAAGCAGAGAAGGTAGAAGAAGACAGGAGGATCTGCTCCAAACAAGCAAGTTACCCCATTCACGCCACACGCAATGTATGAAAAATGTTAGGAGAGCCTTAACTCACCCAGGGCACCACGCACAGCCCGAGCTCTCCGTGCCCCCGGCGCTGTCCTAGCCGTTCACCCTCGCGGCAGGATGGTCAGGTCTTTAACGGGTGTCCCGGAATATCAGGCACTGCCAGACTAGGCGTGCGGGTCCCGCTCGCGTCTCTTACTTCCTTCTGCAAGAAATGTCTTCGTTACAGCCTGGGTTACAGCTCCTCTAAGTTGATTATCTGGCACCCAGATGAGTAGGGGAGCGAGCCCCTTAGAGTCCCCTGTGCCACCCTTCCCCAGCGAGACACCGAGCACCCTCCTGCGAGGGGCTGAATGCCCTCTGTTCAGCGGGGATCTCCGAGTACCTTTTGGGAGCCTCCCAGGATCGGTCCCCAGGACACTGATGGACACAGGGTGAAGGGAGGGGGGCAAGGATTTGCTAAACTGAAGGTTGACGTGTAGTTGGCCCCATACCCGCTGCGTATTGCCCTGCGACCATGTGCCACTGTTTGGGTTGTTTACATATTATCTGTCTGTCCTTTTTTCCTTTTTGCATTTTAACTCTTGCCTCTTCTCTATTTTTTTTTTTCTTGGTTATTTTTTAACCCTTGACAGCAACTTCTTTTTTAAATTCTCTAGCAAAAGAATACCCCTTCCCGCACTCTGAGCCCTCACCTACCCTAAAGTTGGTGACCCTTCCTCCACACACCTTCCTGACAGGTATTGCACCCCCTTCCCAATTTTCCCTCAGGTGTCAGTGTTGGCCAACCCCATCAGGGCTGTGTGTGCTTGACACCGGTGGACTTGTTGAACGATTCATTTGCTTGGTTCTGGTTTTGGTCCTAGCTGTGTCCAGGGCTATGCCCAGCACCTGGGGTGGGCTGGTTGGTTTTAATGGATTTGTTGGGAAGAAATTGGTAGGTCTCCTTCTCCAAGAGACGCTGGCGTTAGCGAGGCAGCGTCCTGGAGCGATGTTTCCCCAGCCTCTCCACTTCTGGTGGGTACTTAGGCCCTTTTTATAGGTCATCACCAGGAGATTTGGGGGAGCCAACTTTTTCCTGGCCGTAGATGATGAGTCTGCTCCGAGACCGTTGTCAGATGTTTGGAAACCGTCGCCGAGCAGAGTTCATTCCTTGCCGGTCAGATCCGGGATACTCCGATGAGCTGTTATTTATACTCCCCGACTATCTTTTTGTTTTGTGTGTTAGCTAGAATTCTTTGAAACGAGAAATAAAACAAATCTCAGCGTTTTCAAAATCTCTGTTTAGAGCCCTTAAACATTACTTTGCTCAGTAATCTAGCTAGGCTCCTCTATGAAGTATAATTAGGCATTAAAAGCAAAGCAAATTAAATGGCAAGCTCTCCTGATGACCATTTAACATCCCGTAGCTGTTAAAACCATAAATTCCTGTTTCTACAGCAGCATTTAAACTCTAGGTAAGCTTTAAAACACGAAGTTCACCCAAATACTAATGAACTGACTGAAACTCCAGAAGGCAGGACTTTGTTTCTCACCGTTTCTTGCCAAAATGAGGATTACCCCAAGGATCTTGGTGCACGTGCGTGTTTAGTGTTGTGTGTGCACATTGCACCAGTGTCCTGTATTCCTTGCAAATAGATGGATTCCTTTAACCTCAGGGTCTTGGATTTTCTGTCCCTCTCAGCATTTGCCATCTTAATTTAAAAATGTAGCTTATTTTGCCAGTTCATCACTTAATGGCTGCTGGAAGAGTGATAAATGTTTATCATTTCCTTTCTTGGACCAAAAAACAAAGCAAGATCATGGTGTGGTATTAGTACCTCATTTTAGAGAGGGGTAAACACACCTCGATTTTGCCCAAGGCCCTAGGAGAATATACGTGACATTTGTGGGTCCCTGTTTTAAACATGCTCACCGTCATCACAGGTCTCTACAGCAGAGAGACTTTGCTCTTTAGAAATGAAGACGACATGGAAAAATACCTGGTAGTTAATTCAGTGGGCTTGAGAACCTGGCAAATGGTCACCTAGATCCTTGACTTTTGGTAGTTGCACTCCCTGAAATCACTGTGCTGTTTTCATTGCAGTCTAGGAGGTTTTCGTGCTGCACTGACTGAGCTTTTCCCTACACCTTTGTGAATTTAATAGCTCCATAGGATCCACCCTCTCATTTTTGATAACTGCCAGTAAGCTGATGTTCTGTGAATTTGTCCAGCCTCCTTTTTAAAGCCATTTTTACTTTGGGCTTCTCCAAAAATGAGGATCCCACAGCTAAACTGTGATAAACGAAGAAACGCATCTGTGACTGCTTTGGCATTTATTAGCTAATCATTTCAGTGAGAGTCCTTCCTTACTAGAATGTGAGAGGTGGTGAATAATAATTCTGTACGTACTAACTGTAAGAAACATTTACTGTATCACCCATCAGCCATTTCTTTTCCAAGCTGAATAATCCTAGTGCATTTAGTCCCTGCTGCTATGGAGGCCATCCCATGCCTACTCATTTTGGTTGCCCTTCTCGGTACCTTTGCTAGTTCTATTATGTCTTTTTTTCTTTTTTCTAAGACGGGGTGACCACAACTGGGTACAGTATCCAAAATGTAAGCACAACATGAATTTGTGCAGTGGGTAATGAGTCCTGTTGGAGCTTGGTTTTCTGTCATATGTTGTGCCTCACTTTTCTCTGCGTAATTTAATGTTTTCCTCCAAATACTCACGCCCTTGAATTTATTTCTTTCAAAAAATCAAGTAGGCCGCCCCTTTCCCCTCTCACCTTAGCCTGCACAGTGAGGGAGATCGGCCTTAGTGCAATTTTGTCCATCCTTTGCACCCGGCACCCTCTCGAACGTGCGATTTGCTCCCCGTAGCCCGTTGCTTTGTGCCCGCCGCGTGCTCCTCTCGTGCAGTAACGCCGCTCCTTCTTTCTCTCCTCTCCGCCCACGCAGGATGACAGCACTAGCCATAGTGACCATCAGGACCCCATTTCTTTAGCCGTGGAGATGGCAGCCGTAAACCACACCATCCTGGCGCTGGCCCGGCAAGGAGCCAACGAGATCAAGACAGAGGCTCTAGACGACGACTGATGCAGAGCAGGGGCAGGGTCTAAGCAAGAAGTAACTTAGTTTTAGACGTAGCACCTTAGCAGACTTTCCTCGGTCCTTAATATGTGTTCTTACAGTATAACTTTGCAGTTTCTTGTACGTCAGTTAGCTGTTAGGGTCTTGTTCTGTGAAGATGGCATGGTGCCCTCAGCCTTTGCATATACTCTCTCAGTATTAATTCCCAATAAATAATCAATCAACCAACCAACCTCCCTCTCCCAGCCCCAGTGGCTAGAAAAAAAATCTTGCTGCTCTGTCTTAGCATTCAAAGTGCTTCCAGGTATTTTAGACAGCCCTCAATTCCAAGTCTTAGGCTACACTTAAAACCTTGGATACCCTTAGACATCATGTTTAAAAAGAAAAGAAAAGAAAACAAAATAGCCTGTATGCTTTTCCTTCTCCGAGACTGAAAGGATGCAAGCTGAGGTAGTGGCACAGGGTCGATGGACACCAGATTGGGAGTATCAACAGAGAGTAAAAAGAACACTAGGAACCCCACGTCAGCCTGGGAATAAGTGATTTCCAGCTGCAATAAGCCGTGCCTCCCTGGTCATACAGTGACTTGATCTACTTTTGGGTGCTGTGCTGGGAATGTCCATTGGAAACCCATCCACACACGGGGGTTGCTGGTCACGTATCCGACACAGACACCCTGTGCTCGCACGAGCCGTAGCGGGTAAGTGCTGCCTTCTGCCTCTGGGACCACGATTGCAGCCCGGGATCGCGTGGAAAATGAGCTGAATGTCTAATGGACAACAGTCCACTTCTCCAAACCACTGCTCATTATTTGGCACGGCTGGCAGTGCCTGCTCAGAAGAGGTCTAGACTCTATTGATCTGTCATTACCAATTTCACGTTTTATTCTTCCTCTCACCTTTTCTGTCCCCTCCCCACGTTGCCACTTTCAAAAGCAATGTTTTCCAGGAAGGTAATAAGGTCGTAAAATGGGTGAGTGAATTTTTACAAATCTGTGTATAACCGATGCCTAGCCTGAAAGCTGATTGGAGACCTTTTGCACCTGACCTTTGCTAATTAACCATCATAGCATAAATATTCTAAAGAAAAAAGGACTTTTGGGTTTGCTTAAAGGCAGGAGGATCTCTTACCTGAGAAATGGGGTGTGAATGTTTTGTGTTCTCTTTACTCTGTCCTTGTTAAGATGTGAGAAAGCTATACTGCTACGAGCAATTTAATAATTGGAAGCCATACTGATAATGGATGTGGTAATATTTGTAAAGCAAACCTACTTTAAGTAGCAGAAACTAATGGAATTGTTTTCCTTGATCATATGTAGCACTTTTGTTACTTTTTTCTTAAAGATATTTATATTTGATAAGTCTTTTTTTTATCATTTGAGAATTCAAAATACCAAACAGCAAACTTGCATTACAGAGTCACCCTGCGATCACCTTGTCATCTAGTATCTAAATGATGAACTGTGTGTGCATCTAAGAAAATTACATCTGCTGGCATTGTGTGGAAATGATCTCCTGGCATCCTGATAAAATGATATGTTGCTGCCGGTAAGAGGAAACATTTCAATGGAAACAGCACGGGAAGTGTTAGAGACGGGCAGGACTGTGTTACATTAAAAAAAAAAAAAAGGAGAAAACTATGTAAATTTTTGTATGCAGATATATAAAAATTTCCATAGTGCTTCCACTACATTCCATTTTTATCTTCCCTGTTTGTGCAAGAATAGCTTGAGAGGGGGAACCAGCTCGGTTGGGAAGGATGGGTCTCCTTTTGCTGCCCTCCGCTCGGAAGGGTGGAGGGAAGGAGGGGAAGGTGCTGCTGAACAGGGCTCCGCTCGCGTCCCGTCTCCCTCGCTTCGGATGTGGCTCCTCAGCAGGTTTTTAGCCAGCCTCAAACTTACCCTTGGAGGCAGAGGCTGACTGGATGATCCTCACATCTGTTAATCTTGTGGAAATTGCTTAGGTAAGTGCAGAGGAGATTTGGTGCTTTCGGAGGGCATGGAGTTGGCACCTCTTTGTCTCTCCACCTTTGAAGATATATAGGGAGGGCTTGGCCCTGTCTTTCATTTATGGATTTCATTGGGAAATTTATGTGCTGTGCTCAGATATAGATCACTGGAGCAGAAGGAAGCCGTCCTTTTCTTTTTTATTGCATTTCTTGAGTAGGCAAATCCGTAAGTAGCATCAGGGCAGACTCAGGAAGGGAAGAAATGAGCTCAGCTACCCTTGCACCATTGCAGGTTGGGGTGTTGCTTTTTTTAGCGTGTTTTTTTGGGAGTGTTTGGTGCATATGGAGTGAAAGGAGGGGGAGAGCTTTTATTTCTATTTTTGCACAACAGAATGATGGAGCAAACTCTCGCCTTAGTGGAATTTTACCTACTTATTCATACTACAGTCACACACCGAGCTGACAAGCAACATCCACGATTTATTGTGAGGAGATTTTAATAATCGATGGCCTCTTTATGTTGGGATTGCCACCACCATTTGTTCTGGCTGTTTCATTTTTAAAAGAACAGACTCAAACTGTTGGACAGCTGCAATTTTAAAAGAAATATTGCTTACTATAGCATCTTAAAAAAAAAAAAAGTCATTTCCAACATTGCCTTTTTACAGCAATAGGGAAGAATAAAAATAGTGCTAGAATGTCTAGCTCCTGAGTATTGGCCTATTCGATGCAAGATCCAGGCAACACCACTAAAATTGTGTATTTATGCCATCTAATGTAGAATAAGCTGGCCTTAATTCTGTCAGTCACTGTCAGAGAGCTGTTGGTCTCATGATGCATCAAGTCCCCATCGTGAAGGTGAAAGAGAAAACGCTCGTGAGCGGCGAGCGGTCGGCAGGGCCTCCTCGGCTGTGGCTTCCTGCTAAGCAGCTCATGGTCACTGTCCTCTTCTCACCAGAGAAAATAACAGAACTGGGTCTTGCTGACCAAATATCCCTTAGTTCCGTGGTGTGTTTTTGGCTTTTCCACTTGGCTTTGTCACCATTTGGCTTTTCTTTGGCCGCCAAGAGGTACAAGGAAAGAGCTGAGGCTATGGCTGTCATGGGGCTGCTGGTGGCAGCTTCTTTCCTTCATTCTCTACGTTCATCGCGACAAGTCACGCCTGACTAGTAACTTTCCAGTTTGATGTGAATGAGCTGGAATGGAGCAAACCCTGGGATGAGTGTCCTGGAGTTTGGCCTTGGTCCTAGGTGTGCTTCCTAGGTGGAATTCCTTGTGATCCGTCCCTGGAGTTGTGTGACACTTGAGCCTCCCTTTTATGTAGCATTGCAATAAGGTAGCAAGTTTTTGTAACTGGTCTGAAGTTATTAGGGTTTATTCTGCTGTGCGTCCCAGTGAAACGGTTCTGGTTGCAGACTGGACCTACCTGCTTGTTCTGTGAATAGCGAAGGAAATACTCAAGATAGTCCTCTCGTGTGATGTGAGCAGGTTGCTGTTAACTTTGTGGAGTTAAGGTCTGGTTGTTATTTTGTGGCTCATAATGTCCTTAGTACTTGAGTCTTTGTCACCGCTTTCTTAAAACAACAATTTCTACCTCCACTTCTTTTTAATATTGCTTTGAATCCTCTCTTTTTGTTAAGCAAGAGCTCCCAGGTGCTTGCAAAAGCTCAGTTAGCTGATGAAAATAGTTGCAAGTAGCAACAAGCAGCTGTATTACTCTTTGATGCTGCAGAATTGTAGAGACATCTTCCAGTATCCCATCGACACAGTGCCCTTTGCTCATCATTTGTGAGAGGAGTGTCCAGTTTTCGACCAACTGGAAGTCCCTCGTAGGGTTCCCGCTGGGTTGGGCATGGGGCAGGTGCCGGGAGCCGTGTTTGTCCATGCTGGCCCTGGGCAGGGTCTTCCCTTGGTCTCCAGCTGTCGTGGGTGGTGTAAGAGCAAACAGAGCCAGGCGCATCGCGAGCGGTGACAGGCAACGAGCACAAGCTACATTAAGGAAAATTCCGGGTGAAGCTAAAGGAAAAAACGATCATACTGAGGGTGGCCAAACAGTTGAACTGCAGCCTCAAAAGATAATGGAAGAACTCAACTGGATGAGGTTGGGGCTTGCGTAGGGATCCCCCAGAGGTCCCTTTAGACCTAAATTATTCTACCCTTCTGCACATACTGCTCAGGTCAGGATGGTGTTTTCTAGTTCTGATCCACAAGTGTTGACCTGTTGAAAGATGATCTGTTTTGTGTTGTTGTTTAACCTAATGATAAAAAATTATTTTGTCTATTCTCCCGTAAGACCTGAGCTTGATTTGCAGAGTCTGGCTGCAAGTTCCAATCCAGCCATAAGGAATAAATTTCATAAATTATCTGCTCTGTTTCTGCAGTTCTTCAGGGAATTGTGAATTACTCTTTGTTTCTTTGGCTAGCATCAGACTGATCGAGTTTTCCATGTTTTCTAAACATCTGTGCTGCAGCTCAGCTTTAGCCTTCGTTGGAGTGTTTCTTTCATTGCCTTGCTGCTGTGAGTAGTGGGAACTCTAGAAAATGCCACATAGCTGACCATGCTGGTGGTCAAACTGCAGCTAATTTAAACCTAGGTGACTATTACGTCTATAACCTGTAACTATAAGGGAAATCCTTACTTGTGGATTATGAGAAGCTGGGAAAGAGTCACTTTATATTGCTTGGATTCTCATCCTCTTCTCTTGTCTTTTCTCTTGGCCACTGCTGGAGAAAACATACTGAGCCAGACAGATTTCAGGTCTGATCTGGATGTTGTTTTGGGGTGAAATCACAGGATGGCATTGGATGGTTGCACCCCAAGTGCGACATCCTGCCTTTAAAGTGCAGACGTCCATGGGGATGAGTTCACTGAGATTTTTTCAGTTCCCCCATGTGATAGAAAAGCTTTTTTCTCACCGTGAGATGCTATTTGCAAAGAAATAAAATCATCCCCTTCCCCAGGCTCATTGAGGCACTCAGAGCCACTTGATTGTTGTAGCAGGATCTCATGAGGAAACCGCTCTTTCTTTTTCACATGAAAACTGGGCAAAATTGGTACCAGAGTTTGGAAAAATCCAAGTTGCTGCTCCCAAAGCTCCTAATGCAGAGTTTTGCTTTGCTTTGCGTAACGTTAACTCAGATGCAGAGCTGGATTCACACTTTTCTCTCCAAGTTATTAGGATTCCCTGTGAGGCTTTGTCCATATTTAGTGTGGATATTTAGTAGAAGATTTATGCCTTTATCCTGGGAATTCTGCTCATTTCAGATGGTAGTTTTTGTGAAAGGCAAGTGGGGGGGGTTCCTCCTCCTCCCTCCCCAGCCAGAGCATCGCTCATTCTCATTTCCCAGCCTTCGTCAGCTTCCAAACTCATGGGATTATAATCAGCAAACCATAGAGGCTTGTGTTAAAATAAACGTTGCTCTTTAGCCAGGGTTTCCCACCCAAGTAGCTCTTGCATTCCTGGAAGTTATTTTACCTGGTAATAGTATTTTGATGAAAGTCTTAAGCTTGCAGGCAATAATTTGAGTTCGATGTAGCATTTCTCTTTTGGCAGGAATCCTTGCTGGCAGCAGCGTTCTTGCAAACCGTGTCACATGTTGGTGACCTAGCGTGTCTCCGTTCTCACGTGCCAGCTGCAGGTTTCTATGCGTCTTAATCCTTTTGCATCAGTCGTCAGGGTTGCTGTCTCAAGAGCCCGGCCACCTGAGTGGAGGTGGGTGAAATTGGGCATTTTCACTGTGATTTCTTGGGAGGGAAAGCTGATGGCCTGACCAGAAAGTACCTCGCAGTTCCCAAGGAGCTGAATTGCAGACATATGTCAGAATAAGACATTCCCCGTTGGGCTTTTGTGCAGCTGGATGTTTACTCAGGATGTTGAATTCGTTGGCCAACAGGCGTTTGGCAAACTGAGAAGTGTAGCCCTCAACCTCTCCTGCCAGGTTCCATGAGTGTTGTTTAATTGATGGGATTTAAAACTGTCCGTTTGAAGATATTGCACATTAAAAGAGGGAGGGAAAAAAAGAGGCATTCTAGAGATGGCAGCTATAAATCAGAATTTAAAATACAAAAAAAAAAAAAAACTTTTCTCCTTTGGGAGAAACATGTTACAACTAGAAAAGCAGACTCGGTCAGTTTGAAGACTGTCACCAGATGACAGCGTTTTGGTGTTGGTTTTTGTCCAGCAACTATAAATAGATGAAATAAGTGAAAAAACTCTCGGTGGTGCAAATGAAACAGAGGTGTGAAGAGGCAGATCGAAGCATCTAAGTAGTTGTTTATCCTTAATCTTAGGTTTTATAAGGCTGACGTAGCTGAGTTGCCTGTCCATGCCTGTCCAGCGTAGATGATCCAGTAGCTCAGGTGGGATGGATGTGATGACTGTGACGAGTACAAAACTCCCCTCTGTTTTTCTTGAGCTGCTTCTGTTGCCGTCTTGTTGTGAAAACCCCTACTGGGCTTGAGTTTGTACTTACTGGAAGAGGCAGCCAAATGTATTTTGCCGTTTCAGGATATCTCTTAGTCTGTGATGTCTGCCACGTGGCCGTCATTGTGGTGTCCGGGTTGTATTGATGGCTTATGTCATGGAAATGGAAAAGGACTTGCTGTTTGGGATGGGAAAACCCCACCGAACAACTTCCAATGCTCCTTTTTTGATCCCCAAAGTTAACTAATAGGCGACTGCTGCAGCGTCGTGCACTTCGCTCTTCTTTCCAGGCATTTTTGGAGTCTTCTGGCCACCAGCTCAGGCATGAGTGAGCGGATACTGTTGAATTGCAGCAAACCTCTGGGCCTCCAGCATTTCCATATGTTCAGTGCCTCTCTCAGATGCTCTCTCCGGGCCATTTAGTCTCTTCCTTCTTTTATTAAATGCACGTGTCTGTATTCTGCTGATCAAAACATATAGCACAGTCCTGTGAAGTCTTTTCAAAACGTAGCCAGAGTAATTGGGGTGGGTAGGATGCATGCAGGAGAGTATGGCAGGAAAAGGGATGGCAGCTCGTTTGAATGACTGGGTGTCCTCCTGACATGTAATTAGCTGCTTTAGAAAGATGGGGATTGGCATGGTCATAATTAAAAGGATTTCTGTCTTTTCTGTGATTGAAAACAGCAGATCTTCCGCCCCTAATTCCCTTTAATACCACTGTTATTAGTGACACTTGGAACAGCTACTCTGTAAACTTAAATAATGACCTGTTCCTGCGGGTGACTTGCAACAGCCGAGCCTGAAACTGGATTCGTTCCTGTGCAAAGCTGCTTCTCTTCCTGTTTTGTTTTGGGGGTTGTTTTGGGGGGGCTCTCCTTTGGGAAGCATTTGGCCCTGAAAGATGCGTGTTCAGACTCGTGGTCCGACCTGGGAAAATTAGCAGGTTCCTAACACCACCTGATTTGCAAAAGATGTTTAACTTAGTCACTTCTTTAAATCGCCCATGTAGCTTCCAGCTTTCTCGCACTGAAATACTTGTAGAAATCTCATCCCTTGACACTGTGGGTCTGAACAGACTGTCTGGTCTCGGCTATTTTTGTTCTTCCAGCACCGCTACCACTGGTGACACTACCCTCACAGTAGTTCAGTCCTTCTTCTCTAGGATAGAAATTTTTAGATATTAACTCACTGCTGCTATCATTGGCCTCAATTCAGCTTCCTTTATTTCTCTGCCCACTAATTAAAGTCTTCCGTGATATGGCAAGATGGCATATGTAGCTTAAATAACACACCTCTCTAATTAAAAGGTTGACTTCAGCCTTCTGAGATATATTTTACATCATTTGAGATTTAAAAATACATTTTTCTTATAACAGTTTCCATCAAATCGCTCAAGGAGGGCAAAGAGATAATGAAAGTAAATTATTAATTAATCTCACTCCTCCAGCATATTCCATTAAGAATATTAAGAAAATATCCCATTCCTCAAAGCTCATCTGACTTTTGTGATGCTTATTTTTAAGTCTACCTGCTGATAAAGTTGCTGCTATCTCTCATTGACAGGACTGTAGTGACAGGACAAGAAATGTCCTTCAGGAGCCAGCGAGAGCTAGGGACTTAGAGTATCGACTTGCTGATGAGGTTCTCCTATTCCAGTGGGCAAGGTGTTGCCTTGGTGCAGTATGAGGAGTAAGCAGATCTTTTTGAGCCCCAAATGATGTAGTTTTTCCCTTGGCAACTCCAGGCTGCCTTCAGATTGAAAGATTTGATGTGGTTTTGGAGTGGAAAGTAGCATCTCGCCTTTCTGAGGTTGGATCCAGAGTGTTGAGAACTGACCTGTTGCTGAGAAAACCCACCGTGTTACACGGAATATGCAACGATTAATTGAGAAGGGTAAACATTCAATTTTAGCTACTTTCCTGCTGAGACACTTGAAGCAGTTTTGTGAATGCTCAGAAATCTCCAGCATTAGTTCTTCCTGCCAGCACATCTTCAGGTGCCCCATCTAGCACTGTAAAGTATGTTAAGGTGGTGGCGTTACTTGTTGTTGTTGGTTCTTTGTTTTGGGAGGGCTAACAGTAAAATTTGGCAGCTCTTCCTTCCCTTGGAGCCCTCTTGAGTCACAGAAGCTCTTTGCTTCTGTGTCTCCAGGGCCTGGGAAGCAAGAAAAGCTCCCTGAGGTGAGGGAGGAAATCCACCCATCTGTAGAGCTTCCAGGGTTTATATCAGCTGAGAATCTGCCCCGAGATGTCAACAAGACTCATTTAGTTAGTGCTGGGATTTGTAGCAGAGTGGGAGCAAAACGATCTTGTCGCTTTGTTGGCAGTTCAGTGAAATAAGCTTGAAAAGGAGACCACTGAGTAGGAGATGTAAAGATATCAAGTGTGGGCACTTGGAAGGTATCTTCATATGCATTGGAAGAAATTTATTCTGTTAATGTTTATAAATCTGTTGGGTGCAAATGGTAAAATTTGTGAAGAGTTATGCGGAAAAGGTAGATATTTTCAATCGGGTAGGTTAGGGATGTTCGTTTGTTTGTTTTTCTTGTTGCTGATGGATTTTTTTTGTGTTTGGAAGGGTGGGATGGTCCATTCATCCCATAGGGTGGAGTAGACAGAGTAGGAAGTTGGCATCAGAAGTCTGGGAGCCCACAGGAAATGCAGAGTCTCCTTGAAGGTGGAAGACTGGTCCCTTCTGGCCTTAATTCTTAAACTCTGATTCCAAAGAGGTAGACTTGTCTTTCAGTCTTAGAGCTCTAACCTGCTCCGTGATCACATGAACTGTAGTGATTGAAGTACTCGAGAGGTTCTCTGCAGTAAGAACTTCTTGAAAGTGCGAGTGTCCTCCAGAGAACATATTGTGCCTTATGTCTCTAAGCGCCGTGAAGTTCCACATATGTATGATAAATATCTTTATACACTTCATACTTCTGCCGCGGTGGGACACAAAATAGTACAGTTTTGATAAAAGGAGGTCTGTGTGGGCTGCTGTATTTCTCGCTTCGGTATCTTACAGTCTATCCATTCCACTGACTAAAGATACTTAATAGCAGTCAGTGCTGAGCAGCTAAGGTAGCTATAGGGCAACATTATTCAATTCATCTGTTATATTAAATTTGTGTAGCAAAACAAAAAAGCCCCAGTGCCCAGGTCTAAATTTCAGCTCCTCAATTCATCATTGCTGTTTGTTTTTTGGACGTGGGGGCATAGGAATTCCAGGTGTTAAGGGTACTTTGGTTTTCTGCTCTTACCAGAGCGCATCTAACAAAATCGTATAATGTGGAAATCTTAAAATGTGTAAATATATATAATTGTATAACGTGGGGAAAAAAAATCTGTTGAGTCATGAGTGTTTCCGTGCAGCTGCAGTGCCTCGAGCAATGATTTTTGCAAATAGTTTCATCAGTAGCCAGAGCCCTTCAAAACCCATCTGGGCCACCAGAACTCCCCTGGCTTAACTAAGGTCTCGTCTTGAGATTACACGGAACCTCCGTTTCCGTGCGCGGAACCCGGAGACGTGTTTTGAGCTATACCTCCCTCGACTGCTCTGAGCCATTCAGTTCCCTCCGAAGCTGCTGCTTGTTGGTACCAAATTTGTCCCATAAGCTCTTTTCCTAAACTGTAATTCTTCGGAGACGTTGTGTTCGTGTCTCATCCCAGCTGGTTTGCGCCTCGGTAGTGCCATTCTGCATGGTTTAACAGTCATTTTCTTCTACTGAAGTGCTCTGACCCAACCCCATGTCCATAGGGTCTAAATAAGCGATATAGGTCATTTCCATCCTAATAAGAAAGTGGTCCCTGCAGCCCAGTGTGGTGCTGTGTTTTAGATCTGGTTCAGCGTGTGATGATACTGGATTACGAAGGACATCCTTGGAACTTGCTGCTAGCCAAAAGACATAGGGTTATTCCCACGTGGTTTCTTAATAGCATTTCTCCTTCCCCTTGCCTCAAAACCCCGATTTGGGTGGTTTTGAAGCTTAGATCAGCAAATCAGGGAAATAGTGACTTTGGAGTGTAATCGTCTTTTATGAACCCCTGGACCGTCTGTTTATTACCTGGTTCCTGGGCTTTGCACTTCGGCTCAGCGATAGTCTAGCAAACAGTGTGATTTTTCTCAAGTTGTTCCTTGGTTGCGAAGATGATTGTGAGAAACTCAAAGCGAACCCACGTTTCCAAACAGCTAGGGTAAGGAAGATGTTGTTTGGATGTTGAGCTTCCCATCTTTGGACGTTATCCATCGATTCTGAAGGACGTGTAGATGCCGTCCTAGGACTTGTGCTGACTTGAAGATTAGGACTTGCTTTTTTTTTTTTTTTTT